>OX451346.1:13622319-13785319 GCA_949629155.1 Myopa testacea
GGCAGGTAAAAAAAATTTCTGCGTTGACCTGCCATCCAAAGATTCATTTTGCATATATCTTATGTATATGTATGTATGTATGTATATCCTACCTGCATAGCAACAAGAACGGTAGCTATTGAAAATTTCCAAACGAAAATTCAGGGCAAAAAATGCAATAAAACCATTAGCGTTTCATAAAAATCGTTGCTCCTGCTTCCCTGAAGCATGGTCAAGGTCAAACATGTAAGTGCTAACCTCTCACCGCATATTATGTATTATCATAATTTTATGGTACGAAACAAAGGATATTTGTATTTGATATATAATTTTTAAATTCTCTCTCGACTGCAATTGATACACTATAAATAGAAATTCAATATAATTACCAAATAACTACCAGTAATAACAAAATCCCAAACCTCATGTTGTTGCTATTCAAATTAAAAAACAAATTTACACAAACAAAACGACCGATTACTGCCGACTCATTCACATCGGGTCGAAGCTATCGGAGCCGGAGCTGCTCACTTGCTCTGAGCACGGAGCAGCTAATTTGCTCACTGCTCGCATCTGATCGGAGCAGTGAGCACGGAGCTGCTCACTATCTCTGAGCACGGAGCAGCTCACTTGCTCACTGCTCGCAACTGATCGGAGCAGTGAGCACGGAGCTGCTCACTATCTCTGAGCACGGAGCAGCTCACTTGCTCACTGCTCGCAACTGATCGGAGCAGTGAGCACGGAGCTGCTCACTGATGTTGCTCTTTTGAGCGAGTCGGAGCGAGCAGGAGCAAAAAAGAGCGCTCGAGAGTGAGCATTTACGAACCCTGCCTACGATTGATCGGCGAAGGTTTCGTGATGCAACAAGATAACGATCCCAAACACAGTTCCAAATTGTGCAGAGGCTATTTAGCGAACAAACAAACATCTGGAATATTAACAAATATGATTTGGCCTGCCCAGTCACCCGATCTCAATCCAATAGAGCTTCTATGGGATGAGCTGGACCAAAAAGTGCGAGAAAAAGCGACTACGTCAACAGAGGAAATGTGGAATGCATTGTTGGAATCATGGAACAATATACAACAGGAAACCATAAAGAAATTAATCGCCAGAATACCAAGACTTGCAGCAAAAGTTATTTAGTGCAAAGGGGGATTTTTTGATGAAAAATCAGTTTAGACGTTTTAGTAAAAATTTGGATAATAAAAATTATTCTAAAATATAATTTTAATGTAATCTGAAAGGAAATGTAATAAACTTTAAAATTTACAATTAAACTTTTTATTTTTAAAAGCTTTGGATAACTATTGTTAAGATTTGTGGAAATTTCAAGGGTGCTTCGAAACTTTTGGCCGGTAGTGTATATGTGTGTATGTATCGTTGTGTGTTCTTTGGTTGTGCCTGAACGCGGCTGTCACTAATAAAGCACTTAAGGCTTTGACAGCCGCTCCGATGCGGAGTGCACATTTTTCACCAGAGGACGACGGCTTTCAGATTTTCTGCTGCGCTGTGCCTCTGAACGCCGCGAAGGTGGTCGCAGTTGAACGCGGTTCGATTTTGCGGATCAGACTCACTGGAGACGCATTGCATTTGTTGTTGTGAATCATTATTGTTGTCCTTGTTGTAGTTGTTGTTGTTGTTGCTGTCGTTGTTCATAAATCCGTGGCAAGTATTTTTGAGTGTTTATATTTTAGATGCCTGGATTTGTTTTCATACCAGATACGAAATGCAATCAACGTTGTTGTTGTTGCTTTGCCTGTCTGCATTTTGTTGATCTGCATTTTTGAGTTAAATCTTTGGTATTTGCATAAAGTATTTGATGCCGATGGACAGATTTGACAGCATTGGGCAGCATTGGGTTGTTGTTGTTGTTATTATTACTTATATTAGAATCAGATTATTAGGTTATTCCGTGAAATGATTAACGATTTTTATTAAAGGAATAATCTGTTAAATGAGTATAAATTCTTTGCCATGATTTGAAAATATAAATACATTGCTTGTAATAAAAGAAATTCTAATTAAATTAGAATTAATAAACAAAAAGCTCTGAATTTAAATCAAATAATAAAAACAAAGTGGACTGTATTACTAATAGTTTTATTAGATTAATACAATAATTACATTACTAACATTGTTCCATATATTTATTTACTTAAATATTTCAATAGTTATTGAATTAAAGTAAATATATTTATTAGACCATAATCACTATTATGATTACGAAAACTGATCGTATTCCTTTTTTTATGTTATTTTACTTAAAATTCGTTTATTGTTTAAACTTTTATTTAGATTAAAATAATCTAGGTTTCTACTTCTTTAGCTGAATTCAAAGTTGAAGCCTTCGAAAAACTTACATCGTCGATTTTGCTTCAGCAACATTCGATCTATAGTAGTAATCTGATGTTACAAATGCTGTTGTTCCTTCCCTATTCTCATTCTCTCATTTATTCTCCCTCTTTCCCTCTCCGGATCTGCTTCTTCAGAACATTGTATTTTATTGATTTTCCGCTTCTGTTGAATTTACTGATTTTTATTAGCTTGGAAAATCACATCCTCCGCAGCTTTTAAGTTCGTAAGCGTATCCTTCAATCGTTGTTTTTTCCGCCAATAAAAATCGCTCCGGGGAAAAAAACAAAATACGAAAAAGATGACAAAAAAGACGAAGAGGAAGGGAAGAGGAAGAGAAGAGGATGAGGATGAGAGCATAAAACTTTACGACAAAATTGTACATATTTTTGGCTTTTCAAAGTAGAGCAAAAGTCACAAAATCCTGATGTGTGTCTGTTTTCTTAACCGCTCCTTGCCCCACCTCTCCTTGACCACCTACCCAGCCACCCAAAAGCCCTTTTGTTTCATTCAGTGTTGATTTATGTAATTATTCGCTGTGTGACTGAAAGAGACAAAAGAAAAATCTAAACAAAGTGGCGATGAAGAATTTTTGCAGCTGACACCCAGCAACCATCAAACGTTGAATAAAAAGAAAAAATAAATAGACAAAAATTTGAATAAAAAACAACAAAAACAACAACTAAGTAGAATTACTTAAAGTTGTTGGGATGAAGAAGGTAAGAATACGAGTTGTTGTAAGGGAGGAGGGAGGCTGGATAGAGCGTGGTTGGAGGGTGGTTGGCGAAAGAAGTGTGCCGGGAAGACGGCCGAAGAGGGGTCCGAGTGGATGGTGAATGGAAAATCGACAGAGGAACCAACGAAAACACCAGAGTCAACATCGCTGATCGTAAACGCAGATGCATACAACAACCACAACAATGGCACCATGCACTGTAATAAGAGTAACAGCAACAAATTTAGTTTTGTGCATTCCAATTAAAGTTGAATTCCCCAAAGCGTCGGCCCATTTTTGAGAGTCACGCGTTTCCTGCGCGCTCCACTTCCAACAACGGACCCCCTATCACCCTATCACCCCACCACGACACTACCGACCACAATCACTCTCTCTCTCTCTATCTCTCTCTCTCTTGTTCTCCCTGCTCTACGATGCTTTGTAACGATATCTACAGCAAAAAAGCGGTATCTGTTGTTTCTGTGGTTGTTGTTGTTCTTGTTATTTGTGTTGTTGTTGGCAGCCAATTTTATGCAGCCGTCAGCGAAATTTTCTCTCAGCTTCCGCATGTTTTTTTTTTTATGATGCGGTGATGCGTTTATTTGCAGTTGATGATTTTGTTGTTGTTGCTGCTACTGTTGTGACTGTTGGTGGTGAAGTTGTTGTTGTTGTTGGTGATTCTGATGGTGTTCCTGATTCTGTTGCTGTTGCTACTCGATATGTTGTTGTTGTTGTGTGAAAGTATTTCGTGCCTTTTGCAAGCAACAAATAATCGCAGCAGCATTCTTTACAAACAACAAACAGTTATGCAAGTTGTTGGTGTGTATGTGCTTGTGTGTGTTTGTTTGCTTGTATGTACATATGTGTTACCGCAAATAAAAATCGGTCTTGCTTCAAGCGTTTAAGCTCTGAAGCTGTTGTTGTTGCTGCTTGCCAGAGACTTCAGTGACTTCAATGATTTCAGTCATTAAAGTTGTCGCTGTTTATTTGTTGTTTCGTGTTTATTTTATACGATATCCTCAGCAACATTGTTGCTGTGCTTTTTTATTGCTTGCTGTTGAATGGTTTTAATTATGGCTCCAAAATCTGCGTCTTGATTGAAGTTTACTTTACTTTGTTTTACTTTCCTTTGATTTTTAATGCAGAGAAGTGAACTGAACAGTTCACATTTCAAAAAGAAATTTTAAAATAGTAGTAAGTTGATATTGCAATTTGCCCTACTCTACTCTATACTTAACGCCCTTCCCTCCTTCCACTCCCACCGCACCCTTTATTTCGAGACTCTCTTTTTTCTCACTTTAAAAAAAAAACTTATATATAAAACCTCATCTTTGAAACATAAGATTTGTCTTAAGGGAGACATGATAAAATTAAAAATGATAAATGAATGCAAAAAAGAATTCAATTAAAGCAATTCACTTAACAATCCCAACAACAACAAATTGAATAATAATAATTTTTAATCAGCAATCATTGCGGTTTGTTTTATAACGATTATAAAATTTAATCTTCATTAAAATGAGAGTATTTTCGAATTTTTACAATTTTAACACAATAAAATAGTAAATGAGCAGGAAAAATAATCATATATTAACAAAATATGCATTAATTTAGTTTTAGTGGTTGATTGGTTTTACTTTATCTAGAAAAACAACAACGATTTAGAAATTTTTAACTTAATCTAAGCAAATAAAATAAACAGACAGGATTTAATTATTTCAGCATCATTGGCATCAGTTGGCAAAAAACGTGGAAAAAGCATGTAAAAAATCATGAAAAACATGGAAAACAATAAAAATAAATGCAATAAATAATTAAAAATTAATAATTAATAAAAACAAACAAATCAAGACAAAAACAATGAAAACAGAGAAAATTCATGATGATTAACATGGCACACTTTTTATATAATTTTTTATGCTGTATTTTTTAACAAGCTTCAGCTGTCAGAAGCGTGAACTGTCAACGATGTTAAACCATGTGAATGCGATATAATTTTGTTGAATTTTTGTTTGTTTTTTTTTGTTTTAAAATTTAATTAATTTGCTTTTTTATATTTTTCTTTACTTTTTGTTACATGTTTTTTTTTATTTCTGTGAAAATTTCTTTTTGCAAAAATAATAAGTTTTATAATTAAAATATCAAAATGTAAGAATGAAAATACGGGTAATTAACGTGGTTTACAGTTATCAGTTATCCATTTGGTGTTATTTTATTCCGAATGATTAAATTTGAGTGCAGAGCTTTTTTTTTCTTGTCAACTTCTTTGAGCGATTATCTGGCTTCCCCTTCACCGGCCTCTCTTAAAGTGTTGACATTTGCACACATTGTGAAGTATTTGGCACATGGACACTTTGTTCTGGTAGAGGACACACTTCATTAATAGATGCCTCTCTTTCTCACTCTCAACATTGGTGACTTTCTCTCTTCACTTGATCGTCATTTAATTTTATATGTAATCAATTTAAAAGTTGATGTCCTTTTTCTTTGGCTAAAATTAATTTTATAGTTTTTTAGTTTTAGCTTTAATTTTAGCACTGTTTACCGTTATAGCTGCCGTTACAAATTAAAATTCTTTTGTCCCTTACATAACGACTACATGTTCATATATAACTCATTAGCGTGCTCACAGTACTTGTATGTATGTATTTATGTATATTAACATTTCTCTCAATATGAGTCATATATGATTCATTAACGGGTAAATGTGTTAAATACAAATATAAATACTGAACATGTTAATCACATTAGTATAAATTTAATAAAGAATTTATTCAGTAGCTTTAGAAATGGTTTCCCAAACAATAAAATTTTAGAAAGAAGCTAACAACAAAGCCAGATAAATGAATTATCAAAAAAACTGTATTGAAAACAAAAACAAAAACAAAACCTACCCTACCCTAACTAAAACCACAGAATAAATAGTATACTATTACAAAAATTACAATATAAAACTTGTACAGAAACCCAGAAATACAAAAACAAATAAAGTGATCGAATTAATTATTTGTTTTATTAAATGATTACTGTAATAAAATCTGAAATTCATGATTTCTACACATCAAGCAAAAAAATTACACATAAAAGAGGATGAAGGAGAAAATGAAAAAAGAAGATGAAGACGAATTGTGGCAAAATCACAGCTTTTATTATAAGTAGTTTTAATAGCTTTCGTTCTCCTTAAAAGCAGCAGCTGCGACTGTCATTAAGTGGTTACCGATTTTTATTTTATTGTGCAATAAAGAATGCGAAAAATTTGTTTTCTTCTTCAGCCAGCAATCTCTCCCTACCTCTCTCTTTTGCTATATTTTCTGCGTACGTGAAGAGTGCTTCGGAGACGACTTTCCTATCCAATGCAGACTCGAGGCTGTCACTCGATCGAATGTTGTTCGATATAACGTGTGGTCTTGCCACCTTTTTATGCACTTAATATGCTTGAATGGTCTGTCGCTCGAAGAATACGCAAGGAATCCTTCGAAATCATAAGCATTGTTGTTGTCCATATAACGATAAACTCTTTTTCCGTTTTACACGCGTTTTGCTTTGTGATTTTCAACAGATAACTGATTATATGAAAAGTGATTTTATTGTGAAGAAAGATGGTAGCTGCATGTTTTGGTGCAATATTCTGTTGAATATTATTTCGACATTATTACACAACTTTAATTACTGTTTTGTGCATATAATAATATGATTTTTTTTAGCTCAAAGTGTACCACTATGAGGCAGTTCTCGATATTGTTGGAAGAGTTGAGGAAACGACCAGAGATGGCCAACAACGTTCCAACTTTTGGCCAAAATAGGCACCAATGGAATACCGAATCGGAGGCGACCCTGGGGCAGGGGGTAAGGTGACCCCTGAATGGAGAAAGGTACAATTTTATTTCAAGGAGTATTTTTAGGCCAACTCCACGAGCATCTGTTTTTTTCAATTTCTTCTCTAATTTTTGGTGTGTCTAGACTTAAAACCCCTGCGTAGCTTTAAGTGGGGAAGTGTTAACCGCATTCTCCGATGATGCACCTGCAACGATTTTTTATAACACCTAAGCAACGTTTCACTACACTCCATTCCTCAACTCTTACCCAATCCGATTCGGTAATAATCAGTACCTCGATCTAAACCAAGGTTGAGTTTTAAGTTTTTAAAAGAGCCAATAAAATACTTTTTTATTTTTGTTTTATATCGAATTCTTTATTTACAATGTATTCAAAATAAATTTGTTGGAATTATGCTCAAATAAAATTTAATTGAATGCCGAATTAAGAATGAAATAATCGAACACTGCACGGGAACTGTGCAATTTTTTGCAACAACCACGGACGTAAATATGAAATCCTCGCGTATACGCCAGGATATCTGGGACTGGCACAATCCACACCCCACGAAACGATACCAGCCAGCTTACCATTTATTGACAGCGGACCACCTGAGTCCTTCGTACACGCGTCCTTACCACCCACTCCGCGAAATCCGGCACACATCATGTCGTCAGTGATGAACTTGTTATTTGGATTGTAGTCCTTGTTACACAACTCATTACTAATAATCGGTACTTTTACTTCCTGCAATAAATCCGCAGGAAGTCCCAGTTTCGTATCTGTAATGCCCCAACCAGTAACAGTGGCGAGTTCACCTTCCTTCGCAACACCATCTGCCAGATCAATGGCTTTGATGGTGAAGTTGTTCAGTGGCAGGGGGTTGGCCAGTATCAAAAGTGCGATGTCGTTTGTCAATATTCCCGGCTTGAAGCCCTCATGCACGATGATCTCCTGTACAAGTCTGATGACACCATCGCTGCCCTCACGTTGATTACTACCAGCCATAACACTAAATAGACTTGGGGACAATTTATGAACGCAGTGTGCTGCTGTGACAATCATGGTCGATGAAATAATGCTTCCTCCACAAGCATGATCGGATCCTCCACAATACTTGCAAAACGGAAATTTCATACGCAGGCTGACTTGGTGAGGATGCATGGTAATATCTACAGTTCGCCCCCCAATAATACGTCCATTATAAATGTCCTGAGCTGGAAAATCAACCTGATTCTTGACATGATTTGCAAAGCAATAAATGCTTGATAAAGCAATTCACTTAACAATCCCAACAACAACAAATTGAATAATAATAATTTTTAATCAGCAATCATTGCGGTTTGTTTTATAACGATTATAAAATTTAATCTTCATTAAAATGAGAGTATTTTCGAATTTTTACAATTTTAACACAATAAAATAGTAAATGAGCAGGAAAAATAATCATATATTAACAAAATATGCATTAATTTAGTTTTAGTGGTTGATTGGTTTTACTTTATCTAGAAAAACAACAACGATTTAGAAATTTTTAACTTAATGATTTATATGCTGTCCTATAAGCGCACGCCACTGTAGCTGTGCAACTTTTTGCAACAACCACGGACGCAAATATGAAATCCTCGCGTATACGCCAGGATAACTGGGGTTGGCACAATATTCACCCCATGAAACGACACCAGCCAGCTTACCATTTATTGACAGCGGACCACCTGAGTCCGAGGTACACGCGTCCTTACCACCCACCCCGCGATATCCGGCACACATCATGTCGTCAGTGACGATACGCTTAGGATTGTAGTCCTTCTTACACAACTCATTACTAATAATCGGTACTTTTACTTCCAGCAAAAAATCCGCAAGAAGTCCCGTATCGGTAACGCCCCAACCAGTTACAGTGGCGATTTCACCTTCCTTCACAACACCATCGGCCAGATCAATGGCTTTGATGGTGAAGTTGTTCAGTGGCAGGGGGTTGGCCAGTATCAAAAGTGCGATGTCGTTTGTCAATATTCCCGGCTTGAAGCCCTCATGCACGATGATCTCCTGTACAAGTCTGATGACACCATCGCTGCCCTCACGTTGATTACTACCAGCCATAACACGAAATTGGCTTGGCCTACGCTTAAAAACGCAGTGTGCTGCTGTGACTATTATGGTTGGTGAAATAATGCTTCCTCCACACGAATGCTCGCGAATGCAATTCTTGCACCGTTTCATACGCAGGCTGATTTGGTGAGGATGCATGGCAATATCTACAGGTCGCCCGCCCACAATACGTACATTATTCAAATCCTTAGCTGCAAAATCATGCTTGTTGTTGATATCATTTATATTCCGCCCTACAAAAGTACCAGCGCACGATGACACGAGAGCCAATAAAACGAATAAAAATTTCAGCATCTCAAATCAAAATGTGAGAAAAGAACCGATCATAAAAGCAGTCAACAAAGTACTAACGCTTTTCAATTCATTGCCGTGTATTTATTAAAGTAAAATTATCGTCAATTATCATGTGTCCAACACAAGAGCTGTGAGATGCAATCTCGTCCTGCGTAACTCGTCAAACTTATTAATTGCAATACAACTACAAAATACCACAAATCAACACCCACCCACCCATATATAACAATATAACTACATAACTACAGTGTGTAACTATAAGAGTATACGAAGAAGGGTAACGAATTTGATTAGATATATGACCGCTTTTTTTGATGATCATTGTTAATGGTAATGAAACGAATTGATTGGTACTCATTATGTTCATTAAAAAAATATGATAACCTTGTATATATATGATATGCATAGTTGATGTTAATGAAACGAATTGATTTATATTTATTATGTTCATTAAAAAAATATGATAACTCATATGTATAACAGTGGTATTTGTGTGGTTATTCCCAACTATGATAAATATATAAAGTTTTAACGATTAATTTAATCATTTTGTTTCGAGATTACCATGTCGAAATCTAAAACGAAACACCATATTTTAGTATTACATTTAAATATATAAATAATATAATAAAATATATAAAATAAATTTGATTACTATGAGTGCATTTATACTGTAAAAGCCCTTACGATTGTAGTATAAATGCCGTACGCCTTCTGGTGCCTTTATTCGAATTTGGGCGCCGTACACGCACCCGATGACGCCAGGGATTCCAAGTTTGTTGTAAAAATGTTGTATTATTTCTTCTTCTTCTTCTTCCTCATCTCAAACTGGATCCATTTTCGGCATATATGACGTTCGAAAATATCCAAACATTCACTAATAATTTAAGAAACCTTCGCGTGCGTCATATGCTCATTTCCTACAGCCGCCTGTTAACTGCCAGCTGCAAGAAAACGCAAAAAGAAAGCCAGTTTGTGCATGGGAGGAATTGCCGTGGACTTGAAGCTGCCCCCAAAAGATCCTTAACATCCGGATCATTCCATCCGGAAGTTGGACAAACACATGTTTATAGTAACATTCAATTCAATTTGTATGAAAATGTTGTAAAAAACGTTCATTATGGAAATATAATTATACCTATAAAATAACGTACTTATAAATAATTAATAACTATTATTACTACTTACACTTGTTCCGGCATCTCGAAAACATTTGAATTATCCCTCAAATATTTTCTTAGGAGTGTTATATTTTGTTGCTCTACGGTGTCGCTCAAGCAAACGACCTAAAAATTTAGGTACAGCGAACGCCATTTTCCACAATTATAGCAATCGTGAAAATATACACGCAATCAACACAAATAATTTCCACAATAATAATTCATAAATAATATCAGCATGCTAGATTGTTGCGACACCACGATAACGACCTTTTTCTGTGATTCTCACAAAATCATACCAAAGTTTTACCTTTTTAAAAATTCCTTAGAAAAATTCTTAAAATATTGCTCATATGGCATCATTTTTCTGTCTACGCTTTAATGGCTTGCGAAAACGCAATTCGACTCGAAAAGTTTCCATTATAGGAGTTTGGTTTAGTTTCATTTGCATTTCAGTTTCCGTTGGCGTTTACGTTTACATGTTGTTTTCGTTTATAAGGCTGTAAATTTCAAATTATTCATATAAAAAAAAAAGAATAACATGATAAGACAAACCTTGAAAAATTGTAAATTGCAATTAAAGTCTACAATTACAAATTTATATAATTAAAAATAAATTTTAAAAAATGTATAAAATCTATAAATAAACTGCTAATGGGGTTTTCCGCGGTTCCGGTATCCATAACTATTGTCAAAAAACCAAACTTGACACGGGATGACGAAAATACGAAATGACGAAAATATCGTTCCACAATACATCATTTCACTTCCCTGTCGGAAAACCAGAACAATTTATACAAAAATGTAGTAATTGCTTTAAACTCAACTTTAATTAAAGATTCTGCGAATGCTTTAACGATATACAGTTACGTGCAACTAATTAGGAACGCCATGAGGATGGTCGAAAATTCATATGTAAGGATTTTGTTATTCTCTCCTAAACATTAAAACTGGTTAACTAAAGCAAATAACTTTAATCACTGGCTTTATAATGTTATTGATTTTACTTTAAGGTTACAATCTGTGCCGATCATTTTCGACTGTCGAAAATTACCACACAAAAATTACACACTTTCAACAACGGGAACTTGTTTACGAACTAAAGTCGCCACAGTCATCGAACGTCACAACAAAGGATACTGGGAACGGGTTAATAACAACATTAACATTACATTACATCATAGCAACAAGTTAGAAGTGAGTTTTATAAAATATTAGCAGAATCTTAACCAACGTTAATGAAATTTATACCTTCTGGGCGCAAAATGCAACGTAGAGAAAAAATATCGGCTTGTGCCAGTTTAAGCGTCAGTTGCAGCATGGGAAAATGGGAAATGCTTCCCATTCATTCAAAAATGACACCTGTCTCTCTATAGCCAAAGCGGAGAAATCTACAAGTGGAAGCGCCCAGAAATGTTCAAGCGATATGAATTCCAATCTGCATCATTCTCATTTGAATACCACTATCAATAGATTCAAAAGTGATTCTAATCTGGATGATGCAATTGGTCACTAATGCTCCTCTCTCCATGAACAGTGAAATTTTATGCATACTTCCTTTAATCCTAATGTGGCATCATTTAATAATTTCAAGGATGCTTGGAATTCATTCAGTGATCTCCAGTCATGGTCAGATATTTCCAAGCTTTCAGTATCACGAATGATACATAAGGCTTTAAAAGGATGATTCTTTTCAACACAAGGTATGTTGAATTCCAACTTGTAGGCATATCCAATTTTTGTGCAAGGTTAGTGTATGTTTTTAAAAGCTGTTTGTTAATTGGTGTCCGTAATGTTTTCAATAAGTTGCGCATCTAAAAAAACCGAATTATTTGCAGAAATTACAAATGCAATAATCATAAAAGGGATGGAGATAGTTGTACATCTAATTACGATTTTATTACATTCACTCCTGATAATGATGAACTACGAAGAAGAAGAAGATTTCCAACCAGTTGCAGTGGCTGAAGAAAACGTAGACACTGCTGTTAATGAAGAAATACATCGCGAAGAAGACAGTGATGACATTTCGCTCGAGGAGGAGCGTATTACTAATGGAACTGTGAAAAAGGGTCCTGGTAGACCAAAGATTATCCGGAGCGGTAAGCCTGGAAGACCAAGGAAAGTTTCGCATTACTTAAATAATGTGGTGGAAGAGCAATTACCGACATCGTACGAAGAGGCATTAGCAAGCAAGCATAGCCAAAAATGGAGAGAAGCCATGTCGAGTGAAATGTTATCTTTGCGAGAAAAGGGAACATGGTCCATAGTCGATCTTCCACAAGGGCATAAGGCCATCAAGAACAAATGGGTTTTCACCTTAAAAAAGGATTGGAAGGGTCAAGTGGTTCGATACAAGGCAAGACTCGTAGCCAAAGGATGCGGTCAATTGTATGGCGTAGATTATAAGGAAACTTTTTCGCCAGTAGTTAGATACGCATCAATAAGATTATTATTAGCCTTAGCAGTTGAACACCGAATGAAGCTGCATCAGATTGATGTAGCAACTGCATATTTAAATGGAGATTTGCAGGACGAAATATATATGCAGCAACCAGAAGGATTAGTAAATAACAGTCATCCTAATAAAGTTTTACGTCTGCATAAAGCCTTGTACGGATTAAAACAATCCGGAAGGGAATGGAACACTAAATTGAATGATGTGTTAAATAATCTAGGTTTCAAAGCCTGTACGAGTGAACCGTGTTTGTACAAAACTATGAGAAATAGCAACTTGATAATTATAGCAGTATATGTTGATGACTTGATCATTGGATGCAAAGACAATAATGACATTTTGAAAGTTAAAGATCAAATTAGTGAAGAATTTGAAATTACAGACAAAGGTTTACTAGAGCATTTCTTGGGCATGGAAGTGCAGCGTGATGGAGAAACGGGTGATATTGAAATAGGTCAAGAACCCTATATTAAGGAGTTGTTACAACAGTATGGTATGGAGAACTGTAAACCGATTTCGATACCACTAAATCCGGGTTTTCAAATAAGTTGTAACAAAGTTTGCAAGAAAGTAGATACAACAATGTACCAATCGTTAATCGGATCGCTTTTATACTTAGCGCTAACAACAAGACCAGATATACTGCACTCTGTATCAAAGCTGGCCCAGAGGAATACTGATCCTCATATGGAGCATTTTGTTGCAGCGAAGCAGGTTTTAAGGTATCTAAGAGGTACATCCAAAATGAAGTTAAAGTTTTCTAGTGGCAGTAACGAGCTTTTGGGATATGCGGATGCAGATTGGGGCGGTTGCGACACTGACAGAAAATCGTATTCTGGATTTGTATTTTTCCTTGGGAAATCTCCTATTTCATGGGAATCAAAGAAGCAAACCACGACGGCGTTAAGCAGCACTGAAGCTGAATATGTTTCGATTTCAAACGCATCGAAAGAAGCGGTTTATCTGAGAAGATTACTTCAAGAACTAGGATTTCTGAATGACGAAAGTGTTATTCTTAATGTTGATAATCAAGGAGCAATGAAACTAGCAACTAATCCAATTTATCACAACCGTACTAAACACATTAGCATAAGATATCATTATATAAGAGAGGTGGTAAAATCTAAAGAGGTTGAATTGATTTACTGTCCTTCAGAACATAATGTTAGTGATATATTCACAAAGAATCTACCGAAAATCAAGCATGTAAAATTTGCAAACTCATTGAATTTAAAATAGTTAGTTTATTTAAATATTAACGTTTGAGGAGGAGTGTTGGAAATGTACTCTACTCAAATATACTTGTTATTAATTCTATCGATGTATCTATGATTTGCCTGTGAGAAATAATTTTATTTTAAAATTATTTTCCTAAAAATTGTTATTCATAATTTCTATTCTGAACTGTTAACTGCGTTAAAATACAGACTTATATGAAATATAAATTTGTGCACTAGAGGACCTTTTCATCAGTTTGTTGATTGTTTTTTTGTTACGTGGACGTCCTTTGCTTTGGGTGGTGTCTGCGAAAGTAAAAGCGAGGGACCACGAGCTCGAGCGTCGGCCGTTCGCTCGACCACCAACAGCCCCGTGGGGTGGAAATCACGGGATTTAAAAAATGTTTTCCCCTTTACCATCCCTAATCCATACCCCAACCTAAATTAGTTTCGAAATAGTTTCTAGTGTTTTCTAAATTAGTAACATTATTTGCGCTTACCACTTTCTGCAAATATTTTTGTCGCCTTTTTGCATAAATTAACTTTTTAGACTTTCGACCCTTCGCCTTTGAATGAAGAAAAAGTATTGAAAAATAGGTTTTAAAAATCAATGAAAAATGCTGCTGATGGTGCACCAATTATTAGACTCAATAAAGTCGACAAATCCGGTAAAGTGCAAGCGTAATATTTCGCAATTTCTAAGAAAAGTCCTGTTCTGTCATTTTGTTTTTAATACTCTACAATATTCTCGGTAATTTTGCATTCTACCATCTCTATACCATTTCTATTTCTCTTTCTGCTTACTAAAAACACGTTTACTTAAAAACTAGGCGTGGGAATGGTCTAATTTTTTCATTTTCAATCCCAAATAGCCTGTATTGAAAGAGAATATTCGTGCCGAATTTCATGACCATACTTCTATCCGTTCTACTGTAATCGAGTTTTATTTAATTAGTGGGTGGACCACGCCCATTTGTGGTAGTACGTTCCTTGTCATCAATATTGCAGGCATGCACGAACCGCTCCATATTGTATTCACAACAACCAAGCAGGAGACCTGACCACGGAACATGTTGATTGATTGTTTTTTCCGTCATTCACATAAACTTAAAAGATGCGAAGAAAAAGAGAAATAGTAGCAAAGCAAGACACAAAACAAAGTAAAAAAGGTGGTCACTCCAAAGAAAAACAATTTAAACTACGATCATCAACTTTCAGCTCTTTGTTGCTGTGTTATGTTGAGTTTTAATTTGGCCATTTATATTCGTGTAGAGAAGACACACACACACACAGCTTCAAAATGTCAAGAGGACAAGCTACAAGAGTCGCTGGAGAAAGAGTAACAAGAACCGGAAGCGACAGAAGCTGCTGCAACAATAATTGAAGTGTCTGTCATTGCAACAAATGGAGAAAATCAAAGAAACAGAAACAACAACAAATAATAAAAAGAACAATGAGAAAAATTGTATGTTGTTGTCAAATAAATAAAAAAAA
This sequence comes from Myopa testacea, assembly GCA_949629155.1. Lineage (NCBI taxonomy): Eukaryota > Metazoa > Arthropoda > Insecta > Diptera > Conopidae > Myopa > Myopa testacea. The sequence continues at coordinate 13,637,920 of OX451346.1, forward strand.
ACAAAATCAAAAAGTTTGCAAATAAAATGAAAAATAAAATAAAATAGAAGTAAGTAAAACAATTACTATTTCCAGAAACTAAACAAATTTATAAAAATATATACATATATTTCATCACACAACACTTCTTTCGATTTTTCTCTTTGTTAATTCTTTCTTGTTATTTCTTTTATTTAATTATGTATTAAGTAATTTAAACAGCTTTTTTCATTATTTATTTTTTCCCTCTTATTTCTGTTACTCTTCGTTTTTTCCTCATTGTTATTGATAAGTTTTGAATGCTTTGCAGCACAATTCTGAAGGACAGTTTTATACCGACAGCAAAAACAACAACAACAAGGAAAACAATAGAAAATGGAGAATACAAAATGGCGCCAGTTCGTGTGTCTTCCTTTTTCACTGCTTGACTTGCATTAAATATTCAGAAGCTTCCGTTGACGTCTCTAACTTAAACTAGGTGATGGTGCAACTTTTGTTTAGTTTTCCGTTTTTTGTAACTCTCTCTTTGTAACTCATCGTATGCTTTCCTTCCCAACATCGTCCCCCGTTTTTAACACCATTCTATCATTAGTTGTTATCTTTATCTTTGTACTCATTGTCGATGTTGTTGTTATTGTTGTTTGCCGAACTATATTACATTTTGTTGCAAATTCATTTATACAACTTTTTTTAAGGCTTCATTCTTCATTTCTTTCATTAATTTATTCATTCATTCGTTTATTTATTTATTTAATTCCTCGTTTTTTCGATGTTGATTGTTGATGGTTTCATTGCTGTTTTTGCTGTTGTTTTTGCTTGAACATTCTTCATTGTTCATTCTGTCTGCGTTGATTAAAAAATGTATTCCAAAGAAAAATTGTTAAGAGAAACTTCAATGAATTCAAAAGAAGTAAAAGTGTTAGAAAAACAATTTAGAAGAAACATCTTGCGAACGAGGTTACAGTAGTTAAAATTGTTGTTTAAGGGTTTGAATAAATTTTGTACAAATTTTAAGAACTATGTATAAAGACTTAAAAAATGTAATTTAAATAAAATAAACACATAAGAATTATTTAAGACTACAGTCATTATTTCCATAATTATTAGTTTTACTTATCATTTATGTAATGCATTTTTAATTTCTTTTAAAGGTTTTCGGTATATTTTTATTTAGTCTTTTGCTCACTAATAATAAGAAGGGAGGAGTGGGAGAGTAGAGCGAGTGAAAAATGGTTACAAATTTACACAAAATCATCAAAACTAAATTTGCACAAAAGATTAAAGAAATTGAAGAACAACAAAACGTCGAATGCTTGAGTCAGCAGAATGAATCGAAGTAAATTCTCGATGAACAGATGACGCTTCGTCGCTACGTTAGTCACTAGTCACCAATCAACACACGCAAAAGCATGCAGATTCAATGCATCAGAGTGGAATGAAACAAAATGACTGCGATAACAACAACAGCAATACAACCACCACCAACAACAACACCAAACAAACAAGAACCGTAGAGAGACAGTGATATATGATGTTCAACTGTAAGTTTAGTTACTGCAGCAACAAGAACAACAAAATGCAGAATAGTAACAACAACAACCTGTGTATAGTATGTCCATGAAAGAAGCCCAAAGAAAAACGGTTGAAAATTGGTCAATATGCACGGACTTCTTTTGTGTTGTTGTTCTTGTTCTTGTTGTTGTTATTGTTAGTGCAATGCCTACTGTTGCGAGTCAGCCATGTTGCTCAGTGGTGTTGCCAATTGCTGCTGCGTTGCCAATTCAATTGATTGATGACGTTTTGTGGGCGCTTAAATGCAGCTGCGAAGGCATCAGCGAGGGCAGCTGTATTTGTTGCTGTGCATACACACATATGTACATACATAGGCCAGCGTTGCAGTGATGCTCAAACTGTAGATTTAAAGGAATTGACGATTCTTATTACTAAAGTAGATTCTAATAAATTTCTTTTATTTACAACAAAGGTTCGTTGTCACTGCTACATTTACATTCATACGTTCAATTAATCATTAATTTTGTTTGCATGATAAACGAAATCATTGTTGTGCCTGACAACAAAGATTGCTGTTGTTGTTGTTGTGCTTAATCCATCCACAGCGATTCAGATGGTTCCATGAATTTTACATGAAAAATTAATCCGTTACTTACAATTTTTTACTTGCAGTTTTTTAAAATTTTGTTTACCCCCTTATTCAGAGAGTCACTTTTAGCTGTCGTCGTTTTTGTATTCACAGAGACGACGAGGTGTCCTAGCTAAGCATGGTGTCGTGTCTTACGTAGTTTGGAGGTGAACAAAAACCTATTCACAGAGACGACAACCAACGACATGAGCGGTCAAATATGACGACAGCATCTTAGGTGTCGTCTAGGTGTCGTCTCTTGCTAAAAATGAAATATTTTACAGGTTATTGCTTATTTTTTATATCTATCTTTTATGATTTTTGTATGTTATAATTATATTTTGTTTTATAATTATAAATAGTTATAATTATAATTATTGTATTATAACATAAATAAATATATATTATATAATGTTATTTTGAAAAACTCACGGCGTATGGAGTTCACAACTACTGGAGTTCAACTAGAGTCGAATACGTTTACATTAAATGAATTTTTAATATTTTCAACTTAGAGGAGAAAAGAGCGTGAGAAAGAAAGAGAACACGATGTTAATACACACAGAGTCATTTCAGCGAGACAGATATGAAAGTGTGGGTGTATATGTTTATGTATGTGTGTGTGTGTGTGTGTATGTGTGTGTGCATATCCTTGACTAACATGTGCTTACTCTTGCTAAGGAGGGGGCTGCTGACTTTTTTTGCGGGCCTGAGCCGAGAGTCGCTCTTAGCGACGGGAAGGTCAGGGCCTCAATGGACGAATGGTTGTAGTCTGAGCATGCACGAAGGTGGAGGGAGTTCTCGACGTGTCGTCAGGCGAGGATGGTTATTATTAAACCGCTTCGCAGGGAGGCCAGACGACTACTCGAAGAGACAGTCTTAGCTGGCTAATCTCTTTGATCACGGGGCACGGCAATTTCAGATATCATCTCCATCAGATGGGTCTTGCGGAGGATGGCGTCTGCAGGCTGTGCTAGAAGATGAGGAGTCGGCGGATCACATAGTGAACCATTGCCCGGCGCTGGCAGCCAGAAGGCTCAGTGTGAACGGTCTTAACGACGACGTTCGACGCTGGGATTCATGGTTTAACCCTTAAACGGGAATTGATGCATATATGAATCGTCTTAAAAATGCTCTCTAAAATCATTAGGTTGATGTAAAATTAATTATTCACTGAACATAATCTCTTAAAATTAATCAATTAAAACTTCTAATATGTTTTTTGGTTTATTTTTAAATTATAAATAAATATAAAACACGGGTAAACTGAAAAAATATTTTTTTGCGAATTTATCATTTTTGGCAATGTTTGAACCAAAATTATTTGTACAAAATACGCAAAAATCTTACAATAAAATTATGTGTGCAAGCTTGATGTGTGTTTTAGCGAATTGCCTTTAAAATTTTAATAAAATAATTATACTTTAGTAGCAGCGGTAATAAATGAAGACGATTCATATATGCATCAGTGCGCATAACGTCATACTTTTCTTCAGTGCGCCTTTGTCGACTGCATTTAGAATATGAAGGGGTATGATGTATTTATGGGTGCCAATAAACTCATAATAGCGGTAATACATTGAAATCAGTGTAAAGGGCTTTAGGTAATGAGTTTTCGTCAGAATTTTTTAGAAAATTTATGATGGTAAACCGTTCCGAACCGTTAATGGGTCTAAAAAAAAGGACAGATAACCCTTTTCCAAATTTGAATGATCTATTGAAAAGAATACCTGACCTTTTCAAAGACCATTACAATGGTTATGCAGTCAATCATATTCATTGCCTGTTATTTCATTTTTTGAATATGCATATGCATAAAAAGCATTTAACGTTTTTGCATAAAAAGTGAAGAATAAAAATTCTTCTGCCAATTCAATTTTGAAATTCTAGAAGTGTGCATCTGTTGTGAATTGTGAAAAAATAAAAAATATGTTGCGGAAAAAGAAATGCTCCGAGGAAATTGCCTATATTTTGGCTGAAATTCCATCGTCCAGCGAAGGTGAAACGGATTCGGACAGCGATATTGAAGCAATTGACACTGAGCGTATACCGATCTCAGGTGAGGATTTGAATGAAATTGCGGATGGCTTAGTTCTTCAGGATCATAAGATTGACGACCTTGCTGTCGATTCCTCTTCACCACCCACATCAACTGTAATATTTCGGGTACCCTCAAGAAATCAATTGGAAAGGCTCTAGTGGAAAAGAAAAAATTTAATGCTATCTGAAGATGAATTCAAATTTACGGGATCTTCAAAACTTCCCGATGAATTACAAAACCTATCAACGCCTTTACAATTCTTTACATATCTCTTTGATGACGAGCTGATGGAGCACATCCGCATGAAAACAACTTCTTACAGTGGATCAACTGACCCGGGAAAAACAACAAATGTTTCAAAAACAGATTTGTTCCGATATTTCGGAATTTTGATTTTTTCATCTGTGATCAAATGTCCCAATACACTTTCCTACTGGAGCTCTAGCATGGGCTCCGATTTAGTAAAAGCTGCAATGCCAGTAAAACAGTTTGAAAAGTTAAAACGCATTCTTCACTTCAATGATAATGCCACTTGTATATCTGATCGAAACGACGACAAACATGATAAGCTCCACAAGCTTAGACCAATAATAGATCCCCAATAAGATGACCAATAAATGTGTGCCACAAAAGCTCGCCATCATCTAAAGCAGTATATGCCCCAAGAACCACATAAGTGGGGCTATAAATTCTTTGTACTCTGTGGGATATCTGGCTTCGCCTACAATTTTGAAATTTATTCGGGAGAAGAAAATAAAGAGTCAAGGCGCCTTACACATGAGCCTGATTTAGGGGCGAGTGGCAATGTTGTAGTTCGGTTATGTCGCCAAGTGCCAAAGCACACGAATTATAAATTGTACTCCGACAATTATTACACGTCGTTGCCACTTTTTATATATTTACGAAAACAAGGCATCCACTGTCTGGGTACAATTAGGCGCAAATGCAAACCTCCCGAAGAGAGCGAATTATAAAAGAAACCTCGAGGAACAGCAATAAATAGATATAGAAACTGTTTTTTACAGTTTCATACTATATAAAAATAACCAAATTTAATATTAATTTATTTAAATAATATTACATTACCTATAAAATAAAAGAAATAAATAATTAATAAACAAATTAAAATTAATAAAGAAAGTAAACACACAAAAAAAATTTTTTCATTTACAAGCAGGTTTTTATGCGCTGGCGGGCAGTGATGCATATATGAATCAACTAGTTTTTTAAAAAATTTACCAGTAAAATAAAAAAATTAAGAAAAACGAAGTATGGTACTGTTTTCAGGAGTGCCTAAATAACCCACGATAATTTTTTTATTCAAATCGGAGATGTTGCCCGTTTAAGGGTTAAGAACGCACTTGCGTTGACAAGGGACCTGGTCATGAAGCGGGAGCTCGACTCGTTCGGCCGCCTTCAGTGACCAAGGGACATGGGGACGAAAAGGGACCCACTTGTTCTGGTCTGCTTCGACTATTCCCCCAAGAAAGAGGACGGTTTTAGTAGGTAGTCCGCAAACAAGGGAGTCCCACACTATCGGCGTACCTGGTTCAAGCAGGGCCAGTGATGTGCGTAAAAGCATTTCCTACGTCAATAAAAAAAAAAGTGTGTGCTTAACGCATGTGCGTGCTTAACGCATCGCAAATTATGCAAGAAATGAAGTAGATTAAATGCAGTGAATAAAGTTTGAAAAACTACTGACAAAAAGCAATGTTCTTGTTGTTGTTGTTGCTTCTGTTACTAACAAAAAATGAACACTTTAAAATTACATAAAAGTTACTTCTTTGTCTTTATTTTTACTGTTTTTTAACCTCATTTGCATCAGCATCTGAACGGTTGTTCCTTAACAGTCGGTTTCCTTTTGCTCTCTACTTTCTGCTCCATTTTGAATTAAATTCAAATAATTTTGTGCAATTTTGGAGTTGTCAAAGACTGACAAAAATGTTGAGAAATGAAATTCAACATCGAAACGAATTAAAATAGAAAAGGTGCAAAATTGGTAAAAGCATTAGAAAAAGTAGTGAACAAAACTATGAGAAACATTTGTAGATAAAGTAAGACAGAGAAGCAGAAAAATGAAAACTAATAGAAAACATAGTAAAAAATACTCTTCATCAATGTCAGAGTCCACAGAAACGGGGGACTTTTGAACTGACATCCCAAAAGGCTTCGAAGGTGTATTTATATCGATGTGGATGTCCATACATGGATCTTGTAGACCTGGGATGCACAAATTAGCTTTCGTGGGCAGTTGGCCCGTACGGGCACGCCGCGGGCTCCGCGGGCACTTGACAAAATGGCGTACAAACAAGAGAACAAATTTGCAGGCCAGAGTGACCAGGTTTAAAGTTAAATTCTTAAGATCTTCGCTTGGTAATACAAAATTTGTTTCATTTTGTGCAAACATTTTTTATTTTTTACTGCAGAAGAATATAAATTGTATAAAGATAATAGGGTATTTATATTGAAGCGTTTTTAAAACTTCTTTAAAAAATATTTCCACACCTTGCAATAGAAATTTTGAACTTTTTGAAAAAGTGCAACATGGTTACCCTAATTGCAAGCTGATCGAAAAATTACACACAAACACATGAATGTTCTAGATTTTGCAGATAAGAATATGCACTGAGAGAATAAAAGAAAGCACTTCAAATGTTTCTTGACGAATGCTTGAAACTTGAAAAAAATAATGCCAAAGTCGGTGCAACTTTCATTTATCCCTTTTACAAAACAGAAAACCCATATGCGTCATCATTCACGAAAATCCGTCAATTTTTGGAAATAATTATTGGCAAGCTGAAAGTAAATGTCAGTATATATAATTTCTCTCAGTGAATCTCTGCATCTCATTGGCTGTTGTATACATATAAGCAAAAATATATTTATGACTACCCAGCCGGAATTGTCACATTTACAAAAATTAAAAACAAATGACCTTTATAATGACAAATAATGCCCAGCTACCTAAGCGTCCTTATTTTTTATTGCTGTTGTTAGTGTTACCTGTGGCCAACAACAATAAAAGTAATTTAGACTCTGAGGTGTATTCCAGGAATAGTGATTGAATGTATAAAAAAGTGTATACAAAATGCATAATATAAGTGGGTTTTTTAAATTACATTGGAAAGTGTTTTCAAAGTGAACAGAACTGATGCATTGTATTCGGGATAATTAATATTATTATTATTATTATTATTGAAATATACTGCCGTTTCCTGTTGGGTGTTCATGGTATAAGCTTGCTGAATTTGTATACAGTGGGATAATTTAAAATGAGTGCTGCTAAAAACGTGGAAACAATTATTTGGTGATGTTGTTCTGGACTGTGCAGTCTAAAATTTTCGATAATTGACAGCTTGTGATTGGCTGGGTTTTTATCTGATAGAAAAGTTGTGTGCGCAAATATTGTACCATTTGTCCACGAGCGTAGATATTAATTCGGGTTTATGCAATTTCTTGTACCATGGTATTATAAGATTGCCAGATATAATTTACTAAAAAAGTACATTCCAGAATTTCTAAAGGCTGAATTCAGTCAAAAGTTTGATATATGGCAAATGGTAAGAGAAATTGTTGGTGTTTTAAAGAGAGGGTTCAAAAACCCAAAAGACCTAAAATTTTAATGCGTACGCCACTGTCTCCAACACTTCCCTCTCAACTTATCCCCCTCACCCAGCCCGTACGGGCAATTGCTGAGCTCGCCAGAATTGCTACGGGCAGCTCCGCTGAACATCCCTGTTGTAGACGATAATCATTGCCATACACGTGTACTGATAAAACGCTCTTCTGAATAAAATTTATTAAAAACTCGGCAGATTTGATCAAAGTATAGATTGCGGTGTTTCAAAGTTACACATTATTGAGTGTAAATGCAGTTCTTTGAAACACCATCTTGCGTCCACCATCTCGATATTTTCGTCTCTATGGTATGTCGCCCACAGTGCAGTTTATGGAGGAGGGGTGGGTGTCGAATTTCGTGGAAGAGGTTCGACTCTAAGTTTTGAGCTCGTTATGGATATGTTCTCCCGGAGTATTACGGGTAGTTATTAAAGTTACGTACCTGTTGTATAGCCACTCAAAATGGCTCCTTCGTTTTATCTTTCGCGAGAAAAGAGTCCACAAAAGGATCACGTCTGAATTTTATCACTGTATCAGTACCTCCGTTTCATTCTCACTCCTATTTATCTCACACACATGCTCAATTTTATATATATTTTTTTGTTATTGTTTTATTTATTGAATTTAATTTTATATGTTTAATCAAGTGTAAAAAGGAAAATATGTAAACCTATTAATATGCATGCTGTTGTTGCTGTTACGTTTTTTTCACTAAATATTTGACATCTGAACGATGTCAGGTTGAATGAATGTCATGATTGAAGTTGAAAATATCGAGGATGAGAGGAAAATCACTCTGATGAAAACGTGGGAAGCGAAATCTTTCAAGGAGCGCGTATAATTTTGCTGACAGGAGATCAAGAAAGGGAGGGCTGATTAAATAAAACTATAAACAACGTTTTGAAGGAAGCAAGATATGTAAAATGAGCATTATGAGAACAGCGAACGTTCTTTTTTTTTTTGATGGATTGATGTGATATTGCGACCGATATTGATATTGAATTGTGTGAATTTTATTTTTAACGCCACTTTTTGTCACTTTTGCTACAGTGCAGCTTAATTAAAAGCTTCATAAGAGATTATATAAAGAATAAAATATTTGATGAGTTCAACTGATGTGAAATGTTTGTTTTATTATTTTTGTCGCATTAACATCTGTGAGTAAATTAAGAATGAAGTTTAATCTTCTACGAGCAGGAATTTTAGAAAATGGAAAAATTTTATTTAACAAAAAATAGCAATTGAAAATGGAAAAAAGTTAACAAGAATGAAAAAACAATGAAGACCACATGCAGGAGTGTGCAACACAACAGAGCAGCAGTGTTTTTCTATTTTTTTTTTCTTTTTGTTTCACATTGTTGTTGGTTTAGTCGCTGTTGTTGTTGTTATTATTGTTGTTGCAATAAATTCATATTATGTTACAAAAAGTTGCGGCACTGCTCAGCAGGACATCCGCGGTGTCAGCGTTGCAGTGGCGCCAGTGGTTGTTGTAGAGTACAAATGAATACTATAATAATAACAACAACAACAATTAAGGCCAACAACATTTTACTCATTTAATTTGATTGTTTACTTCGTTGTTTTTGTTTCTTTGTAGTTCTACGATGCTTGTGCTTATGTTGCCGATGTTAGTGATGCTTCTTCAAATTCTTATTTTCTTCTTCTTATTCGCTACTGTGACTTCTTCTTCTACTTGTTCGTCTTCATTACTGTAATTTTATCTCCTACTTTATTCTTCTTCTTACCTTTTCTTCTTCTTGTTCTTATGCAGTTTCTAGATTTATGATCGCAGTCGTGATTAACTCTAAACTCAACGGAACCTCACTCTCTCTCTCTCTCTCTCTCTCTGACTCTCTTTTTCTAACTCTCTCACGCGCTTACACACCACTTCGTCTTCGTTTACCTGCTTGCAATCATTATTAATTTTACGCTGATGAAAATAAGTTGTGGCGCCCTGGATTTATATCGTTGTGCGGGAGTGGAAGATGGGGAGCTACCTAAAGAGGAAGACAGGAAGGTACTCTTGCGATCACCCAAAGTGTGGCCACAGAATCGTGGAACCAAGACCACGTGTAGTGGGTGTTGTAGGTGTTGTAGGATCCCCTTCAATGGTGTGTGTGTGCGGTTAGACAACCTGTTTGGATGCCTACTCAATAAAACTATGACATAGTATTGAAATCATTTATTAGTCTTTGAGATTCGACCAAAATTTAATTATATTACCTCATGTTATATATAAGGAACTGCGAGATCAATAAGAGTAGATCAAAGCCGGTGTCACTAATAACTGTAAAAAGTCGCAATAGAAAAGCCATTACTTCGGCTTGAATGGGTTCTAACCTATTAGGAATCGGCCGAAGAGGAATTCAGTAAGGTATTTACTTGGTTAGTAGTGTAAATACAAGTATATGTGTATATGAGTATATGTATGTATGTTTGCACATATGTATGTGTGCGTACAACTAGAACTGCGTTAACTAGAAACATCTTAATTATTTTCTACTCATTCCGAATGATATCTCATGAGTTATCAAAAGACCAACAAATTTTGTCAACAAAAACAACAATAATAACATCAAAAGTACATGAATATCCTTGTTAAATATGTATGTATGCTTTTTTCATTCCTATCATTTCGAAGGCACCTCTTCGTTGTTTTTCTTTTTGCAAGCTTCATTTACTTCATTCGCTTCATTCAGTAAGGATTCATTTCATTGTTTGAACTCAAAAAAAGTCGGCTTTGTGCATGTTTAACACTCATTTTCTTAATGAAACTCTTTCTTTTCTTTTCTTTTCTAAGCTTTTATTTTCTTTTCAAGTTTTTTTTATATTTTTGTACGTTTTTGTGAATTTTATGTTTTTATTTTCTTTTTAGTTTTTTTGGGTCTAAAGAATGCAAAATCAGCCAGAGTGCTCTATCTGGAGACGTCGCTGCTGCACAGTAGAACATGTCGACAAAATGACTTTTTCTTTTTATTTTATTGTTTGAATTCATGTTTTTGATTTCGATTCTTACGTTTTGTCATTAGTAAAATATATTTGGTAAATATGTTTATATTTATGTTTATCTCTTCTTTTATTAATATTTCGTAAGAGTGAACCTATGTTAATTTTTCTCCACTGCATATTAGTCGCTTCTTTTCTGTGTGCAAAAATTAGGAATTGAAGCATATAAATAATTGAATGCAAACAGCAACGGCACAGAAAAGAGCATTCGGAGCATTCTTTTGGTATGCAAATAATTATTGAGCTGAAAATATACGAAATAGAAAAAGCAAAAAGTGAGAAAGAACCTTGCGCTGAGAATCATCATAAAAATAAAAAAAAAAAAGATTGAGAAAGATCCATAATTGGTCGCATGAAGAAAATTGTACTGTTTGATTTAACCGCATTCCCATGGATCGCTCTTCTCATCCTAGCTTTCCGATCCTCTTCCCATCCCCTCTTACCCTACCACCATCCCTTTTTCAACACCTTTCGATTCACACGTTTCCTTTCTTTTTCACTCCAACCAAATCCGGTTCAGTTAAACATAATGGAAGTGAAAAGCAAATAAAAAAATGCAACTATTAGAACTAAAAACCAGTAAGAAAGCTATATTCGGCCTGGCCGAATCTTAGATACCCTACACCTTAAAAGTTTTTAGGAATTTTTAGGAATTAAGGTTTTATTCCAATGCATTTTTTTATAAATTGATTCTATATTTATATGTCTTATATTCGTTTTATTTGCTCGTTTACAAATCCGAACAAAGAATATTTATACAAAATTTCATATCAATTAATAACATATCATAAAATTACAGACTTATATAAGGATTTATGTAGGACGAGTGTGCCATATTACCCTTCCGTCCATATTACCTAAAAGTATGCGCGCCACGCCCATTTTCTGCAACGTAAAATATAATAATGTCGCTTGATATTGAAATTTTATTGTAATATCTTAAAAACTAGAAGAAATATGTGGTTATAAGGAAAGCTATCTTATAATCACATTTAATGACAGACTGGTATAAATAGTAGGCGCGGTCGTTACCCGTTTTCAAAACAAAATAATTGGCTTAGTAGTTTTATTATTGTGTCCAAATTTAAGCCTTATTTCCGTGGTAATAAATTTGTTTTCATGAGCTATACTCTATAAGCAGTGTAAAAGTGGGCGGAACGCGCCGTTGGCATATCAACGGATGAAGTTACTCTATACCCAGAAATGAAATTTTGTTCTCATTATTAAAAAGTATCGGCTGATATCACATTTCTAACAAAAAATAGGCGTGGTCGTGGACCGATTTTGCCCATTCTACCAACCTGCACACCCTAAGAAACAATATTTCTTTAAAATTTCATCACGATATCTTCACCGGTGCTCCTGTGATCGTGATTTCAACAGACAGACAGACAGACGGACGGACATGGCTAAATCGACTCAGGAGGTCACCCTGATCAAGAATATATATAATTTTCTATACCTATCGTCTCTATTTCTATGCGTTACACATTTCGTGACAAAGTGAATATAACAACAAAAATAGAAATAGAAAACGTAGAAAAAAAAAATTAAAACAATTCAATGCGAGTGCAGAAAAACAAGGACACATCAGCAACAACAACAACATCTCACGCGATGCAGGGCCATTGGCATGTTTTATCTTATCCATCCTTCCTTGTTGCTTTTGTTGTTGGTATCTGTAGATGTTTAGATGGATAGACGGTTGGATGGAGGATTGTTATAGCATATATTGTTATTATGTTGGTGTTGTTGTAACCACAGCCACTGACACCAAAATGTCACATTATGCGCAAGTAATTCGACACACTGACTAAAAATGACAGGATGAATAGATGGAAGGAGACAAGCTAAGAAGACGGAGAGGAAAAGGGACATAAGCGACCACACTAACACACACACACAAGACTCATAGAGACTGGATGAGCAGCTGCTTGGGAGAAGATGATTGCGTTATGATACGTTAAAAGCTTTAAAAGATTCAAGGTTCTGCACCGCAAAACGAACAACGGGCACGAAGGACAAACATGATGATGCTGATGTAGCACAAAGACACAGCCACACAAACGTATATACACTCATACACACATACACAGACTCATGAACACGTAAACCGACCGCATTCACCTAAAATTATCCGTGCTGAAAATGCATTTTATACGCAGTCACCTTAAAAACGTGGCAACGCTGGCTGTCGTTTTTTAAGTGAAAGCATTTCAGTCCTTCACGCGAAAAGTTTGAAAAGAATTGAAAACTACTAGAAAGGGTTGATAAATTAAGTTTTTCTCGTGTAGAAAGGAATTTAAATTTTCTGGAAGGTTCTTTAAAAGAGTCTTTTAAAAGGCTTGAACAAGGCTTTAATAAGTTTCCAACAAAGCTTCAATAAGGTTTCAAAAAGGCTTTAATACATGTTTTTAAAACTCATCTCAATCTCCATTTTAATTATTTGAAGTATTCTAAAGTAGTAAATTTGTATTTGTTAAAATATAAGTTTGTTGTTAATGGTTGTTATTTTTTCTCCTGCTGTTGCTGTAGTTATTATATTATGTCTCGGCGCTGATGTTGGCTTCATAAAGTGTCTATTTATATGGATATCGCTTTAGTGTGAGAAGAATAAGTATGTACATCAGGACAAAAGACTGAAGTATGAATTATAAAATAGGCAGAATAGTTCAACTACATACTCACACACACACACACACATATACAAATAAACACACTCCGTCAAACGCATGTCATGGCATGCCAACACATTTACGAGTACATAGTTTTAATATTCACCGAATTTATTTTAGAGCTCACCTTGAAGTAACTTTTATCTCCCACGAATTCATTTAAGAACGATGCCTTTATATTATATAATAGCTTTTACTTATATTCTCTCCGTCCCTCTTCCTCTCTCACCACTTGAGATCTTTCGCTTTCTTATTCTCTACTGCGTTTAATATAGTTTAATATTAGATGTTCACTTTGTTTTAATAGTTCAATAGTTGAAGGCATAAAAACATCATCATCATTGCATAGAAGCTCCCTGTTTATTTTATTATTTTAATAAAATGATAATATAAAAAGGTGTAAATTTAATAAGCGAACTTATGAAACTTTAGAACCATTAGTTTGTAGTTTATTAATTTTTTAAATTTAGAGAACCGATTACAAAAAATAATATGAAAACATTTTAAGTACTGAACTTTTTTATAAGATTTTGAAATAAAGGCGTCAGGCTTTAATTAGGAAAAAGTTTTCAACTTATTAATGAAAGATTAGAAATTTAGCAGTTTTTTTTGTAGAAAATTACTTGTCGTGAGTAATGCGGAAAAAAGTTATTCCAATCGATTTTTACTACGACTAAAATTAAGGTTTTCCTCTAAAATCAAGTATGTTCTATGTTTTGCGGACTCAAAGTTATATGAAATGAATACGAATGAAATATTTAAATTACTCTACAGAGAGTATTATAAAATATTATTTTAACACTAAATATTTTAAATAGCGGAGATACATTTTTATAGCAAGCAATTTAAATGTACTTCGAACCCGATGACGATAAAAGCAACACTCAAAATATGTCGCGCTTGTGTGTAGTATTTTTATATTTTTTACATTAAATAACACGTACTATATTCAGAAATGATTTCTCAACTTTTTGTGTGTCTGCCTCTGTGTGTGTTATTTATTTATTTTTATTAATATATAAAATTCCGACACGGTTGCAGCATCTACAAGCTTTGACATTTCCAAGTTCGTTTCCGGTGCCAGCAACCATTTTGTCGTTCTTTTTGTGGTTGCAATGTTATTTTTTCTTAACACACTACATATTTTCTTTTTGTTCGTGACTACGTTTTAAATGTTTTCTATTTTTTTATTTGTACTCCTTTTTTGTTCTGTTTCTACTAAAATTTTCCTACCATTTTTACCGCCCTTTTAGCCTTTTTTACAACAATTTATTCTATTGTGTCGCACAAGAAGAGCTGCTGGCTGCGACACATGAATGAATAAAAATCTGTTGAAATTTAATGCGATGATATTCTGCAGCATTTTGCGCCCTTCGGATCCTTTTTGTTTAACGGTGACAACGACCACGGCCGATTTTCCGTGCCATTTTTCTTGGGCCTGGCTTTTTTGGACTTTTTAGGTTTTGAGTTTGATTTTCAACTGCGGAGGGTATCCCGATGCGTGTTGCCGCCATGCGACGTTCAGCCGTCGGCGTATTGAAGCCGCTTCGTCGCGAAAAATCTGCAGTGCCAAAGCGTTGATTTTTTTCCTCCTTTCGTCGAACAAGATTTATGATCAAGACTGCAGAAGCTTTTTATTATTACTCCGATTTCTTGAACTTTTTGCATTTCAATAACTTGACTTGAAACTTATCGTGACATCTCACTTCAAAAGCGAGGCTGCCAAACCGATGAGGCGAAAAAAGTGTGGCTGCTGGTCCTCTCTTCCTTTTTTGTTGGGAGTCTCTTCTTCTGTTCGCTTCTGTTCGCTTCTGTTCGCTTTTGTTAAAAAAGTTTTGAAACCTTATGCGACGCTTTGTTTTTTCTTATTGTATTTTGGTTTTTTGGGGCTTTTTTTATAGTATTTTGCGACTCAGGTGCGATGACATGAATAACTTAACATGTTCGCATTCACGATCATTCTGTCTGCTGTTTAAACAGAGTGTGGAAAATATTATTATTAGTATTATAAACGGTTGTCACACGCAGCAGCAGCAACACAGGCTTGAGCAGATGCTTCATCGACGGAGGCTTCAGTAGGCTGTAAAAGGAAAAATGAAAACATAATAAAATACGATAAGTTAAGCGTTCAGCAAACTTTCATGACGTGGACAGACGATGTTAAAGGATTTATGATTAACATTTTCAGTGCTGAAATTTTAAAAAAAGGAATGCTTGACGTTAAAATATTTGGCAATATTTTGGCCCATAAAATTTTTCTCCAGTTTCATTTCTCAAAATTTATTCTTAAACTTGTCTACACTTTTCTATGCCTTTAGTATCAATAAATAAGCTGTCGGACTTTAAAAGTAATTTTGTGTTTGAAATGAAATGAAAGCTGTAATTGTGTAAATAACACTTGATATTTTAGACGAGATGTTTTTAAATTATTGCGAATTGTCACCGCTTTATAATATAACAATATCTCTGAAGTACCTTACCTCATTGAATATTCTCTACGAATATGTTGTCACCATTGTGGACAATAATAAGAACAACAACCCTATCGCTCGCCTCTTTATTGGAGTGCATGAAAAATGGTGAGTTTCACTCGCGTTTCCGGAAAACGTCAATTAAACGCTGCCAAGCATTTTACGCTCTTTTATTCATCCCTGACATAATTTCCGTGACTGATATCTGCATGGCGGGTGTGGTTCAGAGGCGTCGTCTTACCTACTGTCCGACTTTCGCCTTCCCCGGTCCCGCTCTGCACTGGTTGGGATGTCAGTCGGTTCGCTTGTCGTTCGGCTGTTCTAATTAAAATGGGCGCAAAAATGAAACTGAATACCGACGAGAAAATATTTTGCTCGCAGAACAATAAAAACAGTTGCATCGTTGACAGTTAAGTAGGCAAGGAAGGATGATGGCGGGCGGGAGTGTTGGAAAAGAGGAGGGGGGCTGGTAGAAGGGCAGACGAATGAGCGAGTTGGTTGAAAAGCAGAGAAGCGTAGAAACAGTTGCGTGGAAAGACAGGCTGAAGAATGGAAGAATGTCATCGTTATTTAATACACACGGAATTCTTTTATTTTATTGTTTGCTTTTTCTTTTATTTTTGCCATTTTTTTGTGCTTTTTCTTCTACTCTTTTGTTTTTTTTTTATTCAACTAGATTTCCTATGCGTTTCTTTAATGTTTTTATTATGTTCGAAACATTGGTGACCGTGAAGTATAATACGTTTAACGGGATTCCTTGCTACACTCCAATAACTGTTTCCATGTGAGAGCCAAAAATTAAATTGAGAACACGAAAAGTTATGAGAATTCATAACATAAAATGTAAAAATACATATTAAAGCACAAAATTATTAAAATAGCCAAATGCCCCAAATTTTCAAAAATCTCATCAACTATTATATTTTTATTATATTATGTTTCAATAAATATTTCATTAAATGCGATTTTTAACTTTGTAGTTTTTTATTATAAATTTTGACTAAATTTCGGATGTTCATTAAATTTGTCAACTAAAAAGACATGCATACACAATTTTCTATTTTGTATGGTTTCTTTTACTTCTTCTTCTGTGTTCTGTCTTTCTCCCTTCATCCCTCACTTTCTAACTCTTTCGCAAATGCTTACGTTGGATTGAATGACTGCATTTCTTGAGTCACTTCACTTGAAGTTTGCTGTTGTCGCTGTCCCTGTTGATTTCTAACTGATTAAAGACCATCGTCAAACCTGCTCCACCCACATCAACGTATCGAATTTCACGATGTACATATTATGTCTGTATATTAGTGTGTATTAGTTTGTGTGTGTGTGTGTATGTATGTGTGTGTCTGCTTGTCCGTGTTTCCATCAGCCACCTTCATTCAAATCATTATTCCGACAAAGATATTCAATAAAATTGTTCACACTGAATCGCAGATGAATCGAAACGCTTCGAGTCGGTTACGTTCTAGCGGTACACTGACCACCCATAATAACAACAATAAAAATAACAATAGCAATGAAATGAACAAGCAAATCAAACCGCCCAAAAACAACAATAACAAAATAATAACAACACTCATAACTTAGGTTTTGACAACCAGGTAAAAATAATATCCGCCTTTGATGGCAACAATGTTAACAACATCAATAACAAAAACAACAACTGCGGCACCAGCAACAACAACAACAATAATAATAATAATAAGTAAGATTTCGATCATTTCATTTAATTTGATTTTCTTCTTGCATTTCTTATATAAAGGCAAAACAATCGTTAGGAAAATGTGAACACAATCGGTTGAGTCGAAGGCAACAACAACGTTGGAAAGAGTTGGCAATGGAAAGAGGTACCACTGGAAAGAGTTAACTCTTATTTTTACAACAATGACTATAATCAGCGATGACAGCTTTTAATAGAAAGTGATTCAATAATTGAAGTACATAATTGAAAGGCAGCAAGGCTACTGTCGACGGTCTGTCCGAAGTTGAAATACCCTACACCCTTATGAAAGACCTTTTAGGTGAGAACAAGAGAAGTAGGGACCTTGAATGACGAAGTTATGGTAAATTCGACTCCCATTCTTGGATGATAATGCAGCATTAATACCTCGTGTTCTGATTTAATTAACTTTGTCTTTGTAGTAGTGACATAGCAATTTTTTACAAACCACTTATTTATAAGGCATTATTATTATACATATGTATGTATATAGTCCATTATTATATAATGGAATAGCGTGTGGACTGAATGTAGAGATATTCGCTTTAGTCCTTGAGGCCTGGTCCGGAAATCTTTGAAATACAACCAGATTTGGCAGGGTACCCATACCTACCTTAGAAGTATGTATATTATAAATTGTCATTCTAGTCCACACTGAATAGCACTTTCTGTTTCCTAACCTTCTTATTAATGTTAATTAAATGTATGTACATATTTTTATATCCTACACCTTAAAAAAACCCTCTGTCTGTCTGTCTGTTGAAATCACGATCACAGGAGAACCGGTGAAGATATCGTGATGAAATTTTACAGAAATATTCTTCTTTAGGGTATGCAGGTTGGACATATTTCTTCTACTTTTTAAGATATGACAATAAAATTTCAATATCGAGCGACATTATTATATTTTACGTTGCAGAAAATGGGCGTGGCGCGCATACTTTTGGGTTACATAGACGGAAGGGTAATATGGCACACTCGTCCTACATAAATCCTTATATAACTGTGTAATTTTATGATATTAACATATCAATTAATATAAAATTTTGCATAAATATTCTTTGTTCGGATTTGTAAACCAGCAAATAAAACGAATATAAGACATATAAATATAGAACCAATTTGTAAAAAAATGCATTTGTATAAAACCTTAATTTCTAAAATTCCTTAAAATTCCTAAAAACTTTTAAGGTGTAGGATATCTAAGATTCGGCTAGGCCGAATATAGCTTTTTTACTGGTTTAATACTGGTTTACTTTTTCTCTAATATTTGGACATTTTTTCGCAAATCAAATACTAATAGTGTGTCAAATATTACAAGTTTCCAAAACACTTTTAAAAATAAAAAAGTGTCGACAATCTTTTTATCAAATTAAACATTGAATGAGCTGAAAACAGATGTAAACGAAATACGGCAGAATTATGAAAGAAAACTGGAGGTTCTGATAAAAAAACAAATATAGTGAATGTTGATGTTTATCTTTTTTTTCCATTTTTTTTCTTTTGTTTTTTTTACTAACAGCACGATTTTTTACGAGTTCAAGTAATTCATGCAAAGAATGGGTTTTTTTTTTGCTTTTATTTCAAATGTTCAATTTATGCATTCATGTAAACAACAACAACGAAATAAATAATGTGGAAAAAGTAAACAACCAAATGAACATTGAACAAATTATTGCTAACAACAACACAAATGATTATTGTAGCTGTTGTTGTTGTATTAAAATAACATTCAAAATTCAATTCATGGGGATTTCTTAACTCATTATGACTTCAGACACACGACAAGAAAACATGCGAAAAAATAACCATTCGATTGATAGCTGGTTGTAATGCGACTCTAATAATCAATAATTAAACTTGTATAAATTAAAATTAAATCGCCATTAGATCCGCATTTTATTATTAATAAACATTTTTTAAAAACTTGATGAGTCTGAACTCAAATAAATTTAATTTAATCATTTAAATGAAGTGAAAATAATTGTGAGATTGAAATCGTAAAATTAACCACGAAATATACATGATCAATGACAGATCGATAATTTTTTCAAATACATAAATAATTATAATAATAAAAATAGTAATCTTAATAGTAATGATATTTAAAATAATAGTTGAGCTCCTCGAATGAAATCGGGAAATTTCACGATTTAAAATGAGAATGGTTAAAAATTCCATTCGTGGTTTTTAAGTTGAGTGCATAAATAACAATAAATATAATATAATAAATCCTCGTCGATCACCGGGGACAAGTTACTCGAGTACATACGAACTCAATTGCTTAAGAAACACATGAAGAAGAAGGAAAGGTGTTTGAAATAAGAAACAGCATTAAGTACTATTAACTAATTACATTGAATATATCGTGTAATCATTTGTTAAAAATGCAAAACACGTAACACGGTGTCAGAATGACAGACTGAGTGCAGTCAGGGATCATGTGTGTGGGAGCGAGAGGGGAAGCCGCAGTGAGAGTGAGAAGAACGAACTCTTGATATGGGTAGAAGCGTGGGTAAACAAGCATTAATCGCTATTTAAGGATCAGTGTCACAAATTCTCAAGCGAAACGTGACGCTATAAAGCGAAACATAGAATCACGAGGATCTGTTTGAGCGATCACTCGATCGATGGATTGACTGGTCGATTCTTCGATTTAATGCGAACTTTGAATGAATCCGGTACATATCCGTCCTGTTTTGTTTGGCTGTTTCGGAATTTTAAGACTTCGTATATTTATGAAAAGCAGTTGAAATTCGAGTCGATCGTAGTCAGAGTTCAGTGTCGATCGGTTTGTACATCTATCCTTACATCCGTCTGTCCCTGCATCGTGGTGTTTTCAATGAAACCCTATAAAGTAGTTAGCCGTCCGTGAGTGAGTGAGCTGTCATGAAAAACCAACCAGGTTTGATTTAACTGCTTTTTTATATAAAATATGTAGACTGTTCTTTCTGTTTGTGCTCGGATATATTCAACCATCCGTCCATCCAACGATCCGTCCGTCCATCAGTCTATCCATCTACTTGTTTTGCTTCCAAACGCGATCAGTTTTGTGGATCAAGTTTCTTTGTCTACTTGTTTGTGGATCACGTCGGTTGGTTGGTTGTTTGGATGGTCGATGGATCTGGTATGCAAGTCTTTTCTTCTGATGTTGTTGTTTTAGCAGGTTGTTTTTATCTCACTCACTCTCTCTCTCTCCCTCTCCTTTTCAATAAGCTTTCTCTACAAAAACATTCATTCGTTGTTCATTTATTCATTTCATGAATTGTATTCAGTTATTTTTTACAATGAATGGTGAAAAGCTGCTTCTAGTTGTGTATCGTATATCAAGTGTTTGCTGCTTCTGTTAGTCTATTTATTGTTGTCGTTGTTAAAAGTATTCCTTTCATTAACATAACTTGGAGTTATTTATATGCTTTATCGTGAATAATTCGCTGTCGGTTGAAATTCAATAACTCGTTACATTGTTTCAAGTTCATTTAGCTTAAAAGGTACGTAATATGCTGCTAAGATATAGCATGCTACTAAGATACTAAGATATACTAATTTAATACTAATAAGAAAATAAATAAATATAAATACTTTTTTAAAATTAATCCAAAAGGGAGAAAAATCAGCCTTCTTTCCAATCATGAATCCAATAAGTTTAAGAAATTAAAGATCAATCATAATTAAATACTTTTTCCCCAATATAAGTATGTAACTTATCACAATCTTTGAAGGTGAGTACCAAGTAATGAAGGATCATTTATTATTTAGGATTTATATATTATATTTTTCATTAAACTATTAATTAATTTAGCTAATGAAGTTAAGTTAAATTTAGTTAATTTGCTTCAATAGTGGATTCTGTTCAAACCATATGCGGCTCATTCTATTAAAAGAGTACAATGACCTATATTTCACTTTACTTGGTTCATTGCTTCAATTCATTCGACTAATTTTTCAATATATTTTTAATATTTTTTAGTGAATTTCCTACTAAGATATTGAGTGCATGTGTTACTAATTAATTGTATTTTCAGTTCATTCATTTCATTTTATTCAGTAATTAATAATTCTCCGTTCAGATTTAAAGTTGAAATTCCATTCTAGGCTTTAATGTATCACATCAAATCAGCCCACAAGGATAGCGTGTGGGCGTGATCCGCCCACAGAATTCAACTATAAATTTATGCTGAAATCAACACTCTTACTTATTTATTTACTCGCATTTGCAAATGCATATAAGCTGTTCATCTGTCAACTTTAACATCCATCTGTCAACTTTATAATAAGATTTGTAATTCTTCGTAAACTTAACGAACTTTTGCGCTGACATTAAAAAAATTTAGAGAATCAAGAAAGAGAGAGAGATAAGAAAAAGTAGGAGCCAGACATGGAGCGTAGACCTGAGAAGATGATTCTACTACTGAAAGCTTAAATAAAAACTTTTTAGAACTGATAATTTGTCCTTCTAAACAAGCCATCCAGTTGACTTCAAGGATCCAAGGATTTTGAAAGATTTTAATTGCTTTACTCCTAAGCTAACAAATTCAAATAGATTAGCATAATTTTGGAAAGATTTTCATGACTTACTGTTTTACTTTTTCAGCTAATTTCGTTGTCAGGCTGCGAAACTCCACTCGACTCCACTCAACTCATCTGACGACGTTGATTCTCGCCCTCATCCTTCCGCCGGAAGTTGTTGGCTGTTGTCTTTGATGTGACACCCCATGCGTCGCTCGCCGCCCAGATAAACAAAAAATTCCGAGTGGAGTCGCAGGTCCTCCTCAGGCACACCCGCAGCGCCATCTGACGTAAATCATGAATTCACTGCTACTCGTACTTCCGTCTATCGTCTGGATTATCCAAGGCGACATCTGTTCGTGTTTTCGAGTATTTTCAGCTCTCACTTAACGGTGTTTGTGTGGTACCAGGGTGAGGCGGAGGGTGGGGTTATTTTTAATGCTCTGCGGCGCTTTTTTTACTTAGAAAGATAAATCTAAGCACAAGTTTGGACATTTTTAACTTTTCCTTTACTACGATAGATGCATCAGTAGAGTTTTCTTCCTTCTCTTCTGTTCTCTTAAATTTTTGTTGCTTTACACGTTTTCCCCGAGAACATTAAGTAATGGATGTTTTCTGCTCACTAACTTCAAAAAGAGTTAAAACATTTAAACAAATGTTCATTTCAATGTCACAATTAAATTTTGTTCCAGTGCTAACAGCAAAAATTGTGACAGTTTCAGAGTTACTTTTCTTTCTAGATACGAGAATGTTTTTAGATGTTCCTTTAAATCTTGGATTTCATAAGTTCAAGGGTTTTATTAGAAAAAGAGTTGGCAGATTTGAAGAAATTGTTTGGAAATCATTCAGATACAATGTTTTTTAAAAGTATGTATATGAATTGAATTTGAATTGAATTTCAATTGAAATTGAATTAAATTTGAATTGAATTTGAATTGAATTTGAATTTGAATTGAATTTGAATTGAATTTGATTTGAATTTGAATTGAATTGAATTTGAATTGAAGTTGAATTGAATTTGAATTGAAATAGAATTTAGTTTGAATTGAAACAATTAAATAATGAGTTAATTATCTTGATATTGTAGTAATTTCATGTGACACTCAAAGAATACTCGAGCTCCCGTAAAATGAACAATGAACCCATCTCCAAAACCCATCTCCGCCAAAAGAAATTAATTGACACTCCACACTTAAGTAACTCACACATTCAAATAAACACTCAGTCACCGAAGCACATTGCTAAAGTATACACTACTAACTACTTTTACTGCATTTTCTGTGAAAGCTGCGAATAACGAACAGCAGACATTGCAGCATTTCTATGAAAAACCAAACCAACAACAAGAACATCTTCAAAAGCTGTCACTATAAATTGTTCTTGTTAAAACTTAAAAACGCAATCGAAGCGTTGAAGCGCCGCGAAAGAAGCACGCAAGTCAGCAAAAGCATCAGTAAAAGCAACAGCGACTGCATCGTCACTTGTGAACAATTTGAGGCGTTTTAATGTCGCCACAAAATTGTGGGATACTTTATGCCGGCACGTTGGCAACTCTAAATTGTGGTGGTTATAAAGAGCTGCATCCAATTTGATGCAAGATAGTTTAAGAGAGTGCTTTGGAGAGAGAGAGAGAGGGAAGGACATGTGTTAAATAGACGAATATATTGAGTGAAGTTTGAGAAAATGACGTAACCTGTTTATATTCTGGTTTCTGTTACTGTTTACTTTTTTACTTTTACTGTTTATACCTTGTAGCCGTGAAATTACATTACATTACGTGAGTTACAATTAAAATTTATTTTACGAGCCTCATTAATATGAGACCGCATTAAAATCAGAGCGCAAAAATGTTGTTAATTGAGGACACGCATGAGTAGAAATGCGACCGTGCGAAGTGCCGGATGGTGGAAGAGGGCGCTACGGAGGGGAGACGCGAAAATGTGTTTTCATGCGTGAATTGCAGCTGTTAATTTGATGTTGAAACGCTGCTGTTAATTGAATGAAGTGACAAGAGTTATTGTTTTTTAAAGAATTAATTAAAATGTTGTTGCTGTTGATACAATGAATTTATATTAACGGAAGGAAGGGTAAAAGGTATAAAAATTAACAAGAGATAAAATTGAAGGTTTAAAGTTCTACCAGTACCATCTAGAGATATGGTAGCGAACGACAAATAGTTTTATTTTCAAATGGTAGTGATTTATTGTAGATGTCTGACTTTTATATTTTATTGACAGGTAACTGTTTTTAATTCTCTGTGTTTTGGAAATCTCTTTAGAAATCGTGACAAAAGCTTCTTTGTTTTGCTTCCGTTAATAAAATTGAAAGAAAAATCAATTCAATGATTTGAATTAATGACTTCTTTAATTTCAGTTTAAGTACACTTTTGTGTCAGTGATCAATGCATCGATTTACAAAAAGAATATAATGCATACAGTAAAAATTAACTTAAATTGATTGATCTTTAATTGACGAGGTTTTCTTTTTTTTCATCTTCTGACCACATGAAAGCTGCTTGAGATGAATCACTTCACGCCTTCCGGAGAACCCAGTTAAGATGAAGATAGACAAGAAAATCGACGTGTCAGCATTTAAATGACTCGCAAACAGAGATTCGATCAGAAATTCAATTGAACAAAAAACAAAACAACAACAAAGAGAAAAGGAAAAACATTAAACTAAATATTAAAAAACTGTAATGACAGAACAAGAAGAAAATCCATAACAACGAAGTGTCAAACTGACAGTTCAAAGCACATCAATTTCAATCAAGTTCTCAGGCTTCGTGTTACGACTCCGTGTTACTCTGTCCGTCTGTTTGTCCACTTTAAAGCTGTTCTTTTATCCAGAAAGAATACTTAATCTTTGATTGCCATTTCTTGCTCTGGTTTTTTTGTTCGCTTTTGTATTTGTTACGAATTTTCAACTCACGACTATTCTTGCAATACAGAATATATATTTATACAATAATAAGAAGAAATTATGTACAGTTTAAACATTGTTTCATATAAAAAACTCTGATAGCTAAACTCAATCGATGAATTTAAAAATATTTCTAAGATATATGAAAATTATTTTTTTTAGTCTTGTATTACTTATTATTATTATTACTATATTATTATTATTTAATTTTTTATTATGATTATATTTAATATTATGAAATTTTATTATCATTATTAAATTTTTTCATTATTTTTTAATATGAATATTTTTTTTTAGTTTTCTGCTTCTCTTTGTTACATTAAAAATGATTTCAGCTTGCTTATAAAATATCTCAGCTCCTTTCAACATTTATTTCACATTTTTTAAGCTCTCAAACTTATAAAATTATGTATGAAAATTAAAACCTTAAATTAAAATTATCCTGGGATTACAAGCACAGAAATAAAACTTTTCATTCGAGTTTTAAAGCAATTAAAAATGAATTTTCATTTTTCTCGGAAACTGCAAAACATAGATCCTTCCGGTTTGAAGTATTCTCTCTAGAATTGGTTAGAGAATTTTATGGTCGGAAAAAAATGTTATACTTAATACCGTAATTTTTAAAAAAAATTGCGACCAAATATTTTTTTCGGATTTTTTTTTCAAAATTTTAACTTTGACATTAATTTTCTCAAAAACTGTTTGACTGTGTTTAGGAACCTAATCTAAAAGGGATATTAAGAAGCGGATATTTGGCTTTGAAAATCAGCAAGCAAAAGTTATCTAGATCAAACCATTATTTTTGAATGTTTTTTTTTTCACATTAAGTCGAATATTTAGAAAATGGCCCCGCCCGTCTAAAGAGGGAGGGGGGGTGGGGGTGGGGGGAAATGGAACCCCTCCCCTCCCATACGATTTTTCTTCTTGTCTCGACCAGGGTTCGGAAAACGTTTCTTTTTTATATCGCTCAATTCATATCCCTCACTGAAGATAACAATATTTCCATCCTCATTGATAAATATCTTTTTTTCATCTTCGTTCAAAAAAATACATATCGCTCACGTTCAAAATAATTTCGATCTTCCAACAAAACTATCATTTGGGATGAAAAAAATTCTTATTTTCAAATATTTCGATCCCTCAAGTTGAAAACACTTTTGTTGAAACTTTTGGGATCGAAAGTATTTAAAATCTCCCACTCAAAATCGTATGAGCTCGTGTTTCTCTCAATTTCACACACGTGTCCAAACTTTCTAAATAACAGCAGAGCAGGACTAACAGCAACACGAAAACCATTCAGCAGAACGATCGTCTGTATTTTCAGGTACCTATAATATCAAGAGATTTAGCAACAAAGGCTAAACGAAGAAAGTGCTGTGACATACGATCAGTAATACAATATTTACAACTCTATGAGAAAATCACATCACTTGTCGCTGGAAAATAATTAAATAATCCTTACTTAGTGCGGATTTACGGATCACTTCAAGATTTACTGATCTTAATGAAGATTACATCCAGTATCCTACACATATCATCATCATTATTTGTTGTAACAGGATGGGAAATGACAATAAAAATACCATACAAAAATGTTGTAGGTCGCAGGTTACCTCGTTCTTCAACAAAGGAAGTGAAATATAAGTGAAATTAATTATACTTGTTGCTTATTCTGCGTCACGTGTCACATCCTTAAAGTCGAAATTGATGTTGCGATATGATTTCATGGTTCCAGAAATTCTGTTGTGGAACTAATACTATGTAGTTAACCCTTAAGCGTTTGCTAAAAGTAACAGGAACCCAGGATTTGCTAGAAATGTACAGATCTTTACTTTAGATTAGATGCAGTGTAGAATTTGCTCTACCTTGTTAAATGTCAGTCACCTCAGAATTAGTTAAGTATGAATATGGTTAAAATCTATGTAGGGATAATACAATATTATAAACATTGATACATTTTTCTATAGAAAAGAAAGTCTGCTGGATGTATTTCTCGGTTAGTTTTAAATATTAAGAAATTGTTTTAATACGACTTTTAATATAACAGGAGAACAGAGTCGATATTATCACAGAAACCACTTGAAATGAGCCAATAGAAATAAGAAAGACAAAGGGAATGTAAAGAATGAAGATTATGGAATACCTGAATTCTCACAAAATGTATTGTAAAAATAGTCGAGGTATCAACAGGTAGTTAAGCTGGCAATGCATATGAAGATCGTTTGAAAGAAAGAGAAAATATTGATAAATAGGCCTTTAAGTGTCACCTCAAGCACTAGATTAAGCACTAGATTAACCTCATTCGCTTAAATATAATATCCAAGCCAGTTTCCACTCTCTAGATTTGCTGTATATTCTATGATCCTGTTGCCAATAAAGTCAAACTTGCGATCAGCCGAAGAGGATATTTTAGTGGATTACGTAACCAACAATGTCTGTCTATTTTTCTATTATGTCCTCTTTCTGCACATATAGTATGATTTTCAAATGTCCTCTCTTTTTATGATTCTACAGAACCTCAATTTAATATATGATCTATGTACATGTATGTATCTCTACAATCCTTAGAGTTGCTACCGCTTATTTGTATGATTTCTGGGATCCTGATATTTGGAGTGAAAGGTAAACAAATTTTAACTGGTTCTGAACCACGTGGAAGTAAAATCCTTCCCGTACATAGATTTAAAATAAAATTATGAAATTAGTATTATTGTAAACAGTAGCGGGTTCCAAGGATTAACCTGTTTGAAACAAATAAGACTGCAATCGTTTGAAGGATTATTAAATGAAGTTGATTTGTACCTTTTCTTTCTCTTTCAGTCTATGTTATTTCCATTTAAGATAGTGTAAGAAGGATACTAATGGAAAATCACAACTAAATCGGTTCGCACTGCGGATATTTTTAGCATACGACAAAATTATTTCCATATTTAGAAACATTGACTTTCGAATTTAACAGGCGCACAGAGTTGACAGAACAGCAAAAGCCACTTGTGTATCTCTCTGGAAGGAAGGGACTCGAAAGAAATGAAAGGATCAGCAGATTAAACGTTTGAGATGGGATTCTTGAAGGATTTGAGTACCTGCGCTGAAAGTGTGGTATTTCAGGATAGCGTTAATAGTTTAGCTTCTTCCCTCCGATTTACTAAAACTCGTACTCGTTTGAATGAGAAAAACTGAATCTTTTCTGGCAATTTTACAAAATCAAAGAAAAAATATTTATAATAGTTTATTCTACTTCCTGTAAGATGGCGCTGATAACCTTTACAATTGATCCTGTAAAATTAGCTGTCTACGTATTCTGTAAACCTGATGAATAGAAAATTTAGAATTTCTTTTTTCTTTGTTTCTAAAATTTTCTCATAATTATCAGCTTGATTATCATCATTCCTGAAATACATCAACAACAAACTGTCGTTGTGTCATTATATTATACTGCTATGATATGAAATTAACTCTTTTATTAAGATATTCTACTGAAAATGATTATACATATTTCTTCTTCGCAGACTCTCGGCAGTGAATCGAAAAAAAGGAAAATTCAAAGTTTTAGATAGAGGGATTTATTTCCTTCTACCTGTGTGCAGAATGTAAAGAAATTGTTTCTACATCTGCAATTTCTCAAGAAAACGAATCTTTCTATTTTCACGTCTACGATCCTGTAACTTGCTGCTTATGCTGTTATCCCGATGACCAAATGAACATTTTTTCTTTTAGTTGCTTAGAGTTTTACAACGTTACAAATGAGTACAGAACTAGAAATTCCTAGAATTGCTTCATGATCGTCCTCGTGTAAAAGTAGAAAAACTTCTTAAAACTTTTCTTCATGACTCACTCACTTGGGTCATTAATAAACTTGTTCTTATATAAATTTTCTTAGGGTGGGTTTGTTTATTTCCTTGCTGTTGTTATTTAGGATGATTTTCTTCAGTATCTTTTAAGAGTTTTCTTATTTTCTTCTTGCTTTCTGCTTTCGCTGATATCCTGGTGTAATTCAAGAAAATTTTCTTTTCTTTGTGACGTGTATTTTTTATTTACACGAAAAATCTTTTTCGTTTCGTTCGAATTTTTTTTTAGAATTCTTTGTTCTTTTCTTTTATTTGATTTTATAGGAAAATAGTTTTGAAAATGTGTTTGCTAAGGTTTCTATGCATCCATTTTTATGCATCATTTCAAGAGTAATAATTAACTGATCACGCTTTCGATAGAATTAGAATCTCTAATCATGCTAAACAATTCCCTAGCTGCATTGAAGTCCGATTGTCGCTTAGCAACAGGATAGGAAATTTCTCTATCTTTATCAGGATAACAGTAAAAATAGAAGGTAAGGAGAAAGTTGAAAGTAGAACAGTTTTTTTTTTAGAAAGGCTGACCTGGGTGCTTAGAAATTTCTTTACATTATTTCACTCTCAATAAAACCGTCTCTTAAAGAGAACTGTACAATCTACATGTAGTATATCAAAATTTTGGAAAATTGATCGAGGAAATCGATCGAAAGAATCGGAAACAAAATTGTACTCTGAAAGAAAGTTCCTGGGATTTTCTTTTCATCAGGATATCAGAAACTCTAGATAGTAGTAAAAGAAAATTGCAAAACCCACCATAATATTCTTCAATCTCCGAACCTTTTTAATAGATGTTAGGTACTCGTAGTTTTTCTTACCTACGACATATTGATGTGATATGATTTTCTTGATCACAGTAGTTCCTTAAGGACGCTGATTGTCTTTATATTAAGAGTGATAAATTATTTACGATGGCGCCGAAAAAAAAACTGGAAAACATATAATAAAATATCAACATCATCATGCAAAAGAGATGGCAAAAAATAATATTAATCATCAATAAAAGAAATCAAATTTGGCAAAAAAACAAATTCACAAAACATTTGACAAAAAATCAATTTAAATCTCATTTCGCGTGGTTGTTGTTGAGAACTCGAAAAAACAAATTCAAAACTTTTGCAAAATTTACGAGCATTCGTGCGAAATCGAAGTCGCTTTCGCCATCGTCGTGGTCACCTTCTTGGAAACACTGAAGATTTTGTTAATTTGGAGCTTTTGACATTTCGACGCCCTGAAGTTATGAGTGTGTGTGTGATCATCAGGACTCTTTTCGTGTCATACGGTTTTTTAGGTTCTTTTTTGTTGGTTTCCCTCTTTTCGGGTTGGATTTAAATCGATCGAACCAAGAAGAAGCACTTCAACGGAAGCAACTCTTGATATATCGATCAAAAGTGGGCGTTTTTCAATTAATTCCCTGCTACGAGCATCATTCGACTTTGTTGCCATGGTTCTTTTTATGCAAAGCTAACATTTATTTTGACATCTGCATAAATGAAGAGTGTTTTCTGTAAAGCAAATAATATATAGTGTTTATGTGTTATTTGACCCATTATAAATAAGTTTCCGGGTTTAGTTTATTTTCGAATGTGGCTCAATGTACGATAGATTGTTCGAATTTGAATAAGCTTTTAATAGTTTAATTGGAGACATTTTTCGAATCATTATGAAGGTTAAACCACAAACATCGTGTGTCCCAAACAACTTGATCTATTATAATTATGATCACCAGCATCATCAATTTGGCTTTCAAAATATAAAGCTCATCATGAAGAAAGCGATTAATTTTAAATAATTTCTAAATTAATTTGAAGCGAACCAGGAATGACGAGAAAAAAGAATACAAACGAGAAAAGTTAACAATTGAAAAAAAATATATAAATATTTAAAAAAGTGTTTTGAAAAAAACCGAATGATATACATAATGAATAAAAGAACAAATTTAAAAATCATACATTCGAATGCAGAAAAACTCTTGATGATAACGATGTCATCAACACTTTGATGTGCATTTGTAAAGTGGCAGCAAAACAACAAGAACAATAAAAACCACAACGACCACATTAAATCGCAATTTGAAAGATATGAATTTTGTACTCAATAAAAACATACAAAAAATATAAGAGTAATAATAAAAATAAAAATAGAATGAAAGCATGAAATGAGCTGTTATTTTTGAAAGTGGTATATGTCCATTTTTTCATGTATCGAGATATTTAAGGGTTTGCATTTGAATAAATTTAAAAATATTGTCAAAAGCTAATCAATTTGAGTGATGTTTTTAACACTTTTTAATTTTGTTATGAAGTAATAATAATTAAAATTATTTAATATACCACATTCAAAAATAAAATACTTATAATAACAATAGTTATAGTTGGTATGTAAGACAATAAACTCATCATATCGTTGTATTTCTCTCTTGTTAAGAATCTTGAAGTTTTATACAGTGGCAACTTAGTAAATATGCTAAGGTTTTTTTTGTTTTCCTAATAAAAAAATTATTTATCAGGATAACTTTCTTTCATACTAGTTTTGTAATAAATTTTATGCGGTTTGTCCCTTTAAAACATTTTCTTAGTTTAATTCTGATTATTCGGAGTGAACTTATTCCATTTTCAAAAAAAATATTTTTGTGATAACATTTTAAAGTCGAAATTCTTTTGTTGGCTTTGTAAAAAAATCGTACTCCATTGAATGTATGATTATAAATATGGATAGAATGTTTCTATATCTTACTAAAATCACCATTAACTCATTTTTTTTTAACTGGACTTAGGCAGCTCGAACACTGCATGCGTTTTTCTTTCGTGCGAATTCTGACGAAAACGATTCGTCGGAAGTCTTTTTTAGAGTCCGCACACTCTATCAGAACTGATGCGTAGAATTCTGAGTAAAGCAAAAACAACATATGCAATGGACACGGTTGATGACGTTTTTTTTTATTATAAAATTCGTATCTAAAAGGAAAATTTTTCAAAACGAAGATTTAAGTTCGTGAGGTTTTCGCGAAAAGAAGTCATTTTGAACAAAAAACAAAAACACTTCGTACGAAAACTTTTCCCATTTTCCCCTCCCATTTTAAAGGGATCGTTCGCACTTCGCAACTTTTCGCAGCAATTCTGACGACAGAACATTGCTTCAATGTGCACATTTACAATCAATACCATGCAATGAGATCGCTCACATGTTTTCGTCCGAATTCGCACGAAAGAAAAACGCATGCAGTGTGCGAGCAGCCTAATTTAGCTCGCTTGACCGAAGCGCAGGCCAAATAACACCGCAACGCTTAAGCTTGAGTTTTGTTGAGATGCCTACTTAAAAAGGTAAAAAAAGATGATTGTCCCGTTTATAATTTCAAAGGCAGACCAATTTAGTGCTACTAAATAAAATGTAAATGAATTGATGTCAGCTAAATGCACTATAATAATTCATAAAAAATGAAACTTGAAAAACATTTGAAATTCGGACAAATTTAGACGTTTTTCATACAATTTTAAACATTTTTGAATTTATTATTATAATTATTCTTAATTAGAATTAATAAGTCTTAATTATTATGAATTTATAATACATTCGAAAATCTGTAGTTTTTACTTGACATGTTTTACATGTTTTACTACGCTAAAAAGAATTAATCGAACCATAAAATAAAATTACA
Organism: Myopa testacea; assembly: GCA_949629155.1. Classification (NCBI taxonomy): domain Eukaryota; kingdom Metazoa; phylum Arthropoda; class Insecta; order Diptera; family Conopidae; genus Myopa; species Myopa testacea. The sequence goes on from OX451346.1 coordinate 13,670,504, forward strand.
AATTTAAATCAATAAAAAATGTATCGAAATAAAAGAAAAAACGGAAATGTTAAAAAAGAAAAAAATTGCAATTTAAGGAAAAAACTAACTAATTAAATAAAGTTTTATCATTTATTCTACAGAAGAAGCAGAAGAAGACAATCTTTCGAAGATTTACATTGTAATGCTGTAAACAATCAATTAAAGTCCATTAATTATAATACATAAGTTCGTGTTGTACAACGCCCACTGGATGTATCGCGTTGCCAACTGTTTGGAATCAGCAACAATTGACTGAGGCGCCCATTCAATTCAGTAACAACTCCTCAGAAGGCAGCAACAACAACAACTACAACAACAATCACAATAACATCAGCAGCATCACCGAGCAAATTGTAAATTTAGCTCAAAAGAATTCTACTCGAGTGCGAAACTCTGGAGGAGCTGATGGACAAAAATGCTTTACTGGCAAAGATTCGACACCAATGAAGTGGACAGCGTATTCATCATGGACATGAGCAGGAATTTATGGATGCTGATGAAGTGAAAACAAAGCAACTGTTGAGTGGAGCAAAAAGGGAAGAGAAGTGATGAGTGAGAAGATTTGGCTAGCGGACGAAGAGACAAGCGACGAGAACAATTATGACAACAAGAAATGCATCAGCAGCGGCAACAATAAGGAAAACAACAAAAACAACTACAAAAACAACAACACCAACAACGTGGGACAGACTAATGTAATGTGGTTAAGTCTCTGAATGGCGAAGGAGGAGCAGAACAGGGCGATGAAGAAGGTGGGTAGGAGGAAGAGGAGCATGTGATTGAAAAGTGGTGGTGATGATTGACGGAAGGAGGAGGGATATAATGAGGATAACCGAATGATGTTGAGGGAAACAACAGTTTCTAGATCATCATAGAAGATTCCAACGACGATGATAATCATGATAATAAATGTAATGAAGATGCAGTTGATGTGTCATGTTAGTTATTAAGTTCGTGTTGTTGTTGATAATAAATATCTCTCTCTTCTCGATGTTGTTAGTTGTTGTAAATGCTAGTCAATATGTTATTAAAGATGCTGACCGGCATGAATGCTCACTGAGTTGGTTAATAGAGAATTTCCATATACGGAAAAACTTTGTATGAACAATCATAATGATCATGTTGTTGGTGATGATGAAAATAATAAAGAAATTATGAGGCGGATGATCATGAATTTATTGTTGATGAAGATAATGATGATGATTAAAAATGGGTTGATATGATGATGGGTCGATATGAAAGAGTTCACTAAGTCAATGCTTAAAGTAAATGAAACTATCGAAGTAATTAAGAAAAGTACTGAAATCATTACTAATGACCTGAGAAACTTAGATTTACAAAAATTTGCAACTCTTTGACTTTTTCTATAATTAAGTTACAATATGATTTTTGATTATTTAATCATAATATTTTTCTTACATAACTAAGCCCAAGCTTGGAATAAAATGTATTGATTAAATTGTTTTTATTAATAAAAATATTGAAAAATATACATAATTTTATACACTTATGGTATAATTTATAATATTCTTCTTCCTCTTCACTTGTTCTTCTCTCTTTCCTTTTCTCTTCTTCTTCTTAATCATTTTCCTCGTCCTCTTCATGTTGTAAGATGCGGTAATTAAGCAACAGTTTATCAGCAACATGATTATTGTTGATGTTGAAATGATTATGAATGTTGTTGCTGTTGTTATTATTTTCTTCTTCTACTTTGGCTCCTCTGTCTCTACCTCCCTCTCCTCGTCTCTTGTCGTTACCACGCATCACATCGCTGTCACTTTAAGATAAAAAATTATGTTAAAATATGATGTGACAAGTAGAAAACAACACTAATGATAATGAATATAAAAAACAGACGACGTGATTTTTTTTCTTTTTTTGTATTTATTAAATCATTTAAATACGGAAACTTAAGAAATTGGTTCTACTTCTTTTGTTGTAGTCTCTCTCTCACTTTGTCGATTTTTTTAATTTATGAAACTTATGTGAAGCGCGTTGAAAACATTGTTTTTAAAACACACAAACAATATGATTCATCGTAATCGAAACTACAAAATTATTCTGCTTATCATCATCATTTTCATTCCATTCATTCTGGTATTCATTTTGTTGGTTTTATTTTTGTTTGTTGTTCATTATTTCCAAATGATATTTACATAATTAATTTTTTTATAAATTTTAATATTTTTTGATATTTTCATCGTTTTTCCATTCAAGTGAATAGAACAAGCTTCCTACACAGCAACACCAATAGCAACGACAACAATAAAATAGAAAAAAATTAAAAACAACAATAAAAAAAAAAAACAAATAAACTTGTCACTTTTGTATCTCCCATAAAATTTTGTATTCAAGAGGTTTGTTTTTAATAAAGTGCGATACTATTATATTATTTTTGCTTTTTGTCATTTATAAAAATTTCATAGGTTTTATACAAGCTGAGCAATTAATTGTTGTGAAGAAGAGAAGAACTCGACAAATAAATACCAAGATCAACAACAATTTAATGTGGTTCGAGTGGATGTTACTTGTATTATTAAACGTTATTAAAGAAGTTTTCTATTAAAATGTTTTTCTTCTTTCTTTGGGAGACAATTTTTTAAAAGTTATCATAGTCTTGTATCGATCCATTGTGAAAATATTTAAAGGGTCGAAATTGATTTAGTATCATTAAAAACACATTCCCTTTTTCTAATCTTTACAATGACTGAAAAAGCCTTTTTTTAAAACAACATTATTTATCATATCAGACAAAATTTAATGAAGACAGAATTCAAGTCCCAGAAATCCTGTATGAAGAAAGACGACTTGAAAAATGGGTGTGATCCGCCTATTTTTCCAATTTAACATTGTTTATGCTGTTAAGAGCGTAAGATCGTAACAAAAGAGAAGATTTATACTTCTATTCTTTAAGTGCACGGCAAAATGTGGGCGTGGTCCGCCAATTATTTAGGTATATTCTCAATCTATGAGCTTCGTTGAACAGATTATAGTTAGTTAAATAGACAAAATTTATTATCTGCAAATTTAGTATCAATCTATACGCAAAATTTTAAATAATATATTATTTATAAAATATTTTCGTATAGATATAATTAGTATAGATTTTCTTTTGCAGTTTAGGCACAATCATTGAATATCTTTACATCTGTTTTTAATATTAAATACTCATCAAAAGATAGATGAGGCTAGGTAGGGTATTTAAGCTTCGGCGAGATCAAAGATAGTCCATCCTGATAGAGACAGATCGGTTCCTTCTTGTTTAATTATAAAACTTCCTTTATGACAGAATATAAAACTTCTATCTCAAAAACTCGAAATAGAAGATATATTATATACATATTTATATTTTGTTTATTTCGCATATTTTGTTGATAGATCAAAGCTATTTATGGAGGAAATTCAATTACAACGCGTGAAAAAGTTAGTGTAAAAGTTCCCTTATTTTTTCACTCATACATCTCAATTTTTTCATGTTCTTTTGCTGACTTAAGACTTTACTCAGTTGTGTTCTTTAGTGATAAACAATTCCCACATAAATCAATTTTGGTATGATTACAAAAGATTTTATAGAGCAATATACACCTACCTTAAAGAGAAGAAAGGATAGAGATGGCGGATGTGTGAAGTGGGGGAAGGGGATGGTAGAGACCAAAAAGATATAAGAAAAGAAGCACAAATAACTTATCTGCGGCATAAAAATTGTATCTCAATCATATCCATCGCAGCATGTAAATCATAAAATGTATCATCATATATAATATTTTAAAGCATATCCTCTTTAATGTATCGTAATTTTAAAGTATCTCTTTAAATACCGAAAAACCTTCTGCAAACTAGTTTTTACTATAATTCATCACACACTGTTATAGAGGAGCCTTTAAAATAAAAGCCCTCGACGAATTTATGCCTTCAATATAAAAAGAGTGGCTAAAATAACCACTGAGTACCACTGTACTACAAAATATAGTATAACAAACACATCACCTACCATAAACAGGGAAAAGTAACCGAAAAAAGAACAACTATCAAGTTGTTTTAATTGATTTATGAGTTTGAATAAAAACATATTTTTAAATGACTTTTAAGAGGTTTAACAAACATGCTGCTTAAAGATCGTGTACTAGTTGGCGATCGATGCGTAGCCTGGTAGGAACGAAAAAGTGCGAAAGAGATCGAACTAAATCAGTACAACGGAAAAAAAGAAATGAAGGAAAAAGAGAAAAATTAAAGTGAAGACTCTGCGTATATAAAGCATTTTAATGACTCGAGATCGAGAGGCGGCACGTCTTCAACCCGTTCTTTTCTGTGCTGTACTGAATGCTGTAATGCTGTACTTTGAAGCTATCAGTCAGCCTGTCTGTCCATCCTACTTGCATATCTGTCTCGTCGTTTCTTTTCGCGGCTCTTCTGCAGCACAGTGTCGCAAAAGAGATCATTAACCACAAATCAAAGAAAATAATCTATAACATTATTAATCGAATAAAATATACTTATTAATTATGTATAAAGAATAGAAAAGATCACAACAGAAATATCTTTCTCAAGAAACTGATAGTATTATTGATTGTCAGAGGGGAAAATAGTACAACACGATTTCGATTTTCTTTTTTTTAATCATATCTTTCTTTTTATCTTATCTTTATTTTTAAATAAAAAAGTGTTTGCGTTTATTTTTCAGATTAAAGAAATGCCTCACTCGGGCCAGGAAAGGTTAAAAAATACGAATGAATACATGATTGTTTCGTATTAGTATTTTTTCGTTTAAAAATTAGATCATATTCAAAATAGCTTAAAAACTTTGTAACATCGTATCACATAATAAACAATAATCATGTTTTGTGGGCATGGTAGTACTCCGGTATCTTATATTATGTTTTTGCAACAATGACACTATCAGGATGTTTATCGATTTGCTCGACTGTGAGTACCTGTCTGTCTTCCTTTATGTCTTCCATTCTGTCTGTCCGTCTCTTTCTTTACGCTTCCCGATTCTTGCCTATCTAGAACTTTAGACAATGTCAATATTAAAGTACGTACATAAATGATGACATTTTTGCAATTTTTACTAATTTTATGATAACGCGAAACACCAACAACGACGCTTTAAGTTTTTACACCATCCAGCATCATAACTGGAGGGCAACAGATACAACAACAATAATGACAACAACAGGAGCAGGAACAAAATCAATAATATAAAGCAAATTATGCTGAACATGGTTCAGAGCCAAGTTAAAATACGGAGGAAGGCTTCCACGAACGCGTGGCCGTAAAATTATAATTTATGATTTTTAGATAATAAAGCAGGTGAGCTAAGGGAAAGAGAGAGAGAGAGTGAGAATGCAGAAGTGACGAAGGGAACAACTGAAGCAGTTAAGCACAAAAGAAGTGAGTACTGTGAAAAGACGATTCCCGAAATCGGAGCGAAGACTGACTTGAAACTGACTTCATTCAATTGCGTTTATCTGGCGGAATGATCTAAAAGAACTACAACAACCAAAAGATGTGAAGAAACAATAAGTACAACGGCCTCCAATGGCCCCCTTCTTTCTCCAGCAGATACCGATCCATCGATCCATTGTAATCGTGTTGATCATCTGTTTGTGGATACTCATCGTCACCATCCAGTGCCATACGCGCGACACACACCCACACACACACTCGGACACATGTTGGTTACCCTTCTGTCGTTCATTGGGTGGTGCCTTCCTTCCTCTCTGCTTTTTACTGCTTGAACTTGAATTGAAATTGTTTCCAGGAATTCCTTCTGGTACTCATCTCCATTTTTGTTCACCCAGCAAAAGCGGAGGCTTCATCGGCTGATATACAAGAGCGACCTAAAGCGCAACAGCAGCCGCCGCCGCCGCTCTAACTTTGGAGTGGTTCTTTTCTTTGTTCCACGGAGACGCAAATTTATTTTCCTTTACTTTTCTCACTTTTTTCATTCTTTGGCCTCTTTTCGATCCTCTGGCGTGAATCGAACATTTTCGTCTCGTTATTCCGCCATCTGTTGCTCTTAGCACAAAGTATTGTAATTTAAATTTGTAGTCTAGAGTAGCAGAAAGCTATAAAATTTTAATTAAAAATTAAAATCACAGAGTTTGTAGAAACTCAGATGCTTTATGAATTGGCTAGTAAATATTCACTTTCAGGAAACTTTGGTTTTGGGTCGTGGTTCATTATGCATTTAGTCGTTCATAGTAGTGATTATTGCACCCTTTAAATGATATTTATATTATTTACTTTATATTGTCTCTAAATTATGATCAGAAAACCTAAGAGAAGATCTTTCTTTTGTAAGAACTCCTGGTGAAAAATTCAACCATAAGAGCTTCTATACAGTAACTCTCTATAGGGCTCTATTAAGGTTTGTTAGTATCAGCCTTAGTCTCTTTGTATACAGTTAAATAGTTTACCTATGGGTATACCTCACTATATTATATGTATACACTTTACCGATTTTAATCATAGAACAGATTAACATAGATTTCAAAGTAATATTTTTAACTCTTTTTGGCATACATTTTTCTCAAAAAACTGGGTTACTGAGTTCTCATCACAGGTCAATTCTGTTCTTTCAGCTTATTTCTTTTTCACATCTGAAATTCTTTTTACATATGCTTTTAATTCAATTAATATTGAATTATATTTGTCATTATTTGCAGTTAATTGTAATGAACCGAAGAAGAAGCTTAACATGTCATTTCGGATAACCGTTCACTGACCTCGTTTTGATAACCTTAGATAGCAATTAAATGGTGGCTTACAAATTAATTTCGACAGCTTCGCAATGCACTTGAGTTAATACCACATGCCATTGTTTTTGTTGTTGTTGCTGTCTCATAACCTCTCACCTTAATTTATATTCACGTCTCGTCTCCTCCTCTTCCCTCCTTTCCTGTCATCAGCAACCATCCTGATGTCTGATGTCGGGCTGCACCTTTTATCCAGAGCATTACTGACGACATGTTTATCCATGAAAATTATATGTTTCGTTCCTTAATTTGCCCGTTCGTTTATTCGTTTGTTCTCTTTTTTAATACTTTTTTACAGCTTGAATAATTAAACGCAATTAATTCTCTTCGGTTTGCTGAGAGACCGTCTCTTCATAACCAAAGCTAATGTTAGATCCGGTCAAAGTTCATACGGCAGTCTAAGGGCGATGCAATGAGAAGAATGGAGATGGCTCAGGAAGGTCGTCGGGTGAGGTATGGAGAGTCATCCACTGAGTACACGATAGGATGAGCTACGAAATTCATTGGTACACTTCAGCTTCTGTTCCAGTTTCTCTTATTTCGGGGTTGCTTTTTGCTGTCAGCATTTCATAGTTGTTGACATTTCATCGCTGCCACCGGAATCGCTGTTGAATGTCACTCGCTCATTCTGCTCGCCTGATTCATGCACTCATTGTGTCAATATTTATGCAGTCCATATTTCAGTTTCCTTTTAATTCGTATTCGTTGAGTTCGTTGAATCTGTTGTGTTTCACTTTTGTTTTTCATTTCCTTTATTTCACTTTCTGTGTTTTCTTTTTGTCGTCATTGTTGTTGTTATTTTCTTGTTACTAACATAATGAAATACTTTCACAGCCGGAACGTTTTGTTATTTTTTTGTTGTATTTTTGCGTAAGTTTATTTTACTTTTCACATATTTTTGCTCCATATATACACAAACACAGAAGACGAGGTCAAACGATAAGTAAAGCTTAATTTTTCCTTTTAATATGGGTTAAAATACTTTTGAGAGAGGACGACAATAAAGGAAATAAGTATTTACAAGGAGATACTTCAAATAATTTCAATTAATATGAGTAAAAAATAAATTAAAATATCACTGAAATTATAAAAAAGAAACGTAAGAAGAGGAAATTCATTTTTAACAGTTCGCTTGTAGTGTTCATAATTTTAGTAATTACTTTCAAAATATACTAAATTATTTAAAAAACGCATATTTCATTATATAATATTTACTACTAAAAAAAAAATTAAAATACAAACACAAAAAATTATATACATACATGTTTATCTAAAATATATCTTAAATAATTTATTAATTTTATTCTTTATATATTATTTATATATTTAAGTTTCTTTTAAAATTTATTAATTTAAAATATTATTTATATATCTCTTTTTGTAATGAGTTTAAGTTTTTCTCTTCGAAACTTGTCAGCTTTTTCATCTTCTTACTCTTCAACCAACTTAATTTTTATTTGAACTCATGCAATCATTATCAAGTTGCGTACGAGCAACAGGACTGAGAGAGAGTTAGAGATAGAGAGATAGAGAGAGAGATAGCGAGAACAGAAAACTGCCTATGAATTAGAAATGTTGTAAACAATAGTTAAGGTTAAGGTGCAAATACCAACAGCAATCAACAAACCAACCAACCATCAACGAACTACATTTACACAGAACACTTGAAGTGGGAAGTTCGTACGATGATCGCATAGTAGGCGGGTAGTCAGTAGAAAGTAGCAACAGTAGTGAAAAACTACTTACTAAAACCTACGCAATGTGGCAGGCGGTTGAAGCTGAAGCGGTTTGTTGTTTTTGTGCTCAGCTAAGAAGTGAAGGTTTCGTGAAAGGTGTCGCCGATCCAAAAGCACTTGAAAGCTCACTCGTTTAAGAATGCATCCGACTTCTGTGGAGCATCATCAATCGTGTCGTGTCCGTTATTATGGCTGTCTGTCCCTCTGTCTGTCCTTCTGTCCGTCTCTCTGCCAGTCTATCCATCTGCTTGTTTATTTATTTGTTTTACTGTCGTTCTTCAAAGTCTTGTGAGAGTTTTTTCCAACAGTTCTCGTACTGTAAACGTTTAATATTCGTATTTAAGTAAGAAGTGGGTTTTGAAGTGTGTCGAAAAAACCACAATTCATCAAAAAAAAAAAGGAATACAAAAACAAATACTATAAAAAAATATGAAATTACAATAAACTTGGATTGCTTTAGTAACGTTAGTGGATAGTTTAAACTCAACACTTTATTTGTGGGAATTTCTTTTGAAAATGGTTCTTAAGCTTTATCAAACAACATGGAGATAATAAGGGAAGGAAACATCTTCAGTATCTGCAAATATTTGAGTTTTGAAAGATTTATTAATTTTTATGTTACCCTAATTTTTGGTGGATTCTTCTGAGCGATTTTTGCCATTCTTTTTATACCCTACACACGAAGTGAGTAACGGTTTGTAACGCATTAAAGGAGGCGTGACAGCTATAGAAAAGTATATATATTCTTGATCAGTGTGACCTCCTGAGTCGATGTAGCCATGTCCGTCCGTCTGTCTGTCTGTCTGTCCGTCAGTGGAAATCACGATTACAAGAGAACGAATAGAGATATCTTCTTCAAACTTGGCACGAATATTGTCTATCATTAGAAACTCATCGGTATTGAAAATGGGTAAAATCGGACCATTACCACGCCTACTTTTTATAGTGAATATAAATTCATCCATGCTTAAAACTCAATTTCCCAGCTTGTAGAACGAATTTGCGGTTGAAATTTTGTCCAGAAGTACATTGTCTCTAACCAAAAAAGACTACTACAAATGGGCGTGGTCCGCCCACTAATTAAATAAAATTCGATTACAGGAGAACGAATAGAGATATTTTCATCAAATTTGGCTCGAATATTCTCTGTCATCACAGGCTATTTGATATGGAAAAGGAAAAAAAGTAGAACATTGCCACGCCTAATTTTTAAGTAAACATGTGTAGGGTATATGAACTTCGGCCAGGCCGAAGTTAACACTCTTTCTGGTTTATCATTCTTTTTATTGCGATTTTACTTTCCCACATTTTAATTTTACCTGCCATCGGCGAGAAATTCTTCATCCTGCCATGAGCAGTGTTATTTCTATTATTCTCAGTTTTTAGTAATTGCGCGACTCTGTCATTTTGAATACCACTTTTAATAAAAAGTTTTCTTTGCTTGTTTTTTTGTGAGAATTAATTACTTTGTACTTCCTTTAGATCCGATTAAACGTTGTCCCAGATTTTCTATTTCCATCCTTCAGACATGATTTCAAAGATGCTATCTTTCAGGTGCTCTCTTCACTTCACTCTTATCCAAGGTAATCATCATTCAATTTGCTTTTCTCTCTCTCTCCGTCTTTTCTTGATGCGGTGTCACTTTTCATTTTATGGTGGTCCTTAAATTAAGGTTAATTTTATTTTAAATACGAATTCGAATGTTAAGAAAACATGAAAAATTAAAGAGGAAAAACTACAGCATCCTGTGTATCGTAGATTTAACCAAGAGTCATTATTTACATTTCTCCCTCATAAAAAGGACAATGTAAGGGACAATGAAAAGGACAATGTAAAGGACAATGAAAAGGACAATGTAAAGGACAATGAAAAGGACAGTAAAAGTACAAGTAGAATTCGATAAATGATTTAAATGATGGTCAACTTAATGCTTGACTTGATAATTCGACAGTGATTCGTGAAATGTATATAATCTCTCCTCACTAAGTAATCAGCTGCTTTAGTCTCTCTTCTTTGTATCTCACTCAGTCACTTTCGCCACCCTCTTCGCTTATTTCCTCTTTCTTTCTATGTCTCTAACCTTTTGGCTACTCCAAGTCATTTTCTGTTCTAAGTAAATCTAAATCTGAATTTAATCTAATCTAAATCTCTGGTCGTTTTCCTCACTCGTTTGTTTTCTGCTCTGTCGTGCTTTTGCGTTGGTCTTCCGGAAAGTTCCTTGTTATGGTTCCATCACGTTATTCAATTTCAATTCGATTAAATGTCATTCACTCTAATTTATTGGTTCCTCCATAGTACAAGATGGATGACCTTACAAAATGGACCGAGTATTATATCATTTGGTTGTTTTACAAATTACATGGAAGAAGGTTGTTTTTGTTGCTTATCACTATCATCCATGAAATGTCTTCTAACTAGTATCTCACTCTGATAACTGATGTTCTTTATTATGTGTAAATCGTGTCAGTCGAACGAACGGATTCGACCCTCTTGATTTAGGTACGTAATTTTAGTGCTCTATAGAGAGGGTTGTTTAGCTGAAGCACTTCAATACCTCTGTTTGTGTCTCTCTCGCTCACTCTTTTCCTTTTTCCTCTTCGCATTCTTTACCACCTTCATTCATTGCAACCACAATGAAAGGTCAAACATCAGCATCATCCTCTTCTTAGTTGTCCTCATTGCCCACATCATCTTCTTCAACGCCCTCTTCGTCCTTGTCGCATTTGCGAGATTATAATCAGTACATAGATTTTGGGGACAATCAAATTGAGCGTAACTTTGATATGTTGAGATTCATCCTTTAGATTTTACCAGTGGTTCAATCATTTAGAAACTGATTTATTTTTGATACTTAATGTGGTAATGAAGCATAAAGATAGGTTGTGATAGGTCAAAATTGAAGACTTGCTTTTTATAAAATACTTTGAATGAAGGTCCAAAGAAAATCTACAGAAACTTAAGAAATCGGTAGAAAACTTTAGAAGAGTTTAGCAAATTTATGGAGAATGCATGGATTTCGCACAGTGTAGGGCCTTATTCGAATAAATTATTATTCAAATAAGAATAACGAATAAAAATTTATTTGTTATTTTTATTTGTTATTCGTTGTTATGGATTTATTCATTTATTCGTTATTTGAAAAAATTATTTTATTATTATTATTTGTTATTCATTATTCGTTATTCTTTATTCGAAAAAATATAAATAATCAATGAATTTTTAACAAAAAAAAAATTTTAAATAAAAAATTTATATTAAATTTTGAAAAAGAAATTAAAAATTCAAATATAATATGGAAGAAGTAGCTGGTATGTTCTACAATTATCACACTGACATTTTACTGCGTTTCCACGTAACTAAAAAAAAAATCTTCATAATGTTATTCGTATTATAGGAGATATAATTTTCTTAATTAGGTACTCCAATATATCTCCGATGAGGACAGAACACTAGAGTCCTTAAAGAAATACCCCACCATTAGACAAATATTCATGAAAACGAACACAACATTGCCATCTTCGGCTCCAGTAGAACGCCTTTTTTCATACGCTACAATGCTAGATTTACTGCGGTCACACAAAATATCTGATGAAATGTTCGAGAAGAGAGTGGTCTTAAAATCAAATTTAAATAAACCTATTCAATAATATTATTCACAAAATATATCCGCGTTTTTCTTTTTTAGTAATGAAATCTGAATATAAGAGTATTTGTCGTATTCAATTCTTCAAGAAATTTATTTGTTTATTTATTTGTTTATTGAAATTTTCAAATAACGAATAAAAAATTTCGAATAATGTTATTTGAATAAAAATATCAAATAATGAATAAAAAAATTTTATTCGAATTTTGTGAATAATAAGATAACTTTATTCGTTATTTGTTATTTGTTATTTGAAATAAAAAATGCCCAACACTGATTTCGCAACAAAAAAACAACGTTTTCAAATCATCCTCATTCATCAAAGCAGCAACAAAGCAAGGTATGAATAAACAATGAATGAAGATTCATTTAACTTAAATCAACTCGAGACACCTAAAAGAATCAAATTATTCGAATGAGTTTCATTGGAATATTATTTCAATTTAAACTAATTATTTCAGTTATTTCTTAAATTAAAAAACAAACTTTAAAGCTTTATTACAAACAAACGGTTTCCATTGAATTGTCATAAATTAGTCAATAAAAGTCATATTTCGGGATTTAACGAAAAAACTAAATTCGAAAATAACGAAAGACAGATCAAAGTAAAGCCGCTTCATTGAGAGGTTAATTTTTTCGAAGCTTGTGTTTGTCTAGGAATCAATTGCGTGATTATTATTGCTTGGAGCTCGTTAGAAATGAATACATCGATGGTGTTAGTGGGGTCGACGGGGGTGGGAGGGGAAACAGGACTCGAATTCAATGTCACTACCAGTAGTTGTTGCTGTTTAAATGGGTTTAGTATGTTGTTAAAATGACGATTTCCGAACGCGACAAGTGCTCACAATTCAATTAGTATTGACTTATTGAATATGGAATGAATGACTAAAGTAAATATTTGGAGATAATTATTACAGCTGTACAAATAATGCGTTCGGTGGTGAGAGTGTGAATCTGAAACCTTAATCAGCAACCTACGAGCAATAAAGGTCTTACTGAATTCCTAAAATTGCATAAATTTGTTGATTTGATTGAAGTTTTAAAAATGTTCTCTTTTTTCTTAAAATAATACTACTTTCTTGATTTTTTAACTACGATATATTTACTTAATTTCAAAATCTAGCGAAAACCTTTCGTGTTCTCTTCGCTGGCTTTCAACCTCGATCCTTCGAATGCAGACACTCAATTTAATGAGGCGTCGAATGTCAAAAACACGCCTCCGATGAGGGTCCTCAGTCGTTTGTCACCGCAACAAAATTATCGCCTATTTTTTTGTTCTTTTTAGATGGAATGTGAGTAGAAATGATAGTAAAATGACAAGAAAACAAAATAAATAGTTCATCATTGTTAATTGAACGAATAATTATGCAGGTTGTAAGCAACGAACGACAGGCGAAGGATTAGATTACACAATGAGAGAAAAACGCTTGTAACACATCGACACAAACACACTCACACATAGAGACACACATACATAGATATCACCATGTACAATAGCAACGTCATGAAATTGTGTGAGCTTTGAATTATCCAAAGGAATGCAAATAATTTGCATTTTGACTGACAGTAATAGCAGCAACAACAACACTAACAACGACAAAAACAGTGACAACAACAACCACAGAGACAACAACACTTTATTTACTCGATCGTTCATTTGAATTCGAACTGAAGTATCTCTCAAACAATGATTAGAACCTTTGTTGTTGTACTACTTATTCCTCTTCTCCTTCTTTTATGAACCCAACAAACAAAGTTTGAAGAAAAGGAAAAAAGACACTAAAAGAATTCGATGGATATGCGGTGCGTAGGAACTTATCCAAAATCTGAAGAAAGAACTTGAATATAATATGCATATAATTCCACATGTGTTTCTACACTTTTGAAGCTTTTTGATTATATGTATTAAACATACATACATAGTACATCAAAACCTTTCTAAAACTTATGGATGAGTTCGTTTTTAGCAATCATTAAGGATCTTTTAAGTCACTCGGATTGTCTGCTGGGCACAACACATTACATACATTTTGTTGTATAAATGGCTGTAGTCGTTGATATAAACGCATTCGCATGTTATAAATGTAAACAGAAATCACTGAAATTATGTAGATTAATTGTTTGGCATTGCATTTTTGGTGAATGGTCAAAAAGATTGCACGCACATCAGTCTGTCTGTCTGCAAGTCTGTCTGTCTGTCTGCATGACTGTCTTTCTGCCTGTGTGTCTGCCCACTTGACAGCAGTTAAGAATGAAAGGACGATCTGATGTGTGCGAATCTCGGTTTCAGTAATAATAGAGCAAAACAATGATTGATTGGAATTCCTACGCAATTAAATCGGTGATGAAAAGATATTAAAATATTTACAGATTTCTTTCTTCGCCTCAGTGACGAGTGCAGTCTTTGCTGTCTATCCGTCTGTCTGTCTGCCATTCCAGAGTCGGGTGTTGAGTTCATATTTTCCGCTCTCTGAACTTTAGTCTTATCAGATACGGCGTTTCTACGTTGACTCCACTCCACCCAAACCCCGATCCATCAAACCCGCCAACCTACTCCCCATGGTCGAATTTCTCTGCATTTCAACCAAAAAGGAGAGTAGAAAATGAAAAAGGAACGAAAAGAGTTCTCTTAGTTTTGATCTATCAACTGCGTTTCATAATGATAATCATCACGTTGAAATACCAACAACGAAATCAACAACATATACTACTGACTCCTGGTGAAAACGGTAACCATTTTCTACAACAAGCAACAACATCATTAATAATACTTCAAATTAACCTGCCGTCGACACTGACAAATGACAGCGTTGCCGTTTCTTGGCCGACTCTCGTAATTGCTCCCTAGTATAAAATTCAGTGTTTACGAGTACTACAACAGTTGTTGTTGTCGGTCATCTACTGGTTTGCCTTGTCCGTCGATGTACATAGTTAGCCAGTTGCAGTGGTGCATCCTCGTTAGGACTCACTATAATCAACCAACAAACCATCCACGTCTGGTGGCGTATTCCAGACCCCGATGACGTCTGTCAATAGATTTTCCAGCAGTCACCATGCGGCAGTGCATACGAGTTATTTACATATTTTATGCATAAATAATGATGTTAACAAGTTTTAATACAATTTGTAACTAAATTAAAAGAGTGCAAAATTAAGATATGTTGTGCAAAAAAAGATGATCCATACTCACTCCTTGTTTTAAATTAAATAACTGAAGAGGATATGGATAAGAGAGGGAAAAGGAGGAGGGGGAATTTAAAGACTTAGAGAAGAAAACAAAAATCTCTAGAAGATGAAAGACTTATAAAAGACATAAAGACATAAATTGTACAGGTGTACCCTACACTCGAAGGTGAAATATTATTAATTTAGTTCTTCCATTTCTAAGGCACAGAAGGAGACGTGGCAGATATTGACTATATATAGTAGATAGAAGTATACATGATCTTCATCAGCGTCATATCCTGAGTCGATTTAACCTTGTTCGTCTATGTGTCTGTCTGCCTGTCCGGCTGTTTGTCAGTCTGTGAAACGCTTACTTTAATAGCGATATGGCATGATCATCTAAGGTATTTAAATTCATCGAATTATTAATTAATTAAATTAATATTTATTAATTAAATAAATCACATCAATCAAAAATATGCTGAGAGAGAGAGCAACTTTTTGTTGTTGCTCAAATGAGTGTCAGAAAAAAGGTGTGTGTGTTCCAAAAATATGGCCGTCAAATCCATTATGTGACCTCAACGTTGGGCCGGAAATCGATTGACATGAAAACCAAAAACAGAACAAAGAACACAAAAAAAAAATCGAACATTAACCAAAAAAAAAAAACACAAAACCAAGTATTTGTAGACAGATGTTTTGACATTTTTTATTTGTTTATTTTTCTGAGGATGAATCTGAGGCTTCGTTGGGTTTCGAATTTGTTTCGCCGTATTTGCCTCTATTTTCTATTTTCTTCGTTTACTATTTTTTTTATAATTATTCATTTCTTTTTTATTGTTTCTTTTTTTTTTATTACGTTTTAATAGGATTTTCATTCTTATCCTTGATGTTGTATCCTTTATTGTTGCTGTTTCTTACGTTGTTATTGTTTTTACGCCTTTACTTTTAATCCTCTATTTTCTGTTTTTTCCTTTTTTATTTTTAGGTTTCTTTGTGTTTCTTCCGTCATAATCTAAGGCAAGCACTCTAAAAGTGCTAACCACCATCCACTTAGACCCTTCTTTGCCCCTCGCTCCCAGTCCATCCTGTTGTCGTTCCGTATAATTAACTGTAAAAAGAAGTTCCGAATTTGAATTTGAAAATTTGTTCTCAATCCTCTGCGTTGTCCTTTAGTTAGTTTTTTTTGTTTCCTTCAAATGTTAGTGTTGTTTTTTCGTTATGGAGTTCTTTGTTATTTTTTTTATATTCGGGTTTTTTACTGTTAAACCTTTTAAGTGTCAGGCGTTGTATTTCGTGATGAAAATTGGTGTTCTTTTACAAGAAGTTTTTTATTTTCTTTTTTCGGTACCTTCGAGGATACTTTTTTGTTTAGCTCATCAGAATTAAACGGATTTTGAAGATTTAATTATGAATGGATTTTTAGGGAAATTCTTTCTTATGTCGGCTGAGAATAGTAAGAAGAATTGTGCGGAATGTACAGTAAAACCTCGATTTATATTCATGAAAACATTGATCTTAATATTTAATATTTTGGTGTATTGTGGTATTTCTGGTGGATAATATGAACCAACGTAGTTTTCTTTATTACTTCTACATTTTGATTTATAGCCATTTTTTATTATATGCATATTTTTACCTCTGGCATAATTCAAATGTAGAGTGATTTATTATAAAATTTTACTGGTAATAAATTCCGTAGAATATATTAACCCTTTAGTACTTTCTGTTATTTTACGTTGAATGCTGTCATTTAAAAAGGGGTCTATTTGGCCTAACAAATGTATTTGCATATGGTTAAAATATTCTAGAAAAGTATTCCTCAAGCAATTTTACTATTTATAAGTCTCTAAGCACAAGTGTATGTCTAATTTTGAATTTTATAGTGAATCTACAGGGAAAGAATAAAATATTTTAGAACATTATATAATTTTGTATCAATTAATGCGATTTCTGTTTATCGTTATTATATGTTGTGGTATAATTTTACGATAAACAGATAATTTTACGAGAAATTTGTAATGCTACGAAATTAGGTACAAATTCGGAATTTATACATTTTCGAGAAATTAAACAAAACAAAAGAATGAAAAATAGTATTCTATAAAATATCCTCTATTTAAACTCAGACTAATAATCTAAAATAACACTTATCTTAAACAATATAAACATATATACATATAAACATTTACATATAAATTCTCTTTTATATTAATTTATTTATATTTCAATATTTCAGAAGAAAATCCAAAACTCTGGATTCAAAATTCGCAGGAATAAAAGTGCACTCCAATTATTTTTTCATCCTTTTCGAAAAACAGACTTTTCTTTATAGTCACGTACTACTAGATTTAAAACTATACATGGGTGCTTGAAACAAAGGACTCATAAATAATCTGCCACTCTACAGCATAACACACGGAATTAATTTGTCACACTACAGGCTGTCACCGCACCGCACCGATCTGTGACTCCAGTCGACAATAATTGCAGCGAAGGTAATGGCAGATGCTAAATCCTATCACAGTTCTCTTTGACCGTCCTGATGCTGACTAGCACGAAAATAAAATTGTGTCCAACACATGACAGGATATCGCACTCTGATTTTCAATGTAACTGTTGCAAACATATTGCCACATATGGTATTAGAAGCGGAATCAGATTTCTTAGTGAGCTCTTGTTACTGACGTCATACTCAATTTATCAAGGCTATCAATATAAACTGTGAACAAATGCAAAAACTGTGTACCTTTAATACTCGTATAACACGAATTGCGTGATATACAATCCATCCAGGTAATTTTTCGTTGTGTTTTGTGTAGACATAGAAAACATTTGGGGAGCTTTGAAACACTCCAAAATATTCGTCCTTTCATTTTACGGTTTCCGAGCAACAGTAGCTATCAATCTAAATTAGCGAGAGAATCCAATTATTTGAAAGCCCCTTTTAATGGATATCACGAGGACAATAGACATGATGGTGTTGAACTCTCCGTGATGCTGGTGGGTTGCTTTAATTATTATTATTGTTATTTTAATTAATTTTTCCCGACAGGGTGTCATTCTTTTTCTCTATTTATCTCTGTATTTGTATCTTTCTCTCGCTTTCTCTCTCCCTCTCTGTCCTCGATCTGGATTAAGCAGATGTCCATTTTTCAATCCGACGGGAGATGGGTTTTTTGTGGGTCTTTCCTGAGGGTCATTTATGAGGTCGTAACGTACATATTTTACCGTTAATAAGGTGCACTCGTGTAGTGTAACTTATAACTAGTGCATTTTTGTTCATTTCTTTGCATATTTAAACTAATTTCGGGCTTGAATAATGCACCATAACCACTTCTCTAGGAAATATTTACATAATGGTCATAATATATCTAAATAATAATAATCTAATCTAATCTAAATCTATCTAAATAATAATCTAAATAATAATAATAAAAATAAAATTTTATCTAAGAAATAAAGTTTTTTTAATAAGAGGAAGTAGAGGAAGAATTGCGGGTAGGAGAGTTATCGTTAGAAGTTCATAGAAAATTTCAAGAGCAATTTTTTTGGAAAATAATACTTTACTAATTTCAAAACCTTACTACTTCAAACACAATTAATAGCTTATCCAAAAGAAATCCTAATGTAAATTTTTGGATACTTGTTAGTTTTAATTAAGTTTCGCGAAAGGCAGTCAATGGAACGTGCTTCATCTTTGAATTATTTGAATATTTGAAATACGATTTCATTTTATTTCATTTGAAGGCGGAGGGCTTTTTTCCACCCTCTTAATTTTAATCAAATGATTTTAAGTCCCAAATCGAACAAAACAAAACCGAAATCATATCAGATATCTTATACATGTTGTTATTTGTAGATTTCCCAATTAAATTAGTTGCCACGGCACATGAACCAGTGACAACTGTAGGGAAAAATGATGAGATTGCCTCGGCACTTGAACCGTAGACAATTGCTGGAGAATAGAATGAAAAACACTGTGTTGTTTGCTTCAAAAACTTATTCTGATTTTATTAACTAAAATTTAGCGCTTATATTTACAATTTATGCTTACTATACACTTTGATACATTTTGAGTTTGCAGTCGCAGTTGGCTTCATTCTCTGCTTGCGCCAAATACTGCCGCGTCAACTGGAGGGCATTGAACCTGGGCGTTGAACTCAACGGCGACTGCAACTACCGTGTGATATATCGGGTGACAAGATCAGCGACCGCAATATGCAGAATATGCAGAATGTCTGCACAGCATATTTCGACATTGTCGTATGTTTGGGGCTGGTTCAATAGTCGCTGATTTGTTGACGAGTTGAACATTATTCATGGATTAAAAGTAATAAAAAGAACTTATTGTATTTCGAACGAAGGCTTCGTATGAAAAACTCAAACTGAGCGATAATTAATTTAAACGACTATCCTATTTCTATAGCAGAGGATGAATATAGAGGAAGGAAGGGGAGAAAAACATGGGGCAAAAGGAGACGCAAAACGAAAACCAAGAAAACAAACCAAACATAATAAAGAAATTATTTCATAACCTCGTACCAAAAGCTATCATCAGAGGTTACTTTGTGTGAACTGAGTTTTTTCTTGATTGATTGCGGTTCGCTTTCAATTCTCTACGAGAGAACGACCGTCACCATCCCGGCACCACCCCCACAGCCACATGCGTTCCGCCACACTTTGAGTTCTTTATTGAATTCTAACTTTGACAGTATTTAAGGAAAATTCCGTTTTTTCGGAAGTAAAACAAAAATGTTTTTCCCAAATATATGGAAGATAACAAGTTCTCCCTATTAGAAGATAAAAAAATATATGAAAAAATGTGTAAAATTTAATGATTTAGCAAACATTGAAAAAGTGTTGTTTTTAAGTTTTTCGAAAAAACTCAATCGAACTTAATTTCTTAAGAAAATGTGACTCTTTATTAATCTCAACTCACATCTTTGTCTTGGTTTAATCCTTATTAATTAATCTCAATGCAACGAAACTAATGATGATGAGGAAGCAAGAAATGGCCTCTCATCCTTTGAATTTAGTTTCTCGTACTAATTGATTTTCTATGCTTCCTTCGTTTTTTAATTCTTCATCCTCTTTTTCTCCTTCTTCTTCATAAAGTGTAGCAGTTTTGCACTTTTAGCAATGAAATCTCAGAAATGCAAAACTCTTATTATTACTACCGTAAAAATTTATGATATCCACGAGCAATTCGAGCGAACAGACGAGCAACAATTTCAGCGACTTGAGCGACAAATTAATGCAACAACGAATGCATATTTTATGCAGCATGCTGAGCGATGGCCATGAAAAATGATGCACCAGCAACTGAGCCACAGCAACCCACAGCAAATGGCAACATATGATTGTCAAAAGCAAACGAAAACTAAAATAAAGGAGCAAGAAAAGGAGCCACAATAAACCAAGGATTGCCAAGTCGGAATGAATTAATGTTTAATCTGTCAAAGAAGCTCAAATGCGGAGGAACAACAATTTGTCAAAACTGTGAAATTGAAAGAATTAAATGTTATCAAAAAGAAGAAAACGAAAAAAAGGAAAAGAGGAAAAAAAGGAAGAAGGAATAAAGGAGAAAAACAATAATCAGAAAAAAGAAAAAACCAAAAATGAAAATGAACAGATGTGTTGGAAACACGACACAATTTAATTCATTCAAAAATGAAACCGTTTTTCCACTAAAATAACTAAAATTAAAGCAAATATAATCTTTTATAACGGTTATTATTGTTGAATATTAATTGTTTTTTAGAATTGTGTAAAATGTTCATATTTGCTATTCGCTGAATCGAAATCAACGCTAGTCCACGCCACTAATTTTTATCGTACATATACGAGTACATCTGTGATCAAATCAAATCAAATCGGGGCGAAGATGAAACTTAATTAAATAATAGGACAGTTGTCAACAACGCCATCATCATTATGATGAAATCGATTACGCTGAGTCAACACAATCTCATGCATTTAAATCTGACCTGAGCTCTGCGAACTCAGACAGAATTTTTGAGAGCTCGTCATGGTCATAAGCTGTCATCATTTACCAAGCTATAGCCAGCACCCTCTACCCACGCCCCACCCTCTGATCCATCCAATCCAACAATTCTACCGTCCAGCCTGCCTACCGCAACAATCTCTGAATCTATCTGACCAAATAGCCTACCAATCCTGCACTTATTCGTCATCTCGCCTGCCACTCCACCCGCCCGCCCTTCAACCTCTCCAGCCCGCGCACGCCGTCCACCAACTATGAACGTTAGGTTCAGGCTACAAACGTGCCTGACAGTAAATAATCTGAACAAAGCAATCAAAATCCGATTTTGTTATTTTAGTTTAGTTGTAGAATTGTTGTTGAATATTAAAAATCGAATCAAATCGAATACCATCGAGATTGAAATAGAAAATCGAGTAAGGAAAATAGTTTCAGTTGCAACCAAATTAAAGCGAATCAACACCGTGCGTTGTGTTGTCTGAATTTAAGTGGTCGAATTAATATTGTTGTGTTGAATGGTATGGATGTTGTTGGTTGGCCTCCATCCATAACGTCTGTCCGAAAGACCAAGCTGCCTGCCTGCCAGGCTCTCTGTCATTCTGCTTGACTACCTCACCATGGTTATGAATGAGATATGAACTCAGCATTTTTGTTGTCATTGCATTGGAGGTACTCGTCCACTCTACACGACCATCATCCACCATGATTGAGTAGAATAAATCATTAATTTAAATCATATTTGCTAAATACTGAATGTATCATGATTACAAAAATAAACAGTATTAAACTGGAATCGATTTAAAATATTCGTAGATACGAGAGATTACATTATATCGAGAAGCCTTTTTATTAAAATAATAAAGAATAGAATAATAAAGAAATGTTAAAGGTAGACTTAGAAATCAAAGGAAGACTTAGAAGAAGAGGGCGAGCCAGAAAGAGTGCCTGCTCGAAGCTCAAATAGCCTCATGCATATTGTGAGGCATATGGAGAAGTGGGCGGACCACACCTAGCCATGGATGAGTATATAATATTGATCGTAGACATAAAGATATTCGCTAGTTATGCGGAATTAAATACCAAAGAAAATCTATTCACGGAAATCTGTTATAAGATGTATTATTATAGTTGGCGTATCATTACTATTCTAGGATGGATTTATATTATTGATGGATTGGATGGATTTATATACATAATGTGCAGAGATTAACTTTTGTCTTTGTACTAACTATGATTTAACTTTTTACTAAGTTAAACGAAAGCAATGATTTGTGAATATAGTGGAAAAGTGTGCAACAATGACCATTTTAGAAGGATTTTTTAATTTAAATAGGTTTAAATAATTTTGTAAATACATCTTTCTTCAAATTTGTGTTTTTTATGTGGTATAGATTATAAAAGCACATCATAAAATGGCCATAATTCTCCATTATTCTTGTCTATTTCGAACTCAAGAGTAAAATCTTAATTAAAAGAGCGCTTAATCTGGAATTCCTCCCGATTTAAAAAGATTTAATAAATTCCTGAAGGCTGTCCTTAGATTCATATCACTGATGCTCATTACAAGTATATTAACCATAACGAAACATAAGATAACTAAAATGTTTTTATCCTCCTCCCTCTCTCTCATTCTCTTTCTTTTCCACTAAAGACCATTTTGAGAAATTAATCAGCTGGGTAGTATTTCAAGGCATGTCAACCTCATTTATCATTATCAGATCGCAGACCTCAGACACTTACTACCTGATGACATCGTGAACCTGAGGCTCACCTCATGAGCTCCACTCCAAAGCATGATTAAACCAATTAAATTTCTCATTAAACTTAATCAGTGCGTTGAATCTTTAACCGAATTGAAAAAAATGCTGGTTCCATTCTCGTTTTTTCACTTTTTTAAATAAATACAACTTGAGCGCGGCTTTTATTAAGTTTTAAAAATCTTATCGAAATTTTTGGGTGCATTTTTTAGATATTTTTAAAAAGCTACTTGTTTCGAATCGCCGAATGCGTCGATGGCTTCAAAAGGGAACAAGAGAAACGTAGTGTGAAAGAGACAACATTAAGCTGGATAGGGGCATGGGAGGTTAGGAGGGAGGAGGGGGAAAAGGGAGAGTGCGAGTTGGCAGCATTTTTCTTATCTTTATCGTAAAGAGGTTTCTGACAAACGATCACCAATAATGGAACCCACTTTTCTTGGGTCACATAAGAAATTCAATTGTGCCTAAGGCTCATCAGCGGAGGGGAGAGGAGGGACGAAAGGAAGTTGAGAAGGAAACCCTGAAACCACCTTGAGTATCAGAAAAACGTTTAAACCTTTTATCTGCAACAACAACAACAGTAGTAATCACAACTTCAAAACCCTTAACATTATTAATTCTCCGTAGCTTTGAAAAAGTGTTCGTAGGATATTCAGAGGATCATTTTTTGGGGCACTCTTTCACTTTAAACCACAAGCCGATCAGCTTCGACAACAAAAACAATAACAACAAAGCATCAACAAAACAACAACAACAACAGCAACATTCAAAGATCACAAATTAATTCAACGCCTCGTTTGATAGTGTCGACGGCCTCGTTTTGGGTTCTTCTATTTCTCCTCCATTTCGCTCTCTATCTCACTCTTTCTGTCACTTTTACGTACCTTTCAGAAAGAGGTACCTTTGTTGCTTTCGATTGCAGATTTTCCGCTTTTATTATGTCATGCAAAATGAATTCGATTTTCCGGTATAAACAGGCCGGTATATAGGCCTTTTAATGCTTGTTTAAGTATCCAAGAGTCAGTCGCTCTTACATATATGCTCTTTCTTGTTCTTCTTCTTGTAGTCTGAGTAGTCTTTTTGTATTTTTCATTCTACTAATTTTGATTAAGCGTTTTTATGTTTGTATATCCGACGATGATCCGCTTCTATCTCAATTCAAAACTAATTTCCGTCGATTTTTTGTCGCTGTACTTCAAAGCCCTCTCCTAAGAATACATTAATTCAAAGAGAATTTCATTCGTAGAGCTGCACCAGAATACGGGCCGGGTGAAGAAGAAGAGGAAGCAGTTAATGAGGAGGTAGAAGGAGATCAAAAATCAGGTTCCATAAATTTAGCCTTAAAGCAAATAACTCAGAAATTATTAAACACTCATAAAATTCCATGAGAATCTGAAGGTAGCTCTGGACAGGTTCTGCTCCCTTGGACACAAGTAATGCTGCTCTTTTTATGATCTTCGGTTTGTGTGTGAAATTTTAATATAATTTATTATAGTTTTTTACTTTTGTAGACATGATAAAAAAATGTAAATACTTCCAAATGATAAAGATTAGCATGAACTGTTTGATGTTTTCAATGTTGCTTATTAAAGTGATTCTGTACATTCGACCCAGGGAAGGAGAATCGTTACAATTTTTTATAAGTTAAATTAAAGGTGAAGAGATGGATATTTTGAAATTCAGTTCACACGTAAAACGCTTTGAAGACAGAAAGAAAGAAAAAGAAAGAGAGAGAGAGAGAGAGAGAGAAAGAGAGATGAGTTGATTTTAGTTAATGGAGTCTTTTAAAAGGGAAGAGAAGATCCAATTAGTTGAGATTTTATTTTATTCCTAAGGTTAAAGGTTACTGGGCTTGATAAGCTATGATAAGATTAAATTACTTTGAAATGAGAGATTTATTGAAACAGGAGAAAGTCAACTCCAGAAACTAAGCTTCCGATTTTTGGTTATCTACTTTTTGGGATATAAGAAGAAGAAAGGATTAACATTTTACAATAATTGTAATTCTATAATAATATATTATTAGTATATATGTATAAGGTAATTTACGTCTAGTATCAGTCGCATGAAATTGAAAACACATCATTGTTGTTATTGTTATACCATGATGATGAACGATTAAACCAAGTATCATGAAATGCAGTTTAATAAGCTTGATTCTCTGACTTTTAGAAGAGAAGATCATAAATCACTATACAGCCAGCTATATAGCTTTATTAAAATTAGGATATAGAGAAATGTCTAAGACAAACAAAACATTGAGGAGAAATTTCCTAGATCGTATTGATAACCTTGATTATCCAAGGAATGGCTCTCTTAATTCTCATTCTCATCATTCAATTGTGTCTAGTCTCTTGTATACAGTCTTTAGTCGCTAATCTAAAAATATAGTTCATTGAAAAGAATGAGGTAATAATTTCAATTTAAATAAACTTAAGTATAATTTATCCAACATCCTCGAAAGACTGCAATTAAATATCCTGGAGAACTTTTGCGAATTTAATTGTTTAATTTCAATAAAGAGTCTTCATTTAACAGTCCTTTAGTATCCATCTCCTTGAAAATAAGACGAATAATCACCATAAATATATTGTTGCCGAAAAGAAGGAATCGACTGTCACCGGATTTGCTTAACTGCGACAAAAATCAGTGATTTAAATGATGCTGTCACTAAGATTCCTTTTCTGGTTCTTTGTTTCTACACAAAGTACAAAATGCACTCGTTCTGCAATAAAATGTTATACAAGACAGCAAACAAAACAAAAGAGAATAAAATAAATTCAAGTAAAATCTGGAAGAATTCCTTTAAGACAACAACAAAACAAAACAAGGAATACCCAGGCCGGAAGAACGTTTTAAATCCAATTAGAATGCTTGTCCGTCCAAGAATTGTAGACAGCAATGAAACCTGAGCGCCGTCTCGGTTATAGCAATAAAAACAGTAGCAACAACAACCAAAATAATAACAAAAACAACAACAACAGCAACAAATAAGGTAGCAAACCATGCTAAAAAAAGAGGAAAAAGGAGGAAAAGGAAAAAAAAGAGGAAAAGGAATCACTTAAAAATCAACTAATGCAAAATGCAACAAACGGAGTTTTAGAGCATTTAAACGATGAAGGTGAAGAATATAAGGATATGAATGAAGATCAGTAAAAAGAAGATGAAGAAGAAGAGGAAAAAGCAGCTAAGCTGTCTACTCTAAATGCAAATTCTTGGAGAATGTAAGAAAATGAAAAAATTTGTCCATATAAAAACGGTTCAGCGAGTACAATAACTGCAACAACAATTACAATTACAACAATAACAACAATACAATGAAACTATATCCAAAGTGATGCCGGTGAAAATTGAAAGGAGTGCTGCAAGGATCTTATTTAGACTTTCGTAATAGATAAATCCTTGCAGAATAATTTTTGTATGTGCAAAAATTTATTCTAATTTTTATGATTAAAATATGATGTTATTATTTTTAGCTCTTCAGATGACTGTTGAAAGATGACTTCAAAATGTTTAGATGAAAGCGAATGATGAAAATATAATATCGAATATTAAGAATACTATATCATCTACAGTATATGTAGATATACTCTATTATATTCTATATATTATTCCATTCTATATTATTCTATTCTATATCAATCTGTTTATTGCCAGTTACTGTTTACTATAATTTACATTCTTTTTTTTAATTTCTAGTTTCTTGGATCTTAGTTTAAAGCCCCTATACAATCTATGCCTTCTGATTCTCTGTATCAAGTATTTATATACATATTCCGTGATTATTTTCCTCAATTTCGTCTACATGTATTCAGTTTGAAGTCTTTATTCTTGGATCCTTTCGTTTCTAGTCTCTGGTGATTAATTTCTATTGTCTAGTGTATTTTATAGCTTCTTACTCTGCATGTCTTATATATTGTAGTATAGTCTCTGATTTTCATACTGTATATCAATGTCCATCTATTCTTTTTATATGTATTCCGTCCATCTTTATGTCTACAGATCTCTGAATTATATATTTTTACCTGTATATTTTTATTACGTTGTATCCTGTGACCACTCTTTATCATTGTATATTTTCCGTATATATCTTTATCTCAAAGTATATACATCTTTAAATTAGTTCATTTTTATCTATATTTTAAATTAGTTTTAATTTGATACACACATAAAAACCGACATAAAAAATCTTAATTATATCCGCCACTCATAAAAATGTTTCTGTCAAATTCTCTACCGTTCTCTCTCATTATCTCTCTCTCTCTCTTTCTCTCGATTCTATCCACTTCAGTAGTCGCACCGAATATCAAATAAAACTCGATAAAACTCCCTGAAATTTTCGATTGTTATTTATGATGAGGTACTAATTCTAATATTGTTTTTGTCTTTAATTAGTACATATTGTTGTTGTATATTTTATTTTATTTCAGTTTTCTTGGTTTTACGGTTGCGTTTCTGTTTCTGGCAGTTCAACCCTATAATTTCATGCAGTATTTTTTGTTGTTGTTGACTTTTTTACCTTCCTCTTATGTTTTGTTAATTTAATTTTGATGACTTTCGCATGCACCTGATTGTTGTGCATGTAGACTTCGAGTCGAGTTGCCCTGAAGATTGGGGTCAGATGCTTGGTTAGGTCAGCGGCTACCCTAGGGAAACAGTTAATGATTCGGTGCTCTTTTTCAGAGGGTGAAGATTGGTCTCGTCCTTTCACACTTTTATTGTTGTACGTCGTTGACATCCACGGTCAAGGCTTCACGGTTTGAGTGGAAGAGGTAGAGAGAGTAACATAATACATATAATATAATTGTGTAGTTTTTCCATGTTTTCTTATTTGAGCAAAAACATATCGAATGTCCCATTAAAATCCTTTAATAGAAGTTTTTCTTTTCATTTACATTTTAGTACCACATTACAGTTTCTACTATTATAATCAAATTTATTTGGCTTTTCTTTTTTATTATTGTTATATATTTTAATATATAAAACATTCAGCAATTATTATTTTATTCCTATTCGTTGCTTCATTTTTTCTGTGTTAAATTAATTAAAAACATGAATTAAATTATATTTAATATTTAATGATATATTGTTGTTTGTAGTTATTATTTACTTTTTAAAAATTTTTTTTAATGTTAATTAAAAATATTAAGATTATAATTAAATACAATTGAATTAAATAATATGTCTTTTTTATTTTATTAAATTTTACTTTATCACCTTAATAAAGATACCAAATTTAAATGAAAGTTATTAAATTTGTATACTATATATTATAATTTCTGACTTAAAAATGTTGCAAGAAACTTGTGCCTATATAGATTATAAACATTGTGGAATGTGGGAACTTACCTGAGTCCATCAACATTTACGTGATTTTGCTGGAAAATGAAGAGAAATATATGCTCACTTCTCTTTATTATAAATTTTACCATCCACAACTAAAACACGGCTACATTTGTTGACGATCTTTGTGTAGAAACATTTTGTGCTCTCAGAAACATTTTGTTGTTGCTGCAACAAAAATACATGCTTAAGATTTCCTTCAACATGATGCGGTTAACGTAGCAACATCAGAGAGAGAGCCTGCTATTTTTCCTTGCCATCCACTATCCACCATCCACCCTCTAGCAGAGATTTTGGTTTGTTTCCATGCTACTTTTCACTCGACGCATGCAATTCTTGAATTTAAAAAATACATACAATTCAGTGTTGCCGGGATATTTGAACGGTTTGGTTGGTGGTTGTTTTAGTCTCAATGCGAGTAGCATAAGTAAGCCTCGAAAACTTACGAAAGGAAACCCACAAAGGCATTCACTTAAATTGAGTGCAGACGTGTTTTTTCGTTTTTTTTTGTTTCAATATCAAAGTATGGGCGTGGCAGTGCGTGAAAATGCTTTAATGGGAAATTGATTAAAATTATATAAAAAATAACAAAAGAACAACAAATACGTGATTCAATTAGAAAGGCTTCAAAATTGTATGGAGTGTTATATTTGAAATTCTGGACATCCTTTTTTATTTAATTTTCCTTTTTTATTTAATTGTAAACGTCATCGCCGTTCTTTCTGTTGCTTGATGTTGTGAGAATTCTTTGAAAACGTTAAAAAAACGAATAATTAATTTAATTTTATTAAATTTCAATTGTTTTAGCATTGAGTTAAACAAAAATAATAACAACAATTTAAATATGTAAACGTTATATACGAAAACGGATTAAAAAACTTTTTCACAACAGCAAAAATAATAAGAAAAACACTATTTAAAACAGAAACAATATACAAACATGAAAATTATATCGATGCATCGTTAAGGATTAAAGCGGCTCTCATCGAAGAAAAGAAAATCTAAATACAAATGCTAAATAATGCGTTCAATTTATATTAATTTAAATTAGTAATCATATAAATAATTACTCAATACTTACTATACGAGTAAATTAAATTACTCACATTTTTGTTATATAAAAATTAAGCTTGATTGCGTTCAGGCTATTAAAATACCATTAAATTTAAGTAGCTTGCAATTAAAACAATTTTTAAGTACGTTCCGGGAGCTAAAATCTTTGAACACTATTTTAATAATTTTGTTGGATTTTTAAAAGATCCTAAATAGAAACTAATTAAAAGTAATGAAGGTCAAAGGACTACAGAAAGACTAAAATAACGTAAATTCATATAAAATCAAACCAATAATGTTAAATAAATATAATAAAATAAATTATAAAGAACCGGTTAAATATTTTAAATTTTTTTGTAAATTTAATATAAAAAAATTGCAAAATAACTTCTAAAAAACTTAGTCAAATTATATTGAATATTGTATAGTATTATTTTTGTGCTATGTTCAAAGAAATTACTTCGAAAGTTAACTAAAGTAAATGCTGTAAAAATTGCGAATATTTGAATATTGTTATTTTTTAATATATAAAATTAAACAATTACAGTAATTAAAAGTTATAATTGTTTTAAAATAGTCTAATTAAAGCTATTAATCATATAAAACAGAAAACAAAGTAATTAATTTATTGTATAATAGGATAAAATTAAAAGAAAATAAGGAAATACATATATAACAGATAATAAAATAATAATAATAATAAAATATTGATACTAGCGCAATAGAATAATAAGATAAGAACATAAGATAACAATAAGATAAATAAAAATCAAAACAAAACTTATTGTAGAGTGTAAATTGAACACAATAACAATAAAATAGACCGTTTTTATAAAATAAAATACAATATAAGACTCTTTTAAGAAATTAATAATAAATAAAATTTTATAAAAAAATAATCAAATTGTTTTTCATTTTCATATTTCATATTTTGTTTATTTTTTAATATTTATGAATTAAATTACATTTGTTAATTTATTTCTTAATTATTTGTTAAAAAATAAAAGTATGGGCACATTTAATACAATTTCAACAACAACAAATGAATGCAACTGAATAATAAGCACTAGAAGAATTTTTTTATTTTGCTATATTTTTTACTATGTTCTCCTGGTTGTTTCTTTCCTTTTGTCCACTTTTCATTAGTTGTTGTTGCACTGGTTGTTATTGTAAGTTTATTTTTTCATTTCCAGTGTTTATAAATGCTAATTAGTTATGGCTGTTGCTGTTACGCCTATCCGTGCTCTAACTATTGTCCCTGAATACTGAAACCAGCAGCAAGAAGATAATCAAATTTATGAAGTATAATTTCAAATTTATTATTTCCAATCTACCGGGCAAGCCCTTACAGATTACATTCAAACATGATATACAATTTAGGTACTATATAAAATTCTCTCCAGCTGTAACCTGATCTATACCTTACCGTACCAAAATCAACAAGGCTAGCAACGCTATTACAGTTCGTTAAACACCTGGAAATGGGTTCATTGCACCCATAATTGGTTCTATGACTTTCAGTATGGAATAATAATGGATCTCTAAGTTGGCGAGCAGGAATACGGAATGGAATAATAGCCAGTAATTCTGAACAGTTAATATTACAATCGATTATGGCTTTGACAAATAAAATATTGATTAGCTTACGCCTCATAGAGAGATTCTGAAGATTCAGCAGGCGACATCTGTCCTCATAATTGGGAATGTTTTCCCAATCGTAGAGATGCCGTAGAGCAAACCTTGAAAAACGCTTCTGAATGCCCTCGATTCGAGCAATTGAATTCAAGTAATAAGGATCCCATATAACGCTGGCGTATTCTAAGATGGATCTCACTAAACTAACAAATAGTGTTTTACACGTAAAATGATCCCTGAAATCCCTTGAATTACGCTTCACGAAACCTAAAAGTGAGTTGGCTTTAGAAATCATATAATCCATATGGGTACTAAAAGAAAAGTTCTCATCAAAATATATACCTAGGTCTTTACATTGGCAGACTCTCGGAAAGGTAAGACTAGAATCGTAGGTGTAGTCAAATTTAATCGGGTGTTTACGCCGGGAGAAAGTTAAGACTTTGCATTTGTCAAAATTTAGATTAAGATGGTTACATTCGCACCAATTAATAAGTGAGTTAATGTCTTTTTGGAAATCTATGCAATCCTTAATAGTCTTAACTGACAGAAAAATTTTTAGGTCGTCAGCATACAAAAGACTTCTGCAGAAAGAAAAAGCATTTATAAACAGATTAAAAAGCAAGGGACCCAAGTGGCTTCCCTGTGGGACATCCGACTTTGCCGCAATAGGTTCAGAGTAGTATCCCCCGATTTTAACATATAAAATTCGATTGGTTAAGTAGGATTTAAGCCATTTCAAAATTGTGGAGTGAAACCCTATATTCTCAAGTTTACATATTAATAAATTGTTCTGTATGCTGTCAAATGCTTTTGAAAAGTCAGTGTACAGGACATCGACTTGTGATCCATTTTTTATAGCATTAACACAAAAATTAGAAAAAATAGCAAGATTCATGGACGTAGATCTTCCAGCAATGAAACCGTGCTGTTGATTGGAGATAAAATTTTTTGTTAATGTAAATAGTAGCTTACTGACAATTTTGTCAAACAACTTATGTAGGTATAACCGAAAGAAACAATAGGCCTATAATTTGTAATTAGATGTTTTGGCCCCGATTTAAATATTGGTGAGATAGAGGCAAACTTCCACTCATCGAGAAACTCACCCAGAAAAAGGGATTTATTAAATATAGTACATAAAGCAGAGTGTAGTGAGGAAGCACAATTTTTCAGAAAAATCGGAGGTAGCAGATCGAAGCCCGCACCTTTCTTACAGTCGAGCTCCCTCATCGATTGTAGTACTTCCTCGTCAGTTATGCATAAAGAGCCAATGCCAATAAATTGAGGTAACCGTGAGAACAAGAATTCTTCACGCAGATTGTCTCCCCTATTATACACCGAGCCAAAGTGGGTTGCAAAAAGGTTACAAATATCCTGAGGGTTCTCTGCAGAGCTACCAAGCATTTCCATAGATTTAGGAAAACCACCTGATTTTCTTTTAGAACTTAAAAATATCCAGAAAGATCTTGGATTGGATTTAATACTACTTTCAATATAGCAAAGATATTTCTTATAAAGAAAGTTAGACAGAAATTCGTATTCTCGCCTAAGCAAAAAAAAAATCGTTCTTGGCAACAGACGTATTGGATTTCTTAAACATTAGATGAGCTTTATTTCTCAGGTTTTTTAAGTTAATAAGTCTTCGATTATACCAAGGATTTTTGTAGCGTCGTCTTCTGACAATAAGCGGCACATATAAATGAATACCTTCATTTACCACGCACTTAAATGCTGAATACATGCCGAACAAATCCCTTGAATGAAGAACTATCCTCCAATTGATCGAACAGAAAAATTTATTGAGAGATTCAAAGTTTGCATTTTTAAAATCATAGTAGTAAGAATTTTCATCTTCACGTATATGAGCAAATGTGATGAATTCAAAATTAATTACTAACGCTTTATGATGAACAGAATTATTGGCCAATGGCAGATCGCAATTCGATAATTTGTACTTTTACTCATTTCTAATGAAAACTAAGTCTAAAATTCTGGATATATCATTCAACACATTATTGATCTGAAACAAATTGAACGAATAAAGCGAGTCACAAAAAACCGATTCAGTGTAACTTTTCACATTAAATGGCAGTAAAGAATTTTCGTCTGAACAGAAATTCCAATTAACGGAGCCAAGATTGAAGTCACCAAGCACAATAGGCGTTTGATGGTTACTCAATGAACCGAAAATGGACCCAATATAACCAAGATGAATGCGGAAAAATACAGAGTTGATTACAAAAGGGAAGAAGAAGATAGAAAAATTATAATGTAACCAAGTAATAATTAATTGCTTTTATGGCATCCACCCGGAAACACGGCAGTACTTAAAAAGTGACTACTGACTGGGAAAACACGAGACTCTGTGCGAGTGACTGTAATAAAGTAATAATTTAGGTTCCAACAAGATTTAATCAGTGCTATTAAATGAACCTCTGACTAAAGAACAGGCATGAGAGCCTGCGAAAAAAGAATGTTAAAGGAAAACAAACCCTCAAAACCTCTTAAACTTATATTTATTAATACATGGTACAAGAACAATAATAAAATATGGCCATTTTTCGGAGCCCACAAACTTTGCATAACAGAAAAATATGAGAAATTGGCCTCAAAAGGAGCCGACAGCAAAAAACAACGAAAAATGAAACGGTTTCGTACTACTTTGTTGTGAAAACAGCTGCGTACAAATTTAATGACTTCTTTTGTGTTTCAAGAAAACCGCTTATTATAGAATTTCAAGAATTTGAAAGACTCAAAGTAAAGAACTCCGCGTTCAAAATATTTGCAGAAATGCAAAAATAAAAGTGGAAATACAAATCATCAAAGCGTCAATATGGAACATTCTAAAATGATCAGAAGCAATTAAACAAGCGAAATTATTTTTTTGTTGTTAATTTTATAATATTGTTTTTGGTGTTTATTAAACTTTCTGTATTTATTCATACTATTAACTCTTTTATTCGTTTATTTATTCTAACAATTGCTATTATTCTATTTCAATATTAACATGATGAGGTACCTAGATATATTTATAGCTGTTGAAATTTCTAGTTAAGGAACCAAGGAGTTACTTAATTTAATGTTAATGTTAATTTCATGTTAATACAACTATCCTAGGGGAATCCCACTATATTGTATAATTATATGCATATACATATAGATTAGGGTGGACCTTATTTTTCGACCGTAACATTTTTACCACGTCGCCCTCTAAACTTGTACTATTTCATGAAAAAGTAATTTGTATCGATTTGATCGATTTGACACCGGGAAGACGTGGCATATCGAACACAAAGTTTTGAAATAGAAATAATTGCGTTTCTATATTTAATTTAAGCGTTTTTATATTTTTCCGAAAATAATGGTTAGATCAAGATAACTTTTGCTTGCTGATTTTCAAAGCCAAATGTCCGCTTCTTAATATCCTTTTTAAATTAGGTACCTACGTCAAACAGTTTTTGAGAATATTAATGCCAAAATTAAAATTTAGAATAAAAATTTCGAAAAAAATTTTTGGTCGCAATTTTTTCGTTAAAATACGGTATTAAGTATAAATATTTTTCCGACCATAAAATTTTCTAATCAATTCTAGAGAGAATGCTTCAAACCAAAAGGATTTATGTTTTGTAGTTTCCGAGAAAAGTGAAAAATATCGAAGCATACTTTCCTTCCTGTACTGTACCTGTATAAATAAGGAAAATTCGTATAAGGCGAAAACTAAAGCGAGGGTAACTCAGAGTAGTAACACTCTGAGCGAGAGTGGTGATTAGGTTTGTCTGGCAAATTAATTTTGTACACAAGTATGAGGTTTGAGTATTCAAAATTATTACCCAATTCTTCTCATACAAACACGGTTTTTGGGTTTCTTTCTTTTAATCCTTAACGACATTTTGTTCTTAAAAGGATTGTTGTTATTGCAATTTACCGAATGTCGTTGTTCTCCGCTTTTGTTTGGATCTTTTTTAGACATCAATCAAACATTTTGTTCGCTATTGCAAAAAAGAATATAAAGCAATTTTTTGTAGGTTGCTTAAATATACATTTTGATTTCTTTTTCTGCTCCCCTTTTTTAATTTATTTTATGTTTGATTTCCGGTTTTTATAACTTTTTAAGCTTTTTAAATTGTTTATTGACGCCGGATTGAAATATATGATTAAAACCGATTCGAATTTATATGTTCCGATATCAATATAGTTGCATATGAAAAAAAAAGTTCACTAAAAAAAGTTCAAAGTTCAAATTAACCAAACTTTTTGAAGGCACAAAAATTGGTTTGTGATTGTCCTAAGACCGACCTGAAACTGTAAATCTGGTTCTTTAATCACATTTCATGCTAATAATACTAGTTATTGTCCTCCATCTCACTGGATTTCTAGTGATTAAGTTGGGTCTCATAAGAAATGATACTCTACTTACACTAATTTAAAGTAGAATTGGGATGGGTTTTTGAATTATTTTAAGTAAAAAGTTAGGTTATGTTTTGAAGGTGAGAGTCAAGCGCCTGAAAAGAGTGTTGGCCTCAAAGTGCATTTAGGTGACTAATTGTGTGACTAATTTTTTATTGATTTCATATGTGGGATGGATGTTCCGTGCTTTGATAAACTTCAATAAATCATACACTTGAATCGCTGCGACCTTTGATATACCTATCTTGGAAGAACCTTACTCCTAGCCGTTGGAAGCATTGTGCTTGCAGGGGTCTGGGATTTGCACAGCATGTGGTGAATAGTTTCAATTTCCTTCTCGCTGTTACAGCTCTTGCCGTACTCTCTGGACATTGAAGTCCATTTGTTTAGCATTTAGGTTGTGGGTCAGTGATCCTTAATTACGGCAATGATATGGTTTCGGGTTTTGCTTCGACTGCAATTCTTCTATAGCGGCCATGACTTTTTTTAATGATACTCCATTAAAGACGGGTTATTCGGTCCCTATATTCTCAGTTATTTTATTAGACTCCGAAAATTATTCAGAAGACTGGTTTATAGGATCTTTAAATTAATCTTCTTTTTCTAATGAATTTTCCTCTTTCTTGGTTAGGGAAATAAACCTTCCAGTTCAAAGTACTCAATCGTTCATCTGTTTAGATGGACCAAATAACTTGTTTTGGATATCAAAACCCTTGAAAGTATGGTATATAAACCTTGAACTTCCTCCCCTCGACACGTTCTTAAAAACGAAACAAATTTTGTTAAAATCCTAGCATCTTTGACTAACTTCCAATAAAACCTTGTTACGTAGAGGTTAGAAACGAACAGATTCAAAGAGATGCCAATATTCAGGCCTGAAAATTCCCACGAGATGGTAATAAAGTTGTATAAGCTGCCAGCAATCTTTATTATCATCTTCAGTACCTTATTTTATAGAACAGAAGAAAAGCTAGAAGCTTTTTGTGATTGTCGCGTTGTGGCTCTTTCTTTTCATTCCCTTTCAAAAGATGCTTCCTCTTGCTTGTGTCCTTGAAACACCTTTACGTTTTTGGTTTTGTACCTTTTATTTTATGTGTACGCGTTTTTCGGTTTTTCCTTTGGTTTGTTTGTTTGTGTTGTCTCTTTAATTATTTCACTTCACGTGCCTTTACAGGACCCTTTTCCTTTTTTCAGTGGGTGTCTTTTATGACATAATTTGAACGTAGATAATTTAAGGATATGTCAAGCAACGCATAACAACGACTACGAAGTTAGCAAAGCTTGGAATTACTATGTGTAGGTGTTATCTTGCAACACGTGTGTTGTGTGTGTAGCAAAAAAAGGGAAGGGGGGGGGGGGGGGGGGGAGAGGGAAGGGTAACAAAACAGACGCAAGAGCAGATGTACAAAGGACATGGTAAGCAAAGGTTGTCCTGACAGCACATTGCCAGGTTCGTTGGCTGTTTTGCGTGCGTGTGTGTTTTTATATGCGAAGGTGGGAATGTCTGCTGGGAAAACGGAAGGCTTTTCATTTTCTTCCCCATCCCAGCCCATTCCATGTCATCTCATCCCATCCCATTTCATTACGTGAGCCACTTTACGTGGCTTTTAATATTGCTCAGCAAAAGTTTCTAATAAGTTTGTATATTATTTATGAGCTCTACGTGAGTGAGAAAGGTAGTGAAGATTTCGTTTGTTGGTAAGCCCGGAAGGTGCTATAAAGCCTGTTGATTGGCGTAGTTTCCATTCCTAACTTCTGTTCTAGGAAGCAAGAAAACGAATGAAAGAAAGAGTTGCCACATTTAAATATGTTGAAATATTTGCGTTTTTGCAGAATTAAAAAAGGCAGACTGGTTTTCTATGAATTCTTGTGAATCAATCATCATAAACTTTAGTAGATGAGTTATTTAGATAAACAATAATAATAATAATAAATAAAGAATCTATACACGAGTGACTCAGGATGTAATTAATATTTAAAAAGAAGACGAAATCGAATTGGTCAGGAAATCGGTTTAAAATCTAAGCTTAAGAACTAGTTACTTCATTAATCTTCAATGACATTCAAGTATGTTATTGAATTATAGTAAAAAACGCTACAACGACCAACACTATGAATCATTCACCCAATCTGTCAACCAACCTTCCATTCAACCCGTCAATAATCGAACTTTTCAAAGAAACGCCTTTACGGGGCGAAAGCAATACATTTGATCGAAGTCTTCGTCGTCGTGTTATGCATAATCAAAAAGTCATGCTTGTATGTAGCACTAGCAGTGACAACAACAACAACAGTAGTAACAACAATAATTTAAAAAACAACTCATTATTTTCTAAAATCAACAACAGCAACTACAACAACCAACGCACACTTCCACTTATTCCTTTTTTACACTCTTTTTTTACACACAGGAAAAATTTGCAATTTTTTTTACATTTGGAAAAGTTTTAAAAGAATTAATTTTCCCAAAAAGAAACCAATAAAAAAATATTAACCACCTCTAAAAGCATTTTCTCATTTACGAGCATTTGCTTTAAATAGGTTTCTGTTGTTGCTGTTGCTCATTGTTCAGAACAAACAAGCACAAGAAAAACACAAAAAATTACCCCGCCTCAATAATTCTGGTTTCCTACCATTTGTATTGTAGATCTGACCAGATGTCTATAGACTGTGTACAAATGTGTGTACAGTTGTGAGATGTGTTTAAACATGTGCAAATTTGTTTAGATGAGTGTTTCCATTGATGATTATATAAATAACACCATTAAAACCGAGAAAAAAGTGTTAATGTTTCAATTTCGTGGTTATTTCGAATGCTGGGTAAATTGTGTGTACCACATCGGATTCGGTTCAATCGGCTTTATCGCGGTTGATATCAAAATGGCTTTATTTTTACAGTTATGGAAGGTAAACACGGAAATCACTGGGTCGAAAAGAGTCACTTCAAATGGAAAAAAGTGTTGAGTGCTTCGGGAGAGAAACTTTGGCCTCTATGAAGTTAATAGTGGAACAAGAAGAAAAGAATTTGATTTGGTAGTAATTCTAAAGAGTCAAATTATACAATAAAGAGAACTAGGGAAATAAAATAAAACAGAGAATGGAGAAGAAATATAGAAGGAATATAAGAGAGTATATTTTGTAATCAGTGGTGAATGAGTGATTCCAAGGAAAAAGTTTATCGAACTGAGGAAAGAGCTACAATATAATCAATACCTTTTATGTCTCAGATGACAGTAAACTCTGGATTATTATATACAATAGTTAATCAAATTAATAGTCAACAAACAAATACATATTTCCGAAACACTACAAAAGAAAGAGTGAAGGAGACTTAAGTTTCAATAAAACCAATCTACAGGAATCGCATTCAAGGTGAAGAGTTTTCGTTAATGTGGATTTTTTTATCTAAATTCTCGAAAGAGTTCCTGGGCATTGTGACTTTAGTGAACACTGTATGAAGGACTTAATAATGTGGTTGGCTCAGTCAACTCTAATCTGTGAAAAAGTAGATAAGACACTGATCGATGGGACACAGATCGTTGAAACTAATTGGAAACAGTTGTATATAGACCTCGATATATTTTCATTAGAATATCGACAAAGAAGTAAATTGAACATTAAAGCAACCCGAATTCAGGGAACTCATACCTTTCATTGTTGTAAATATGTGGGTATGTGGGTCTTTTCATCACCTTTCTCATTTATACCAATCAACCCGGATATGGAAATGGAGTGATAAGTATTATAGATAATCTGATGTCACCCACACATGATACAGAATGTAATGTAACGGCTACTGAAATGACATAATAATCTTTATTTTGACCGCACAGAGAGTTCTACAGTTATTAAGTAGATTCCGACGTACCAATAAAAGCTTTAAACTCACCCATTTGCGGTAATAAAATTTCACTTCTATAGACTTTTTATGCGATCGACCGATTTAAACCCCATCAATTTGCATTATCACCCGAGGTATTCGTAATTGAATTTTTATGTGGTGCACCCAATAATAACAACTACACTAATAGCAACAACAAGGCTACAACAGCAACAAAATAGTCATCTATTTGAGTGGTGCTAAATTCGAAAATAATATTTAAAAGTGTTAA
Source organism: Myopa testacea (assembly GCA_949629155.1). Lineage (NCBI taxonomy): Eukaryota > Metazoa > Arthropoda > Insecta > Diptera > Conopidae > Myopa > Myopa testacea. The sequence continues at coordinate 13,710,138 of OX451346.1, forward strand.
AATTGCTTGTGGCATGCAGCAAAAAACTCCAGTATATCTATAGAAAAAAAAAGTAAGTGTGAGGAGTAAATAGAAAGTGGGTAGAAAGAGGAGAGAAGGAACGCAAAACTAAAATAAAAAGTGCAGAAGTTTTAAATCGCATTTAATACTGCAATATTGTATGTTTGCATGTTCGCAACTCTTCAAACAGGTCGGTCTCCATCCCAGTCCAGTGCAGTGCAGTCCAATCGAATCCAATCCAATCCAAGCAACACACTGCTTGGGGAACACACAAGTTGGACTGCATTAAAATGAATGAACTGTGCAATCAAATTGCAGTGAAAATTACATGTATGTATGTATATCAACCACACACGAACTCGGGTCCTGGCACACATCGCACTCCACCAGAGATTCAACAAGGATCCTCCTCTGTCATTCCCCCTTTCCAACGATTGAGCGTACACAATTGTTAACAAGTCATTTGAATGTTTTCATAAAAACGCAAAATTATAGCCTGTGATTCTTTGTCGTGACATAAATGATGCTACATGGTGCTCTACATACATTTATACATAGTTACATACCTAAAGAGTTGCTTTTTGTTTTAGAGCATCGTAAATAGATAAAATGTAGTGATTGTAGAATCATTTTAAATGTTACCTCCTGGAAGTGAAATGTAATTGAATTCAATTGAGTTATAATTGCTTTAAAGTTCTTTTTGTTGGTTGGTTTCACTTGATGATGAGAATCACGAATGTCATGAGGATGAGAAAGAAAATAATCAAATATGAGATTGAAAGAGATCATCAGGATCAAAAGGTTGAAGAAAATGAATGGGACAAAGATTACGATGAGAATATGATTGAGGATGTTGAAGAATATGAGTATCATGGAAAGTATAATTATGATGAGAAAGAAAATGAGGATCATGAGGATGATGAAGATAATAGTGACGATGAGTATGATAATGATCATAAGAATGAGGATGTGGGTGAAGCAGAGGCTGAGAATCATGAGGAATATGAATGCGAATGAGAATTATTACACAATTAGCTTGAGTAAGGTTGATAATAAAAAGAGTAAGATGAGGATCATGAGCTTGATGGGGATGTGGAATTGAGTGGGAGTTATTAAAGGGACATAAATGAAAAAGAAGATGAATTAAGGATCATGAGGATGAAAATAATGATGATACCGACGTGGACGTATTCCATGAGAATAATGCTGATTGCTAATGATATCACACTTCTTGCTATATTTCAAAGTTCAGTCAAAAGGGATCCACTAAACTTCAACTTTAATTATAATCTCAATAAACTCGTTGAGAACGAGCTGAGAATAACGGTCTCAACCCGAAAGCACATTAATTCAGAAAACAAAAACGTACACATTAGCAGTAAAAAATGTATGTAGGTCTTTATGTGGGTATATTTTTAACAAATGGTCACCTGGTGTGCTAGACTAAATCCTGGTGAAAACAACAAAAAAGCGAAAAGATTTGCAACAATTTGTATGGAAAAACATGGCAAAGAATAAAGAATGAGAACAAAAGTGTGGAAGCATGAATAATCGCACTTTTTATGGCAGCAATTTGCTATGGAAGGCTTCACACATATACACACACACTGTGTATGCGCACACAGAAATGCAGCCGTGGCTTGGCATGAAGTAACCTCAAACACGCTTGACGAAAATAAAATGAAATTGTTAAAATATAAATATGAAATGCCAAAAAATGCTGTAAAATTCGTGAGGAAAAAAAGAGAACTGAGAATGTTTGAGCGACAACATGTTTTGAATTATAAGCTGCTAGCAGATGATCAGAGTGAGAGAGAGAGAGAGCGAGAGAGAAACACTGCCACCGGCACTTTAAAGCTTACCTAAAATTCTGAACAAAATAAATAATAAGAAAATTAAATATTAAATGCACACATTGACACCACTCGACATCGAAAGCACCTAAAAGAGAGTCACACGTGCTTCTGAAAACACAGAGAAACACACACATGCACAATCACACTCTCACCCTGTGGAATACATATACAACAGTTGTTGTAACATATTTCGCAACGACGTTGCTCATATCCTCGTTCGAAGTCTTGCACTCCAGAAACACGTTTGGCAAAAAGCCGCAGACATTAAATCCTGTCCCCGCCCCTCTCGATCTCTCACTGTCGCTAAAAAGATAAAGAATAACCAGATTTAATCACAAACATACACACCCACTCACACACACACATGGATTCTTTTGCCAAACATAAACATACGTTGCAAATTTAATGGGTTTTCTCCATAAAAGAAAGCCACAAAAACATTTTTCTAAAGTTTTTTTAAATTTTATTTTTAAAAATAGAAAAAATCTAAATCTGCAGAAGAGTAGTATTAAAAAAGGAGTATTTTGATAAGGGGGAGAAAATATTTCAACGCCATACTGTTGATAAAATAAACAGCTGAATCAAAAATGAACACCAGCACAAACGTAAACACACATGAGAAACAGCGCCGCGCCATAAATTATGCAATAAAAAAATCCAAGTTTTTTGTAATGCTAAAAAAATGTGAAAATGAAAAACTGAAAATGATTTCAAGTGGTATAAACTATGTTTACATGGGATGAGGCATGGGTGAGACATGGGATGAGGGAAGGGGTCATCCCTTCCACAAAAGACACAAACAGATTAGATGATGGCGCTGGCAAAATGTAATCACAGATTCAGCGATTTCTGTCTCCCGTGCTGATCCTTAAATGTGCCACAGGATAAAATGTAGACGGATATACAAATAAAATATTTTCTTTGCTCAGACATACGGACAAATAAGTACTAACACACACGCGTACGAAAGCACACACGTTGCTTTCAATTTTTTGCTTTTGGGCAAAAAAGTGAAAACAAAATTTATGCTTGATTTCTAGCAGTCGCTAAGCTGTAAGTACGTAAGGATTTTTTCTTTATTCTCTCTGGATTTATTTTTTTGGTGCCCTGATATGTTATACTAGCCACAGCAAAGTATACTACTACTACTACTACTATACTAGAGACAGGCGGCGGGCGAAGTCTGTGTCTCATACTTAAACAGAGAAAAGCAACACTTTCGTTGTTTCAGTGTACCAGCAACCTTCAAAGAGAAGGAGAGAAAGCCAGAATGTGAGAGAGATAGTAGCAGCATCAGGAGCAACTGTTCTGCCGTTGTTCTTATCTACTTTCACTACTTTTAAATGATTCGCTTCGTTAAGGTTTTGGCAAGGATGAAGCTTTGCACACTGGCGAATTGCTGAAGATGAGTTCTTTGTTCAAAGTAGAGGGAGGCAAATAAGCTTTGAGGGAAATTATGGAGCAGAAGTTTTGTATACAAATTAAAAGGGAAACATTATTTTATTTGGTTCAAAAAATAGTTCTTTTATCAAGGCACTAAATGCTAAAATTTCAGATTATCAATCATAACCAAGGATTATTTCAGTGAAATTTAGTGAGAAGAACACAGATTGGATAAAGAAGAAATCTTGCATAATTGAATAAAGTAATAATTAAATAAAGAATGAATTAAATGCAAGAATTATAAATATAAAGAATTAAATAAAGAATCTATGAAATCCGTTGGAACCTCAAAGTATGTTTGTGGATTATTTAACAGAGTTCCTTCGAATCCTTTTTGAACTCGTGACGAGCGAAAGAAGAGCGTGCAAAAAGGATGAACGAAAAACCATGAATGTGTTTTGAAAGAACCACGTAGACCATAAGAAGCTTAAATTGAAGCTTGCCATAAAACTATGAATACATTTCCAATCAAGACTAATAATAATCCACTCTTTCTCACTCTCTTCCTATTTCTTTTTTCCCTTTTCACACACACACGCACACATGGTTAACCACTTACCCATTTTTATATGCTAACTAAACGGAGTCAAGGACACGTGTTGGTCGCGTAAACGGGGATACCAAAAGGATCCCAACAAATATAACAAACTGTAAAGAAATACAAAAGGAAAACAAATACATAAGCAAACAAAGCCACATTCACACTCACAAACGTGCACACACACACACACACGCACTGAGTTAAGTTGAGTACGTGTGCGTTCGTGTGAATAAATCGATTTGTATGAAGCATGAAAATCGTTTCATTGCGTTCATTCACTGATTTCTTTCCACTTACATGTATTAATAAAAGAAAGAAAAGAAAAAAGGTTCTTACGACTTCCTTAAAACACACACACGCACAAATCCGCACACTCAGAAACACCCTCAACTACACTCTCTGGAATACACGCGCCTGCAAACACATAGATATAAAAGTTTAAATAAATATTTAGAAATATCTATGCACAGCTGAATCCACTGACTGTTGTTCCATGCAACTCAGCTCAACTCTACTCATATATACTCCAATCTGCTGTTTTCTATGTGGAACTCTATAATGTATTCTATACGCTACTCTACTCTACTTTTCACCGATCTCTTTGGCTTACTTCCTGGTTGAGTAGATTTTTATGTGTGCGCGATGTTTAAAAAACACTTCAAGACATGACACAACAGAAGCAGAACCGGAAGCAGACACAGACAGCAGTCAGGAAGTCAGCAAAGACGCAGAAGCTCCTTAAAACTGTGGTTAAAGTTATCTCCATGAAAATGGAAACCACGAAAAAAAACCAAAGGACAGAGACAAAATTTGAACCTCTTTAAAAGCATCTCATTAAAATGTCTGCTAAAAGTGGTTTTAAGAGAGGTCAGGTCGAAGGGTCGGTTGGTTTCTTGCTTGGTCATGAGGTGGGTCTGGATGTTCGTTGATCGGTGGGTGGTTTGTTTGCCACCCTGCTAAATAAAAAGCGTACATTTTTGTGGTTTATTGTTTTGCTTTTTCTGTTATCTTTCTGTTCACTCTTCTTTCTCACTTCTCTCTCTTCCCACTTCTTTCCACTATCTTCTCATCACCGTCACAGCATCACGTTTTCAAAGAATAATCTTTGTGCAATTATAAAGAGAAGCTTGTTTTTCATTTCATTTATTTATTTTCTCTTTAATTATTAATTTTTTTTTTTACTATTCTACAATATTTCCTTTGCATTTCCATTTGTATTTATATTTGTATGTACTTTTAAGCATTATTTTTACACGAAAGCAGCTGATGACAACGAATTCGAGGCTGTGGTTTCTGTTGTTTTTGTTTTTGTTGCCTTCTGAAGTTAGGTCGAGATGCCTCAAGCTACCGAAAGATAATAAATTAAAACAAAAAATAAAATATTGTAAAATTAAAAATAAAATAAAAATGAATTCGAAAAATAATACTAAAAAACTACAGAAGAAACTAAAGAAGATTAGATTAGAAAGATATTATTATGCATATGTATATATATAATAGCATAATAAATGTATGTGTATATATATTGTATAAAATTAAACTAAATTAAGCACAAGAATTTTTCATACAAAAAAATAGTTATTTATTGTTTCATTAATTATTTTATTAGGTTTTTCTCTACAAATAATTTATGCCCTAATTAAATTAATTATTATTTTTATTTTCAATTCTCATTCTTGTGAATAAGTTTTTAAGCTTAGAAGCTTTTTTTAACGCAATCAAAAATCTAAAGAAATTTAGGTCAGATCTTCTTTTAAAACAATTGTGAAGTTTGTACATACATAAACAAGAACTTTTTCTTAGAAACAATTTCTATAAAAAGATCATTTTTTAGACCAAAAAAACCAACCACAAAAAAATGTAACATTTTTTTTAAACAGAAAAAATTAAAAACAAGTAAAAAATATGTTCAAAAGAAACTTATTCTATGATATGTAAATGAAAGAATGCATTCATATCACAAACAATCACTGAACGAACACGTTTCTTGTACGCTTTCGCTTCGACTTTTCGATTACAAACGCAAGACAATCGACCGGCCACACAGAAAATCAACGCTTTTCATCCAATCCAATGCAATGCAATCCAAAAACAGAAGCACAGCAAAGAAACGAAATATACATAGAAAAAAAAAAATTGAAAAACACAATAATAAATCCAAAATATAAAAAAAAAAATTAAGCCAACTCATCAACCCGGCCGAGATCCGTGGTCTAAGTATGGTCCATTGATTATTTCAAACACGTACCGTCGTCAACCCGTGGAAAAAATCAATTCAGTGAAAATATATTTTATCGAGATAAACATCAGTAACCAGCAGAGCAACGGGCAGAGTAGTTGAGGTGCTACGTTGAGGTACTCGTAGATATGATACGCTAATGAAAGAATTTTCGATGGATTTCTGCTACGGGCTCGTTTTTGCTTGAGAATATGTAACGAATGTCGTTTCATAGATAGATAGATGGATTGCCCTATCTGCTCTTTATTTTGTACATACAGCTACAGTGTCGTAGAAAGAGAGATTTTGTTTAAGAGGTATTCTATAGTATAGGAGATATTATGAGGGCTACGCAGCACTGTATATAGTTTGGTAAAATCGATACCATACCATCATAGCTATTCCTTTTCAACATCTCCATTAAAATAAGATTATGATTAAAATTATGATTCAGATTCCTTGAAGACACAAAAGTTTCACAACTTCATTAAAAATGGTTTAATCACTGACTTAATAAATCGTCGTCTTTCTTCCTGATTCTTATGCGAGTCGGGAAAATAACGCAAGATTTTAATAATTAAGACTCGGCGCCGGAGAACAGGCGCCGCAACACAAGTGCCATGTAAAATGCATCGAATAACATGCAGATACAATTAGCAGTGAATCCTTTAAAAGCAAACAAAACAATAGCAACTACAAACAAACATTTTCGTGAGCTCATATATTTTAGAAGGGCGACTTTTGGAAGGCATCTTAGAGGATGCCGCAGGAACCGGCTTCGAGGAGCATTTAAGATGAATAAAAGTAAAAGACAAAAGGGAAAGATTAAGAAAGAGAACGGGAGAGATTAGAGAAAGAGAAACCCTGTAATGCAGTTCATGTATAATAAATCCCAAGCCAAGGATGAGGATTGAGGATTGTAAAAGATGGTACAAAATTTACAACAGAACGGAAACAATAAAGACAACAACATCATCAACGAAAATAGTAGATGTATAAACGACGATTATTGCCGCAATGCTAAAGTAAAACGCAAAAGATAAACTAAGAAAATCTACACAAACAGTAAACAACGACCAAAATAAAACAAGGAATAATGAAAAAGAAACAAAGCAACAAACACAGAGACATAAACGCACCAAGAAAACTGCAGAAAAGCGGAAGGATGTGAAGAAGGCTCAAAACATTTCGGTGCGGCAAATAAAACACTCAGAATTTAAGTCAATTTACGGTAAATAAATTTTAAGTGTAATCATGGAAATGTAATTTAATATGAAAGCTGAAGCGAGAAGAAATTAAAATGAATAGAAGGAAATGGAGATGGAGAGGGCTAAAAGAGAAATGTGAACGCCGGAGGCGGGACGGAGGGAGAATGATGAACACAATCGTTGGCTGTATTTTAAAAGTTCAGAGAGTTCTACAATAGCTATGAAACATGCACGAAATGGTTCAGTTGTTTAACTTGAGCCAGAAATAATAAATAAGTTAAATGAAATAGTTTCATCGAAGAGTAAGCAAGAGAGAGAGAGAGAGAGAGAGAGAGGGAAAGGTAACTCTGACTGTGCGAGATATATTCAAATAATTAAATTCGAGTGAAAGTTCGTCGAAGAATTTTTTGTCATGCGATACGAAAAGTGAAGGAAAAAGTGGATGAGAGAAAGAGATAGAGAGATATGAAAGTATAGTGGATGTATCCTCAGAAAGGGTTTTTGGATAGTTTCTCATGTAAGAATTCAAACAAATTTTAAATGATAATAATAACATAATAAATACCATGTATTCTTCCATGGATTTCTGTATAACCTGAGAACCCTAATTTTCGTGAAATAACATTACTTCTGTGCTAATAAATGCTTGAATGCTTCTACTAAATTAAAGGATTTTGTTCAATTCGTCAACAAATCAGCGACCAATGAACCAGTGCAAGCATACGACAATGTCGAAATATGCTGTGCAGACATTCTGCATATTCTGCATATTGCGGTCGCTGATCTTGTCACCCGATATATCGCACGGTAGTTGCAGTCGCCGTTGAATTCAACGCCCAGGTGCAATGCCCTCCATTAGACGCAGCATTATTTTGCGCGAAGCAGAGAACGAAGCCAACTGCGACTGCAAAATCAACTTGTATAGTAAGCAGTAAATTGTGTATATAAAACCTACATTTTAGTTAATGAATTCAGAATAAGTTTTGACGCAAACAACCAAAGTGTTTCATTTTTTTCTCCAGCAACTGTTTATGGTTCAAGTTCACACTTTAAGTTTCAACAGCAATTTTCTACGGTTTAAGTGCAGAGGCAATCCTTCATTTTCCCTACAGTTGTCACTGGTTTATGTGCCGAGGCAACTGATTTCGTTGGGAACTCTACAGATTTCATTTAGCCTTCTTCTTCGTATTTATGCGAAATAATCTGTCCGGAGAATATTAAATGACAGTTACAAATTCTCATATTCAAATGTTTTTTGTGTTATTCTATTTTTTCCTTGCGCTTATATTATTTCGGGTGTCTGTACACACAACTGTCTTTATTTTTCCCAGGTTTCCCTTTTAACCCTTCAACTTTAGTTCTTTAGTTGTTTATCTCAACCAAAACATAAAATACAGCTATGATCTATCATCATCATCAACATCTTCCCTCCAATATAATGTGGCTTGAAATACAGATAAATTATTCTTAAGCCAAAAAATATGAATTAAAGCAAATCTAATTCTTCAATTTGAGTATTACATACCAATAATTTGAGTAGTATTTGATGTTTTTCAGAACAGCAATTTTCTGTCCAAAAACTCACTCAAATTCAGCAACAGATTTCGTATGCTTAAGTATACGTAACGAGAACAAGTGGAAAGTGCAACAACAACGAAAAGGAAATGCAAATCACATCGCGTTCCGAAAAAACATGAAAAAAACTGAAAGACATTTACAGAAAATCACTGCTTCATGATTAAAATATTTATGGATTTATTTAGTATGCGAATTCGCACAACATCCACATCCAGTAGATTAAAAATTAATTCAAGCAGAATGCGGCAAGAAAAGCTTCAGATTGTGGATGATCTGTTGGTCAGAAGGACGAGAACAGCAGTAAAGAGAGAAGGATGAGAAGAGAAAAGAAGAAAAGGAATATGCAATCTCTTTAGATAGAAAATTTGCATGTTTCTAAAGACTGCTTTTCAGAGCTGAGACAAAAATATTTGAAACAAGAACTGAACTAATTTAATTTTCTTTTCTTTATAAATAAATAATAAGGAATTATTTTGATATATTATAATATACCCGAACAAATATCGAAGGAAGATCTAAAAAGAGACAAATCTTCGATTTACGTAGAAATAAATCGATTACTATCTGGGTTTCTAACACCCTCTCCATCTCCTCCTGCATGTGCCAGACTCTCATGAGTTCTACAACACTTCTTCAAGAACTTTCACTATTTAAACTGGAATTCTCCGCTATTCAGAGATTGCAGAGTGAAAGTGAGCGTGTTACTTAACTATAAGTATGTCGACATACTCATAAAATCGTCTTACATTCAGTCAGTATTTCAATCGTTTTAGTCAGTCGCTCTATCATGCAGTCAGTCAATTGAATTGATGTGGCGACATCGTTCGTTATGGGTCATCGTCATTTAGAGGATAAAACTAAGTGTCAAAAAGTAGAATTTATTGATAATAAATAAACGAAAAAAAGTAAAAGTAAAAGAAAAATAGAGCCTTGTCGGTGGGAGGAAGAGCAAGAGAGAGAGGAAGGAAGGAAAGGAGGAAAACAATACAATTTGATTTGCATGAATTGTAGAATAGTCAACGTGTGCTTTCAAGTTAATCTTTTGTGTTAAAAACACCAACAGAAGAAACACGAAAACATTAAATCGGCCAATTAATCACTCTGACTCTCTGCCTGTATGTCAGCCAGACAAACTGCGTGCTTCCTTTGCTATCATGTTCATGCAGTAAATCATCCTCTTCACGAATGCAACGAAAACCGTTCTAAAAAAAAAAACACAAACAAAGAAAATCCTGCTTCATTTGTAATGTTCGCATTTTTCTTTCCTAAATTTCTTCAAATTTTTCTATTATAAATTTACAAAATTCAACTTCAATTTTAATATAAGAAAATCCAAAGAATTATCCAAGCTCCGCGTTTTATTATGTCTAAAGGCATCTTTATGACGATGAAATGTCTTTTCGTTTTTTCGGTTTTATTTTTTGTTAGGGAGGGCGGAGGGAGGAGTCGTGGAAGAAGTTTGATGAAGTCGTGATGAACGGAGACAAGTGTTTAATTTATTTAAAGACCCTCCCAAGCAACAGAACAGTAAAGCACACAGCTGAAGCAGAGGCTAATATTTCTCATTTAATTATTTCGTGTTACCGTTAATAAAGAACAGAACACCTAATTTTTAATAGCGTTTTATTATTTAATGTCATTTAGGGTGAGGCTAAATAATTTGTCAGCTTCTTCGAATTTTACAAAAATAAAAACTAGAAACAAAAGCAAACTAAATCAAAATGATTAAACTAAAGAGAGAAATCTAAGGAAAGATACAGAATAAAAATTAACGGCGTATTAAAGTGAAATTAATACATTAATTTAAATTTTAATATCCACGATTTTATGGCCAATGAATTTTAAGTTTACCTGAAGTAATATATATATAAATACGATATTTAAAAAGTCACAGTTCTTTTATTAGAAGCTATTAAGTAAAACAAAAGCGACAGTTTTTAATAAAAAACGACAAAAACATAAAATCAATATGCATTTTTATTATATCTAAGGGAGAGAAAATGGAAAACGAGGGATAAAATGGTAGTTTATTATCAGATAATCAGATAATAATAGAAAAAAATACAAAAATGGAAAAAAGACGAAAGACAAAAAAAAAAAAAAAATTAATAAAATGATAAAAAACCGTTCATTGTTATTATTAATTTTATGTTGATAATTACCTTGGTTAATTGATTAATAAAAACATAAATTAATCTATGTGGTTTAATAGTTTTATCTACTTAAATTTATATAAATTTAAATTTATTTACATATAATCAAAAATAAGAATTCGTTATTTTATACTTTCCTTTCTTTTCTTTTCTCTCCAAAGCCTATGAAAGAAATGTAATAATTTCAAAGAGCTAAACGTGAATCGATCGTAAAGTCTCGTAAGCTGAATTGACAAAATTTAATTAACCGTAGACGCACGGTAGAAAAAACTTAAGAATCATACGTTTGGGTCGATTTCGACCCCTCATATCATTTCTGTCCAAATTAATAAATCTTTTAGAGAAAACAGAGAAAAAGAGTAAAAATATTTATTTAGTCTTTGCAAGGCAGGTCAGACAAACATTCCTGGTATTGTCCATAGCAATGTTATGGCCTTTTAGGCCTTCAACCAAATCCAGGACAACTCTTTGGCCTTGATTTTGCTCTGGCTTAGCTCTTGGGTGCTTGCCTAAATAGGGTTCTACGTTTCATACATAATACGTTTTTGAGCAAACCAGCACCCAAAACTTAATGTCATGCCTTTCGGGCTTGCTTGGAATATACTGACGAAAAGAGCATCGTCCGTTGAAGCCCAATTGCTCATCCACTTTTACATATTCGCATGGATTATAGAACATTGGCAGAAGTTCGACCCATCTCTGCCAAAGTGTGCGAAAACGACCAAACTTTACGTTTAGAGACATATTTTGGCGGCGAGTGAATGGGTTGTCGAAGCGTAAAATAGACGTAATTTGAAAGAAGGTTTCTTTCGACATAATATTTCTATAAAAATTGGACGTCCGTAGTTTGCATCAAACAAATTCACTATGTGTTTGCTCTACGAAATTGAATTTGAATACTTTGAAGTATATATTTTCATCAATGAATTACGTATATACGCCGGCCAGAAGCAGAACTCCAAAATATGCATGGAGTAAATCTCGATCTATTGGTCTGTGCTTTTCTCCGCATTTGCATTATTTGCATTCTTCATTTGCATTATTCATTAGTATTTTGTAATACAATATTTTCAATTGGAGCCGGGAAAAATAGCAGAAAAGAATCTTTGATGTTTTTGTCGCGTGAAGCTGAGTAACGCGTTACCCCAGGTTGTAAATTTACAATGTTACAGCTCTGTGCACGACCTGATTCCAGTTTTGTGAAAAATATACAGTAAGATTTATATCTTTCAAGAGATATTGACTGAAGAGGATTTTGATGTAAAAAGGTAATCCACTGCAGGGGATCCAAGTTCCCTTCATCTGAAGAATTGCTTTCACTTTCCTCGTATTCTTCTAATTGCTCTTGGCTTGGCTCATATTCTTCATCACTCTCATTAAATTCATCGCTTTCGCTTTCCTCTGCAATCATTTTGCAATTTATTCTTCTATTGGACGCGACATAATTGTTTCACACAATAACTAAATACTACCACTTGATTTACGCATAACCAATAACGGTAACAATTTTGAAGTAAGCTGAAATTAACGCAATTCTTTAAATTTTAACAATTTTTTTTGCTGGCAGACCAGAAAAAATGTGGAGTTCAAATTAAACTCTAAGATTTTACTTATTAATTGAAATTAATAAAATAAAATCAATATTATTGTACTGGGGTCGAAAACGACCCTTAGCATACTTAATTTGTAATTGTCGATTTATTTTTTTTTTTAAAAAAGCTTAAAAAGCAAAACTACTAGATTTATGCTTAAACTCCAAAAAAATTAAAAGTCAAAACGTCTCAGTTGCTTATTCCCGTTAATCCATTAGTTATAATACTTTCAAATCGAATTTTGGTCGAAAACGACCCCAACGTGCGTCTACGGTTAAATGAAGTAATGGCTATAGCAATGATGATGATGACGCTAACGGTGCTAGCCTGCTCTGGAGCTTGACAACAGCAGGCATCGCTTTGGTCAAGGATAACAGCGCTGTCTGTGTTGTTTGCAAGCTTGAATGCTCTCAGACATTGCAGAACACAGCTCAAGGTTAAAGGGACGAGAGAGAAAGAGATACAAGCACAGACAGAGAGAGAGAGGGTCAGACAGACGGTCAGAGTTCAATATTATTGAACTACAAAATTTGAAACGGAAAAGTGGAGAATTAAAAATATATGAAAAACTTAACTAAAAATGATCATATTTATTTTATTTATATTTATTCATCTGCATTTATTTATTTAAATTGCATTATATTAGAAATAACATAAATAACTTAAATAAAACTTTATTTTAGAATTTCTTGATATTCAATTCAATTCAATAAAATACCTCATTCATGTGGCTTAAAAATTATTATATGAAATATCGAGGTTATTTTAAGTATAGTAAGTATTTTGGATTTATTATTTGAAATTTTAATACATAATTTTTAATTTATTCTGTTTGTTTGATAATTTTGTAATGATGGTAATTGATGATGATGATATTTGATGAATTCAAGTTAATTTCACTTAGAAGAAAGAAATATTTATTTAAACACTTACTAGATGCATAAGATCCGTGTTTCAAACTTTTTTCCAATCTCTTTGATTGTGAGTACAACGTTTTACTCAACCTTTTGGACATTTTTGTTTGCTTTTTCTTGATTTTATTACTGGCCTTTTTCCTTTTTCTCTTTTGCTTTTTTCTTTCGCCATTTTGTTCAGGTTTCATTTTCATACTAATTGAGTGCTAGAAAAAATTGTATCATGTTTTTGTATCTTGTTTGTGTGTATTTGTAGTGGGCATTTCTTTTTTCCGCTTTTTTCGTTTGATGATTCTTAAAGTACTTTTGTATTGTAAAAGAAAAATTAAAAAAAAATTAAGCGAAGAAGTGGATGTTTTTTTCTATGTTTTGTGCCATTTGTGTCAAGTTTTTTGCTATCATTTTATTTGGGTTCTTAATGCAGACACAACGAGGTTAACGGGTTACATACAATTTTAGTAGCTACTTTTTTTTTACCTTGGACTTCAGTTTGGACTTCAGTTTCTTTTCTTTTTTTGGTGAATATTTCTAACTTTTTAGGTACTTCTTATTAACTTCAATGATGATTTATTAGTTTTTCTTTGCGATATTTTTTTCTTATTCCGTACATTTATTTTCCCTTTAAATTATATACTCTGTTGTTGGTTTTGTTATCTTATGCCATTTTTGTCTGTCCCTGAGACGCTGACCTTCTTAAATCTGAGATTCTCGCATAATATATACGAATATTTTATGCTGTGTAGCGTGTAATAATATTTATAATAAATGCATTGTATGCATATTTATACATGTATAGTTTAGGTTAGAACGATTTTAGCTATGTTTGTTTTTTTGTCCATCGTTTTTTTCTCGCTGTGGGCATGGTCAAGTCATAAGGAGAGCAAAGGGGTCAAAAACATAAAAAAAAAAAAATAAGTCAACATCAACAACAACGTGAATAACAATGAGAAAACCTACAGCAAATAAATTTAGTAATAAAAACACCAACAACAGCAAGAACAACAGCAGTCAGCTTCAACTAAATGATGACCTGTTCTGCTTCAGTTCAACCTCTTTTGAGTTAAGGGACGTTGTTGCTGTTGTCGTTTTTGTTTTTGTTGTTGTTGTTTTGGACATTCGTTGGTCCTCGCTTGTATGCTAAGCGAAGGGCACGTTGAAATGCTAATTAAAAATTTGAATGCACAACAACGATTGCGTGCAGAGGATTGGAGATAAGAATGTTTTTTATTGTTGTTGTTGTTGTACGCTATTTTTACACCCTACACCCGAAGTGAGAGGGTATATTCACTTACTGCTTCCGTTTGTAACGCATTAAAGGAGGCGGAACACGTATAGAAAAGTATATATATTCTTGATCAGCGTGACCTCCTGAGTCGATTTAGCCATGTCCGTCCGTCAGTCTGTCTGTCTGTCTGTCCGTCTGTCCGTCTGTGGAAATCACGAATAAAAGAGAACGAATTAAAAGAGAACGAATAGAGATATCTTCTTCAAACTTGGCACGAATATTGTCTATCATTAGAAACTTATCGGTATTGAAAATGGGTAAAATCGTACCATTACCACGCCTACTTTTTATAGTGAATATAAGTTCATCCATGCTTATAGCTCAATTTCTCAGCTTGTAAAACGAATTTGAGGTTAAAATTTTGTCCAGAAGTCCACTGTCTCTGACCAAAACAGATCACAAAAAATGGGCGTGTTCCGCCCACTAATTAAAGAAAACTCGATTATAGGAGAACGAATAGAGATATTTTCACCAAATTTGGCACGAATATTCTCTGTCATCACTGGCTATTTGAGATTGAAAAGGAAAAAAAAAATAGACCATTGCCACGCCTAATTTTTAAGTAAACGTGTGTAGAGTATACGAACTTCGGCCAGGCCGAAGTTAATACTCTTTCTGGTTTTGTTTAGTTTCGTGTTTTATTCCATGGCCCCTCGTCCCACGGGCCACCATGCCGATTCAATTTTAGTTCCTGTTTTCCTAAAAAGTTTTCCTCACTTTTTTAAATTTTAACATCGAGTACTAAAGTTTTTAGTAGCGCCTGTTTTAATTTAGTTTGTGTTTGCAGCTGATTGCGTGCATTAAAGAAAATTGCATGTCTAAGCATGTTTTCTAATAGTTGATTATTTTATGTTTTGATTTTCTGCTTTATTTGACAAATTCCAGTAGTGAATAAAATATATTTTTTTTATATTTTCTGGTAAGGAAGTTCATTTATTTTGTGTTCTCATTTTTCCCCAATTGCCATGAAGGGGGACATGGAGGGTAAGTTGTTTAAACAAGTTTACAATATTCAAGAATATACATACATCAAAAATTTTGAATCAAAATACTTTAAAAAAATTAAATTAAAATAAAATTTAATGAATTATTAATAAAGAAAAATCCTCTATAAAATGATTAAATTGAAGGACTTTAAATTATTCTATAAACTAAAAGTTATAACTATAACAAAGTAGTAATTAATAGTAAAATTAATCAAAGTAAAAATGAAACATTTTAATTTAGTTTTAAAAAATTAATTAACTTCATTAATTTAAATAATAATAAAAAATCATTTTTTATGAATAAATGTAAATAATAAATAAATATATAGTGTCATTTTTGTTTTTAACTATTTAGTTATAATTTAACCTTAATAATATGTATATACTTTAATTATGCGCTCCTCCTTAATGAACTTCCCTTTAATTTTTGTTAAATTTTATTTGTGCTTTTATTAAATTGAATCCATAAATGGTAATTTTAAAAATAGAATAAACAAATATTTTTGTTGAGAAATAGAAAGACGCCCTTTAGTCTTTGATTAGTCAACAAAAAAATTTGTTTATTCGATTTATTAAATTACCATTTGTGGATTCACTTTAATCGCTCTCAAAGTGTTTATTTTTATATCAAAATCAACGATTAATCATGAAGCATGTTTGTAAACAACAACAACAGCATGGATTAGAGTCAGTCACTCAAACATTCATTCCTTTAAAGATATGCGATTCCAATCCAATATCCATTCCGTTCAGTTTTATTGTGGATTTCAGAGCAAAAAAGGGACAAAAAATAAGGAAAAAATAAACAGATTCAAGCAGATTCTGTGTAGCTGAGTGACAGACAGACAAACAGACAGATATTGTTTAGCTAATCCCCTGTGGGCTGAGGTGCATTTCGGTTATTCTGTAGATATATGTATGTATATCTATAATCTATATAATATGTAGATATATGTATATCTATAATCTATATACAGATTGTAGCCCTGAGGAAAGGCGCGCCGAACTGATATCAATGCGACTTTAATCACTAGCT
This sequence comes from Myopa testacea, assembly GCA_949629155.1. Taxonomy (NCBI): domain Eukaryota; kingdom Metazoa; phylum Arthropoda; class Insecta; order Diptera; family Conopidae; genus Myopa; species Myopa testacea. The sequence goes on from OX451346.1 coordinate 13,726,948, forward strand.
TGTAACGTTGTGTTACTCGAGACACAACGGAAAAAACCACCAGGAAGAATAAATATTTAAAAGCCGTGCAAAGACTGATAGATGATGAGCAAAATAATAATAACGAATAGCAAAGAAGGATGTTGAAACTGGAAGAACTTAAAAAGAGGATTAAATAAAAACCTTTCCAGAAGAAGATTCAAGATTCAATAAAAATTGTGGTCAAATATTTACATCATATTACGGTCATTTGAGGGTAAATAAATAAGTCAAGGATAAATAAATGAAGATTGAAAGCATTGATTGAGATTGAAACTGAGATTGAAATGATTCAGATTTATTCAGAATAAAATTTGAGGCAAGAGAAGGTTTTAAATATAAACTAGAAATATTTAATTCTCTGCTTTTGGAATTGGAAATGAAACAGTCGATGTCTGAAAATTGTACGAAAACTGAAAATACTAAATAAAAATAATCGATTTGGTTTAATGAGTCTAAAATATCATTAAAATTAACTTCAAAGTTGCGAGTTGATACAAAAAGACATATAAAAAGAATATGTGTTAGCTTTGTCTTGCTAGAGAATGAAAATCAAAGTGAAGAAACCTGAGATGATGATGATTGTGATGATAAGTATAATGATTCTGCTGATGATGAGAAAATCCGAGTGCAATTTTTTTGAACAGAAAAAAGCCAAGCGTTTGTTTTAATTTGCTGTTTTACTAAAAATTGCTTTGTATCAAAGGTACGAATATAACGAATTTTTTATTATTATTATTTATTTTATTAATTATTTATTCATTATTATCGTTCAATCAACTTTTCAAATTTTTACTTGTTCTTGCTCAAATAAAACAAAATAAATTCATGACATCAAATCATGTCATATAATAACAACGATAAAATAAAGAAGTTGTGAAAGAGAAAATAAAAACGAAAGTGGAGATGAAGATGGTGATGGAGGAAGAAAGTCAAGTTTCACTAACTTTTGGAACACGCACACAAACTGGCAAAGAAACTAAATAACAATGCCAAAAACTAACAGTGACAATAAAAATCTTTGTCATTGCTAAAAACCTGTCACCAACTGACACCTGGCTAAGCTTAAAAGCCCGCCACCCACCGCCCAAGTCTACTAGTAAGAGCCCCTCTCTTAATGTTAGGTGTTAACTTTTCTGACAGAAATGACAATAAAAAATGTTTGCATGACGTGAAAATAAGCAGCTATGAGTACTGTTAGAAGTCCGCGTTGTTGTTCTTCTTTTTTTTCTGTTAGGTTTAACTACAGTATAATAAATATATGTATATATGTACATACAAATACGAGTAGATACCTAGATACGGCGAGCCACTCGTCACACTTCCCCTAGGGTGTGGCGGAATACCGGCCCGCGCTGAAGACTACCAGCGATTGGAGAGTGGTCGTTCATAGAGAACGAAGTGGCGGGGTGCATATCTTCAGCACCCAATTCTGCGACCAGATAAGCTAGCCCCCAACACCTCAGAAACGATATGAGAACGATCAAGCGATTGACGAAAAAAGTGGACATCTTCGACAAAGACTACATAAAAAAGAACTCCTTATGCTGGTATACTTCCTGGGCGCAGACGGACCTAAGAAGTGCCTTCCTAAGTGCCCGAAGGAAGAAGGGCGCGAAGGTGCCATGTATCCTGCAATATCTCTGAGGTACCCAGAGAGGTATTATGCTCTTGCTTAGACAAATAAAAACAAAACCAGAACTCATAGTAATTTTTATCTTCTTCAAAAATTATTCGATCTATTTTCCTAAAAGTAAAACTAAACGAAAAGTTCAGTATAAGCAAAGTAATATAATTTTTGTCGCCACATTTAATTTCTATAAGTTACCGAGTGGTAAAAAAAACAATCACACGAATTCCCGAAAAGCTTTCAAAATTGATCATCGATTTTTCCAAAAGATTTAATTTTTACTTTAGATACGCGATAAAACAAAAAGTTTTTTCGCTCAAGGATATACAAAGGAAGAGAAAAAGAAGAAAAAAAAGAATAATAAGACGGGCGTTACTATCAAAAATATTGAAGATTAAAATTAAGTATCATCATCAACATCAAAAAGTCAGCATGAGAAGCCTGAAATTTATCCTGAAGTTATCCTGAAAATTAGATAACTATTGATAACCTTACTATTGTTGTTATTATCATTGTGAATAAGATAGGATCTGGATAACTCTTTTGTGTATTTCTATCGTTCAGGGATAAGGAATTTTAAAAGATATGGCTGTTTGACGCGGAGAGGCGATGGTGGAGTGGTTAGAAGGGTGCCAATGAATCAAGTTGTATGAAATTCATTTATTGTACTCTTTGTGTCCTTTTTTGGATTTGTTTAGTGGTTTATCTTTTGAGTACTGACTTTTTTAGATTTTTGAATTGACTGTGGAATCATTTATTCAAAACCCACCAGCATCCTTTCAAACCACCCTCCTTCCTTCTTATCACTAGATGGTTTATTTTGATTAATTTGTAAGATTTTTCAATGTAGCCCGCAGTAATCTATGATAATATTCTAAAATGACAGAATAAAAAATTGAAATACATACTTGCAAATTATAAAGGAAAACAGAAGAAAACAATAATAGACATAATTAATATACTTTTGGCCATTATCCGATTTTGAGCTCTCAGTTTTTTGTTATTGTTGCTTTTAATGCAGTTGGTGTTGGCGCCACACACTGAACCCAGGCGGTCTCTGGGCGGTAGTACCTTCCTCGGAGTAATCGGACCTATTATATTGATATATATGTACATATGTACGTCATGTTGAGTAAACTGTAAAATCCTCTACTTAAGAACTAAAAGGCAATCAATTCAATTAATTTATTGCGCCCTGAAAAACCCAAAAAAACACAAACAGTACTGACAACAACAACGGCAAACAAAATCCCCGATGGTTTTTTGACTTGAGTAAAAAGCAATACAAGAACTCGTTTATATGTGTTTATACATATGTATGTACATTAGACTGGTCGCAATAATTTTTTTTTTGAAATTTGATTGCCTGCGCTGCTTAAAATATGAGGTTTGGTGTAAGAAATCATGTCCTAATTTTTCAGCTCAATCCGACGGTGCCTAGTCGTGCCTAGTGGGGCCCAAAGTTCCCCATATTATAAAAAAACATCTATTCAATCGGAACTAGTTCAAAAGCCGGTCCCATATACCGAAAATCAAAAATCTGGCTTCGTTACGATCTTCCGCAGAGAAAGTACTTTAAGTATGCCAAATTTCAGCTTCCTATGTCATCAGATGGCTTCAGAAAGTTGCGGAAAGAATAGGACATACATACAAACATCCGGACATACTAAGAAATTATATATTGTATAGATAGATTAAAGTATTTGGTATTTAATGTTTTAGTATGATACGAACGAAAGATTTTAACTAAAATTTATTTATTATTGGAAGAAATAAAAAATTCGAAGTTCATATTAAAATGTTCAAGCATGTATTTAATTAAAAGGACATCAAAAACATCGGTTGTCTTATCGTCGATGTACGACGACCTTCTACTCTGCTTGCCAACTACTTTGCTTCTTCGTCGTTTAATTGTTTGTTTAATTCCGTTTATGTTATTTAGGTGAAATTTCTTCGACCTGAGTTTTACAGTAATATTTTATTTCATGTAAAATTATTCAACAAACGAAATAATTATCAAACCTTTAAAATGTACCACTAACAATGTAAGTAAAACAACGGTAGTTCATACACGTACTTCATATTGTCTGTCAGCTACTTTTTCTTCCATGTCGCCACCATATAAGTGAATTGTTGGTCAAATCTGTATTTGAAATGAATTTTGGGAAAACATCCGGGCGAGAAGTTCTTTTCTTCAACAGATTTGCCAAGTATTGGAAACACATTGAAGCTAGCAGGTTCAAGAGTGGAATTTTGGACGAAGAAGTGGTGCGAATTTTAACAACATCGCACGTAGATTATTTGAAGAATTTTTGTATAAATGCGTTAAAATTCCATTACGTGCGTGCAGATTATAAAGAGTTGCTTCAGTTAACACTCCATTTTATTGGGGAGCGTGTACCAGATTTTTCACAATTTCGTTTGCCTGGTGCAACATCGCATGCAGGATTCATGTCAAAGTGCATTTATTGTTACAAAATATTTCTATTTCGCGAACAGTTCAAATTGACAGCAGCGGAATTGAAAAGTCTTCGGAGCATTTACTTATTTTTTACTATCATATATGTTCTTTATTGGTTCCGATGTGCGAATGCTATAGAAGCGCCAAAACTAGATCTTGATTTCATTCAAAACGTTGTAACTTATTTTGATAAAGAAGTTCCGACCGCATTATTGCAAAAAATAAGAAACCATTTGTGGTATTTGTCAGAAGAAACTGTTGGCCTTGCATTTGTGAATGAAAGCGTGCCGTTGGAAATAAAAAAGATGATGGTCCAAAAACTCGACATCGGCAATGACATACACAGAAATAATGAAAAAATTTCGAAAAGGAATGTTGTCAATATGGATGAAATTTTCTCTTACGCGTCAAGAGATATATCAGATTTCATTTCTCCACTGACAAAGAAATTTTTTTCTCGATTAGCCATAGATCCAAAATTTTTAGAATCGGAACCTTCTCAATGGCAACAGAGGGATGATTATTGCGCTGGAAAAGCTGTCTGTCAACATTTGAATGTTGTGAATGATGGAGCAGAAAGAGCAATTAAACTCATCACGCATTACAATAAATCGCTAACATACGATGAGAAAGATAAGTAGTACTTACTCCAAGTTGTTGAACACTATCGTCATTTATATCCTTCTCACAACAAATCTTCTCTTATAAATTAATCAACTCAATAAAATTAATCAAATAAATATATACTTTTTTTTTATCATTATATTAACTTTCAAAACCATTAATAAATTAAATTTATATTTGAAGCACATTATTCAATATAACTATAAATACCTGATTGAATAGATGTTTTTTTATAATATGGGCAACTTTGGGCCACACTAGGCACGACTAGGCACCGTCGGATTTAGCTGAAAAATTAGGACATGATTTCTTACACCAAACCTCATATTTTAAGCAGCGCAAACAATTATATTTAAAAAAAAAAAAAAATCCCATACAAGATGCGACCAGTCTAATGTACATACATACATACATCACACCCTCTGAGCAAGAAATGAAAACAAAAGCAACATAAGCCACATTCAAAGAGTATCGATTAATTTAACAAACCAAACGGAACTCTTATCGACAGCAGCCGACAACCGACAAAATCGTTGTTGTGTGGCAACGCTTTTGTGTAAAAGCTTTGTGCGTGGTGTAAAAAATGTCCGGAAGCCAGTCAGCCGTCCAGCTAAAGATGCGTTGTTGACTAATTAAATCCCCTGATTGATTTAAAGTTAATTGAATGGTAGGCAGTAAAGCAATTAAAATCAGCCCAAATAAATGCATCTACTCGAAAACATCGTATGTAAATATTAATGAAACCATCGAATTGGTAAAAAAGTAATTAAAATTAATTAAGATTAATCAAGTGTTTTTCCTTTTATTCAAAAGATGCTTGTGCACGTCTTTCTTCCACCGTGTTGTTGTATTAATGCATCATTTGGACAGTACGAAATCCGAAATATATTCACAATTAAATAGATAAGTTGAGAAAGTCACATGGACGATTGAGGTTGTCATTTTCTTCATCAAGATAATCATCTGAGTTTTAGTTTTCGGTATCTATAGTTACAAAACTAGCTGATGTTTGAATAAAGTGTGTCTTTCTTTGATTCTTTCTGACACTTTTTTGCTAGTTTGGTGTATTTAAAAAGTTGATTAAAGTTGAGCTTGCAGCAGAAAAACATTTTCTGAGTGAGGACTTATTTCCATTATTTAGTGTTCTCGTAAATAGTTACAAAAACAAAAAAAAAAACAACAACAATCAAAAATCAACACTCAACAAACTAAGCAGGTTTCTTTTCTAAGCGGCTCTCTTTTTCTTTTCTTCGAGACCATTTCGGAAGCACTAAAGAAAGGAATAAATATGTTGACAGAATTTTCTTTCTTTCCCCATTTCTGAAAATGTTTGTTGTTGTTTTTTGTCCATTATGACTCGACTTCATGACCCTCAAATGAACCAACAAAATAAAAAGAAAAAGAAAACGAAAAACCTCAGAGAAACGGAAAAACGAAATGATTTTTATTTAATAAAAAGATTTTCTTTACATCTTACTTTCTTTTATTTCTTTATTTTCTTTTTGTAGTTATTTTTAAAATTTTTTGCGCTCTTTCTCAATTTTTTCAAGCAAATTGTTCTTGCATTTTTTTGGGAACAATTTCTTCCTACTCTTTTGTTCCTGTATTGTTCCTAAAATTTTTCCTTTTGTATTTTTTTTTTGCTTTTTGTAGGTTTTTGCAAGAACAATTGCAGACTTAATTTGCAGTTAGTGAAAAAACCAACAAACTGTCGATTCTTTATCCCATCCTTCTCTCTTTTCTCACGCTCTCTTCCATCTCTCTCTCTCTTTTCAACTCTCTCTCTTTCTTTCTGTTTCACACAATTCATCAACATGAGTGTAAATATTAAATTGAAATGAATTTCATGTCCTCACAAGAGGTAAGTTGGTATTTTTTTGCTGTTGACCGAGTTCATGGAATTCATTTAATTTTCGTTTTTTAACTTTTTGTCTTTAGTGTTGGTTTTCCACTTCACCCTGTCGTGGATGTTGCCACACATTTTTAGTTCTCTTTGTTGTTTTACAAATTTTTTTCTTCATTTCTCCTCTATATACAGGGTGTTTCGCATAAGAGTGGTCAAAAGTCTAGGGCGTGTAGGATGGGTCGAGACAAAAAAAATCGTATGGGAGGGGGGAGGGGGGGGGGGGGGTGGTTGCATTTCAAATTAGGTTCCTATGTCAAACAGTTTTTGAGAAAATTAATGCAAAAGTTAAAATTTGGGAAAAAAATTCCGGAAAAAATTTTTGGTCGCATTTTTTTTTAAAATTACGGTATTAAGTATAAATTTTTTCCGACCATAAAATTCTCTAATCAATTCTAGAGAGAATGCTTCAAACCGGAAGGATCTATGTTTTGTGGTTTCCGAAAAAAGTGCAAATGACGGAACCTAATTTAAAAATTATATTAAGAAGCGGATATTTGGCTTTGAAAATCAGCAAGCAAAAGATATCTAGGTCTAACCATTATTTTTTAATATTATGTTTTTCGGTGTTAAGTCGGATTCTTATAAAATGGCCCCTCCCGCCTAAACGGGGTAAATTGACCCTCCCTCCCATACGATTTTTTTCTTGTCTCGACCCATCCTACACGCCCTAGTCCACCCTATTTGACCACTCTTATGCGAAACAACCTGTATAAAGGTCCTTCTTATATCATTTCGTTAATGGGAAGACCATTTTTTACGCTGACAGGATGGTGTGACACTTATATACAATACATAATAAACATATCTATGTACTCGTATATATTTATTTGTACATTTTATCGAATGGTTGTAATGAAAGGATTTTTAATTTTTTGTTGTTGTTAATGAACCTTTGTTTCCATTTATGGATGGAAAGTAGGCATTTCAGAACCGTAGAAACAACAACAATCAAATTAAAACCAGAATAAAAGGAATAAGAATATAAGAAATGGTGTTGGTTCCCTCGATTTATAAACCATTTCGTGACGTGGCTATACATCCTAAAACTGATTTATAATTCCTCTTTATATACTATTACATATATAAAATAAAATTATAATATTTTTTTTGTTTAACCATAAGAATTCGTTCCAACGGATCGCATGAAAAGGTGTTTTTTACTATCCTGTGCTTATATCCGCTTAATTTAAAACCCAGTTACCGTTTATATTGTTACATCTCACAAATTGGTCAAATTACATGGCATTCGTTCATATTATTTAAGTATTAATACGGGTTTTCCATAGATTTTTCTTTTTAGCTCTGTCTGTCTCTTAAGGTGTTTCACCAGTTCTGCTACTACCGCCCTCCTGTTGTTCTTTTCCGGGTTTTTATACTAGTGGTTATCCTTCTGCCAGCTTAAAGCTAAACAAATTTTTCACTTATCATTCAAAAGAAATCAAGGCAGCTTCACACCTGTTGTTGTTGCTGCTGATTTTATTATCGGTTTGGATTTGACGTGGTTTATATAAAAACCATCCTCTCCTTTCCTTGCCTCTGCCTCCATGACACCTGTTGTTACCATCGTCTGTTCAATTTTATTGTAATTTTTATACACTGTTTAAAAAAAAAGATAAAATTTTTAAAATTCTTTTTCTGTACTGATAAACAGCAGAGTTAGGAAAGAAAAACAAGTTTTTTATTTTTACCCTGCGTTTAAAATCCCATAACTAAAAAGATTCCTCTTTTTGCCATTCCAAAAGAAGGGAACAAACCAAAGAAGAAAGAAAAAGGAAAGAAGAAAAAGAAGAATAAATAGCAGAACAGAAGGAGAAACGTAGCTCTTCCCTTCCCCCCTTTCTCACTCTCTGACAATACACAGCCTTTCAGAGGGTCTTCTGTGTAACAGGCGAGAGTAACAACGCACGACGTTGATGGGCAAAGAAGGGCATCTTTATTCATTAAATGAAAGATGAATGAAATCTTTTCTTACAACGCGTCCGCCAGCAGCATTGCAACTTGTTTAGCTGCTTATTAGTAGCTTTCTAGATGGACAACTTTTGAATTTTTAATTTTCAGTTTTTCGTTCGTCCGGCTACGAACAAGACGACTAAAACTGAAAGGTGGCAACACGCAGTCATCCATTCGCGCTGTCAGAATCGGTGCTGATGTTCGGCAGGTGTTTTGCGCCCATGACAAGTAGTTACCGGCAGCTAAATAAAGTAGTCCAATTAAATAGAGCATCAAATTCAGTGGATGCTGTGAGACCCGAAGCAGGTTTTACGAAATAAAGATTGATGAGAGTCCCGTACACGGGATGTGTAGGGATGCGTAGAAGGAGAGGGGAGAAAAAAATGATAGAGAACATTTTAAATTGTGTGAACTTTTGCTCTACACTTTAGTTAAACAAAATTAATACTACTTATTATATTAATTAAAGTATAAACTCAAAATTTTCACAAAAATTTGTTATTTTATCCAAATAAATTTGTTGTTTTTTATTTTAAAATTTTTGTGTTAAAATTTAATTTTAATTTGAACTCATTTGATTGATTCTTTTTTATTCTTATTATGATATTGTGTTTATATTATTATACACTATAATTAATTATTATTTTTATTATATTTTATCGAATTGAATTATTATCTATTTTCTATTCAATTATTATTTTTATTATAATCATTAACTATTAATCATATTTGATTATTTTCCATTCAAAAATGTTTGATTTTTTTAATTTTTTCCCCTTTTTTTTTATTTTCAGGTAGAACTGGAATTTGATCTCAAATTAAAACCAACAACAAGTGCTTGGCAAATGATTATTATAATGAATTATATATTGTTGAGAAAATATATTGTATAATGAAGAATAATAAATTATCAACGACTAAATTTTCAAAAGAAAATAAAAATACTCAAACATGTAAATATTTAACGAGGTGATAAACTAATAAGTTTTGAAACTCGAAGACTGTGGAAATAACCACATCTTCTCACACACTAATAATTTAATGAAAAATGTTGTAAAATACCTGGTACAGAAGCTTCAATAATATTAATTGTTGTCAATAATTGCATATGTTAATATATGCATGCATACAAATGTGACTGTGTTCATGGTTATATGTGTGTATTTGTTTGTATTCGTTTATTTATTAAACATCAAATATTGCTTTATATTTGTTGAAGATGCTGCATTAACAAGTGACCGAACTCTGTAGAAAAACAAAACAAACAACAACAACAGGAAGAAGAATAACAACAGTCAGAGAATGAAAAGAACCATAAATATACCAACAATAAAATTAACAACAACAGCAATATACATATCTAATATAAATCTAATATATATATAATTATATATCTAATTATATATCTAATATATGTAAATAGTATAAATACTACGGCTTTTAAATATTTAATTTTCTTGTATTTAATTTCAGTTAAATCTTTCACATGTGACAATGTGATCGGTTGTTGTTTTGTAGTTATTTAATTGCATAATTTTTGTATTGTATTATATAATCTAGTGTTAAGAGTTGTGCATGAGATTTTTTTATCTCATACGCTTTTTACTACATGTCGTTTTTTTATTTTGTATGCTTTTATTCTATAAGAATTTTAATATATAGTAAATATATAAACAATCTCCACAATCAATAAAATAAACAACTGAAATAACCAAATATTAATCCAATTTAAATAAATAATAAAAGGAACCAAAGTTTTACTTTTTTTCGGATTTTTATTCTTTCGTCTTCCAATTACTATATTAAATATAGTATATTTATAATATTGTATAAATATATATGACATATAATATTAATATTACAGTCACGAAATAAATGTCATTAGTAACTGTTTCTGAAGTTATTTTTTACCGTAAATCATAAGCATTCCTCGTGGTAATTAAATCAAGTTATTAAGAAGCACAAACTTGTTAATTGCCCCATTAATTTAGCTCAATAGAGGGGATAAAGAAAAATAAACAACAACATAAGCAATAAAAACAACAGCGCAAGTAATAAAAACAACAATTAATACAATTAGAAAAGGATATATTAAAACAGCTACCACATAATTACGAGTACTTGCAACTCCACTTATGACCATGAATCTATGGTTCCCAAAGAAAATTATGACTACTTTACAGTCAGCTGCCATCATAGCAAAGTAATTGATTTCAGGGGAATAAAATACACTAAATTTATACTCTTTATATTCTTTTTTTATTAATTATGAATTTATATTTTTAATGATTTATATTTTATAAGATGCAATTTTAGCAACGTGTAAGATTTGTAGGGATTATAAAATCTCGAGTTCGTTCTTATGTTGTAAAAAATTAATTCGAGCAGAAAACCAAAGCTAATATAGTTCCTTACTTCCAGTTACATCAACCTGTTATCGACATCGAAATCTCTAATTATTCAATACAAGCGACCTAATTCGTTTTCGTTGTAGAACGAACAAAAGAATCCATATATTTTCATTAAATTGATAATATATAAATAATGAATTGTAGCTGCGTCATTCGAAGTTGAGCCAACGAAGACTAAATAAGTAACGAAGTAAATCTGCGATCTACATGTACATTTACCTACAGAACTGAAACTCTGTGAACAAATAAAACCATACGATACACTTTTAACTGCCGATGGAAGCGGGTACTAAAGACGTCGCATATGAGTCCGTCCTCAATAAGAGCACCTCGAATGGAATTAAATTCAGCACAAGGACTCAGCTACACTTTTTTTCTTACAACCGCTTTTTTCGGTTTCTGTTGCGTGTGCGAAAAAAGTGTGTGAACGACGTGTATCTTGTGGTACTCAGACTTCACTCTGGTCGGTGCTGGAGTAGGTTAAACCTGCCGGCCTCACTGCCTGTCTGATGGCTGAGAAGAGGCAGCATCAGCAGCAGCACGGTGAGCAAATATACTTGCTTTTAATTGGAATTGATAGTGCGCGGCTCAGCAAATTGTATTTCAAACTAAGAGCTACAAGTTGATGTGTGTCTGCAGCAGCATATCTTTGAGATTCACTGATGCTTGGCGGTGAGTGTGTTTCTTTCCCGGTTTACTTTACTTTCAGCTTTTTTCTTATGTGTGCGCAAACAAAGGAAAGATTGCATTTAATTGCAAATAAAGCCTGAGTTTTAACTTGCTTTTGAGTTGATTTTGTGTCGATATCAGGAAATGATAATCTGTAGAATTGTAGCTCAAAGATACTCGTACAATCCTCGGGTATCTCTCTCAACTCGATCTTACTTCTTGACTTTAATTTATGCAGACTTTAGAAACTTTGGACGTCATTTCATTTAGTTAAGTGCTGGAGTTGTGATTAAAATAAAATTGAGGAAAAAACGGATGAAGAGTTGATATTAATTCTAAAAAGGAAATACAGGAAGGAAGCACAGAAATACAGCAAAGATTCAAACTAAATGATACTAAAGTTTGTTAGGGCTTTCTTCGTGTTTTAGGGTCTTTCTGTCATCTAGTAAAGTCCACATGACTATATTGTAAAAATCTTTCTGATGACACTTAAAAGCGGTCTTCGAGGGTTGATTAATTCGGGTTGAGTTCGGGTTACTATAGTGTGTGTGTGACGTTATCTAAAAATTATATATGTAATTTTAAAGATTTTCACTGCTTCACGAATTCATTGTTAAAACAATACGATACGATGAATAAGAGGATCAACTACACCAAAAGAATGAACCATAATAACAAAGCACTTGCTTTTTATTATCTCTCAACCCTGTTTGAAAAGAGTTCTTCTTCTTACTTCTTACTTTTTACTTGACATTTAATACGTACGACGCATGCGAAGCCGCTGAAGTTGTTCTGGTGTCGCTCATGCGCAAGTGGAATTTTTTAACCCAGCCTTCTTTAGCTTATATACCATAGTTTCTTGTTTTTATTTCTTCAATTTCCTTCTCATCGTCTTGCTTCCTTCCTTCCTTCCAGCGATTTCATTGTCGATCCGCATAACATGAGATTCCTTTTAATATTTTTTGCATTTAATTTTCTGCCTTTTAATTTCTCTGCTTTTGACGTTTTGTATGCATACATATTCATTTGCCACGCTCAGACGTGTGACGCTTGCACACGCTTTTGGGTTTGAAGTCAGGAGCTGCCAAAAGTGGTTAGAAGCAGACTCGAGTAAACAATTCGAACAGGACAGAAAAAGAAGCGAAGACGAAACAATGCTACGCAAGACGAAGTTGAAGCGAAGCGAAGCAAAAGCGTGACATCGACGTGCGACGCCTTTAAGACTTCATTAAAAAATTCAATGCTATGATGCAAAAACAACGTAGCTGAAGCTGCTGCTCATACTTGTCGCCGGATTAAAATCAGTGACAGCTTTTTATATACAACAGCAACCATAACAATAACAACAACTCAACTAAATGCCTCACATCTGTGAAGTCAAGTAGTAAGCCACCAGGCAAGTAGGAGGCTAAGAAAAATATAAAAATTTTATGTTTTACTCAAGGCTTTAGTCTAGTTGATCCACTGTTGTAACAAGCACAGGAACAACAACAACAATACTCCACTTCCTCTTCTTCTTTTTTTCTTCTTCTTATTCTACTTCTACGTCCATTCAATCCATGTAGATCAACCAGGGTTTTATTGCCTTTTTTAAGCTACAGCTTAATAAAGTTGAGATCCAAATTTTAAAAAATTGTGTTTATCTTGAAACTTTTATTCGTCGTCGTCGGTGTCGTCGGTGTCGTAGTTTGAGGTTGGATTTCAAGCGGCAGGACATCGCCGGTCTTCTCAAGATTTGCCAAAAGACTTTGATATCTAAAGAATTGATATACATTTATTGAAATTCTTTTCAATTTGTTGTCGTTTCAAAACGTCGTCAAAAATGTAGTAGCTTCAACTGTCGCCACGGTAGACAGCGGTTATAATTTTTACTTTTTATCATTTTTTTAATCGGAATCGTATTATGAGGTAAACACATCGGGAAGAAGCACGCTACCTAAGAAATCATTCTATAAATAGTTCATAGCAAGGGCGATGATGGAAGCTTAATAGTCGTTATAAGCCCCTCAACTATAAGTTGTAGACAAAAGATTGTCTTAATACAAGTGGCAACAATGATTACTTTATTTCAATCATAAATAAAAATAATAAATAATGATATGTTGTCGCCAGTTTAGTGACTAATTATGCATCTTTTTAAGATACACTGGTGACTCAAAACTTATGCTTACAACACAAAGCAACAAATAAATGGAAATCCTTTGCCAACACTATTCTTAATACGAAGTAATTTCAACTTCTTTTCATTCATGTTATTTACATGATGTGTTACAGTGCTGACAACAACAATGTCGGCAATGATGATAACGAGTGCCATTGGAACCATTAAAGAAAGGAAGTCTTTATTTGTGAGGGGGGAAGCCACAAAAAGTTTAAACTTTAAACACACAGTACAGTGGGTCTGGTGAACGAATGATGCAGGGATTGCCTTGTCTTAAGTGACAAGGTGACGATATCAGGCAGAGAGGGATAAAATAAGGGATAAACAAAATTAATGAATATGAACAATGAATTCATAAGCAAGTGCATTGTCCAACATGCGATTGAACGAGTGACAGCTTGAACACCAAACAAACCAACGGGTTATTAATAAAAAAAATGAACAGAAATCATTCAAAATCAATCAAAATTGAATGAACGAAGGGATAAATAAGTGAAATAAATGGATGAACATGTGAATGAATAAGTGACTAACTGATGAGCAACTGTATAAAGTTGTGAATGAACACTAAGAGATGAATGGATAACAAATGATTAGGATTATTAAAGGCTTCAATTCCACTGATTGTTTGTTCAGTGAAATCATCATCGAATTAATGATAATAACGAGTACTCATATGAAGCTGATAATGATGTCACATTTCAAACTTCTGTGAGTGTTTTTCTTCCACTGTTTTTTCAGTTTTAGAGGCCACTTTTGCGTGTGTGTGTGTGTGAAATACGTTTTGGTCACGTACTCGTCGTCACCGCCACCATCACAACGCTATCACCATCACCATAATTTAAAACTATTGAAAAATATTCAAAACTGTTTGGCGCCCGAAGTGACGTTGCGTCGTCACCCTCCAACAAACAAATATACGAACATAGTTAGGCATACATACATACATCCACATACACATCCGCAGATTAATATTGTTGCAAATAACAGTCGAAACAATTGATGAAGAACACTTAACGGTCATTGAATGACAATAAAAAGTGGAAAGACCGACAAATAAATGGATGCAAGGACGGACAAATGAATGGATAGATGGACAGTAAAACAGTGGATGGCTCGGACAGATGGACTGACAGACAGATGTACAGACAGACAAACGACTGCCAAACAGAGCAACGGTGAAAAGTGGGTGGATTGAGCGATTCACTACCGCGGCGAAACACTGAAGTCAAGTGCTCCAAGCGATTGCATTTTGAGTACTTTTAAAAATACATTTATTTTTATTGTTCATGTGTGTGTGTGTGATTTTTTATGTGTTAGTTTTGTGCATTCTTTGTTTAATTTTTTTTCTTTGTTTTCGAATTTTTCTCTTTCGCTCTGTGACGGTTTCCGCATTTTGATTTTTATAGAAAATGCTCTGGAAGTCATAATCATATCACTGCTATTGATTGTATGCTGAATGATGTCAAAACGTTCCTTTAAATAAATTGTTTTTCTTCTATAAACCAATTTTGAAAGCTTTTGAATAATTTGTTTGAGTGATTCGATTCATTAAAGCTATTTTATAATCATATACATAGTCATATACAGCGTGAAAATAATGACTAATTAGAAAGCTAGGTCAATTTTATCGCAAGCAATTTTATGTATTTTTATTTGCCATTGTATGTATGTATAAGTATGTATATGTATGTATATGCAACAGTAACGTCTTTAGGAAAAAGAATAACCAAATTTAGAACCTTAACCATCTTCAACAGCTCAAAATGCCACTTTAGTAGTTTGATTTTTAGAGTTTAGACTCTATATACACTCGCGGGCACATAAATTGTCCCATTGACGATTTTTCACTTTACGGTCAATTTACTTAAATTTACTGTGTGTGTGTTAATGGATTACGTGTACACTGACGTAAAAATATTCCATAAGAAATGAATAAATAATGCAAAAGCTAATACTAAACATAGCATGCACAACAAACAAAGGGCGTGACATTTACAAATTAATGAGTTTCTTCATTCCTCTTCTATAATAAAAACAGGTAAATAAAAAAACCATTTGTTTTTTTTACCGAACGGTAAAATTGTACTTTTATACAGCAAACAAAGGAATATTGAATTCTAATTAAATGGAAATACAAAACAATAGCAACAACGGAGTCATTCAGTTTTCATTATTTAATTTGACCAATCTTAGTACCTTTCAGTTGATTGACGGACAAACAACCAGACAAACAGATTGCCGGACAACCTGTGTCTCAACCCGACTGAGTGACTTATTGTCACGTACGAAGTATGCAATATTTTTTACTACGCTTCTGTAGCAAGAAAACCTTTTTACGGAGGGCAGCTCATGAAATCGAATCGTTTTTGAACCAACCAAATTTTAATTTATTTAATGGGTCGGACGTTAATTCACTCAAACTAAAGAAGAACACATGAAGAACACTTTGAACAGAGGTCAAATTAAGTTATAAAAAAAATTGCTATTCATGTTTATAGTGCGTTCTGGGGGACGTGTGATTTATGCCGGGCACGATGATCGCCAATAAGGCGCAGTTGGTCATCTGGTACAAGCAGTTGAACGTGAAACCCATTCACAAGTAAGTTAGTAACCAATCAAGCAGTCGATGATCGTTTAACCCAGATGCCCTTCATATCATGTGGGTGAAGGATATTTGAAGTTCGGTATGGACATACGAGTAGCACGCTTTCTAGTTTTTCATTTATTTAGATTTTCATTTTGAATTTTGACAGGCTCAAAATATGCTGTCGAGACTATGAGTGTTATATCTAAATCGCTGTCTCTATTTTACTTTAACCCTAACGCTCCTCTCCATTCCTCTCTCATCTCTCTCTCTCTCTCTTTCTCTCTCTCTCTGTCTCTATGATTTAATGTTTCTTATGTTGCTACAGTAAAACTTATAAAAGATTAAAATTTCAACGATGTTAGCTGTTCGAATGAAAGCATTTTATCAAATGTAGAATTCACCAAAACCAACGATGGACTTGTTTTTGGCAGCAGGAGCTGAACGTGAAAGAAATCATCTGAGGACTATTAAATTAATGAAGACCAAACGACAAAAAATACACGCGCCTCGCTCGCTTATTTGACACTTGGGAATCTGTCAGAATGAGCGACACGCCTCATCACAAAATCCAAGGAAATCCAAAAAGAGATACGCAGAGATGAGAGAAAAACAAAGAACTCAAAGAATTGTTCTTCTT
Organism: Myopa testacea; assembly: GCA_949629155.1. NCBI lineage: Eukaryota > Metazoa > Arthropoda > Insecta > Diptera > Conopidae > Myopa > Myopa testacea. The sequence goes on from OX451346.1 coordinate 13,744,005, forward strand.
GTTTAAGTTAAATTCGAAATTTAAAATTTTTTGGTTGGTTGGTTATTTTTATTTTTTTAGTTTTTGTGTTTTTCTTCTATTTTTTTGTTTTGTGTTATGTTTTATATATATAATGGAAAAGATGAAGGAATGTGCTTTAAGGTCATCCGGTGCTTAAAAATGAACATCTTGAAATGATTTATGATCTCGTGGCGGATGACGATCACGATCGCCGAACGACCGACTGATTGAGTAGAACTCCACTAGTGTAGGGTCGTTTTCTCGCAAACTAACCCCTTCCCCCTTCTCAACAATCTTTAGCTTTCGTGGAACAATTTACTGTTACTGTTTATTTTATTTATTTTACTGTTTAAAATATTTTTGTATGTGTATGTGTTATGACTTATGTGTTATGTTTTGTGACTTCCACAGCATTTATAAATTTTAACCCTTTTTTTCTCAGTCAGTTTTTATTTTTAATACTTCACTTTATTTAACTTTAAATACGAGTATAATTTAAAACATGATTTTAATAATTTATATGAAGAACAAAAATTTACTTTCCCTTTTTCCTCGATGGCTTTTATGATTTTTCGCTGTACACTTCAAAAATCTCGAAGCATCGCTTAAAGCAGCAGCAGTAACAAGAACAACAGCAACACTTTTTAATTAATTACTTTCAGAAAAATTCAATTCGATTTGTTGAACGATTTTTTGTTATTGTTGACGTTGTTTACTTCAAACATTGGCCATCAATTCAATTTTCTAAAGTTTTGAGGTCTTAAGTTCGAGGTTGGCTGAAGTTAATCTGCTGCTTTTTCGTTCAGTGTTTTTTCAAGTTTTTGTAACACTTTTAAGTGAATAAATTTGTTTTTTCCTTTTTCCTATACAACCGCCTGCTGGTTTTTTTCGTGATGTGATCTCTTCTTAAATATTTGACTCCTATGAAATTTTGTTACTATTATAAATCCTTTAAAATTAACATCCATCATTGAGCCCATCGTTTTACGAGCAGCTCTTGACTGTTTCATGTGAAACGACAACACCACACTCTTCCTTGGGATCTTGTGCAAGCGTTCTGGTGGAAACCTTGAGGATTTGGTATATTTTCCTCATCATAACGCGCTCTGCAGGTTCAGTTAACTCAGAATTACGGCCGCCTAAATACTTCAGTTCTAGTGTTCCCTCGTTTTCTTCACACTATAAAATATTATATATTGTCCTTCGTCTTACAGATAACATCTTGGATAATTCTTGCACACTTTTACCCATTTGTACATTGCAATAAACCAACTGAATCACTTCAAAACATAACATTTTGTCTGGCATTTTAAGAAAATGTTATGTTAAATAAAATAACCACCACAAAACACGATTTTTCAACTTTTTGTATTCGCAAAGCAACAATGAATAAGTAATTAACATACCAACAAAAAAAAAATTCAAATCAATGCCTAAATAATGGTAAAAGCAACGCATATTAAATCAACAAAAGAGTTGTGAAAAGAGTTTCTTGACTTTTAAAAAACTGAGTAATCATGATTTTTGTTGCATATTTCGTAGATTGTGCATTAAATTTAGGTTTTTCTTTCATTAAACTGTTGTAAGTACTGCACCTTAAGGTAATTGATAAACGAAAATTCTACAAAGAACCAAAAAGTAGTATTGTTTTGCTAAACAAATTGAAAAATGGAATTTATTTTCAATGTGGAAACTGATTCTTGACAGACTGTATGTATATGTATAAGTATAAAGTCCATTTTAACCGCAAAATACTTTAAACAAATTAAATTTTCTTTAAAAGTCTGAGGAAAATTTTTCTAAGTTTGCTCAATTCGAACATACATAAATACTTAAATACTTGTGTTCACATTAAAAGTACCCTCTACAAAATTATTGCCCAATAAATAATCAAATGTACCCCTCTGCTCTCTTTTAGTCTCTTCTCCATCAACTATAAAAGGAAATATAAATCATGGCAAAGAGTTACTCTGCCTCTTAACGGCTCTTTAACTAAGATGTGTATATGATCCGTATCTTTGAGATACAGTCTGTAATCGGTAAAGAATCTATACAAAATATAAATAAAAAAAGGAATGTAAATACGAAATCAATCGCGAAGGGAAAACAAATAAAAGCCACTTCAACGGATAAGCGAGGAATCAATGATTCAAGGATTCGCATGAATACAGGGAGAGTGAAAAGAAGCCAGCCTTTATTGTATATGATCCAAAAGAATTTTAAGTGAAAGTGGGTAAGGCGTAAAAGAGAATGGTAACTGAAAGGGAGAAAAAGAGAGCGAAGAAGACAGAGTAGAGTTGGAAAGGTATTTAAAAGGACTTGAAAATATTTACATAAAGACCAACCAATATGATTCCCAAGCAAAAAGCACCCACAACAAAGTTACCCTTTATTTGCATATATTTTGACTTCCCTCACACTTCAAATTCCGAGTGGATTTTTTTTATAGCCGCTTTATTGAAATTTGGTTCTTGGTATATCTATGAATGTGAGATCGTTTTTGTTAAATCATTCCCCTACTCTTCCTTCCTCTATCCCCCTCACTGTGTTGCTTCAGCAGTTGGTAGTTAAGATTTCTATATAAATTTTAGATTTATTATTTGGATGCATTTAAATATTGAATAAAAATCAGAAGCTATTAAATATTTATTGAGTTGTCTCTTTAAAAAACCACAAAAAACATAAAAACATGCTATCTTCGACCAAGCCGAAGCTGAAGAGCTTCTAGAAGAAAGCGATAAAGTGGCGCACCTGGAGACTTTAATTGGGTTAAATAAAGTTATTTGGAGTTATTTGAAGTTATGTTATATTGAAGTAGGCTGACCACGCCTTTTCGTGGTTGATAATACAGTATTGGTGCTGTGTGTCATAGCAACATTTTAGAAAAAATATGTTTATAAGGTATAGAGTGAAATAGTGGGCAGTGCACTCCCATTTTTTTACTACTAGTAGACAATATGGAAGTTGTTTGAATTGATGTTGGGAATTCAATTTTATCCTAGTAACTTACTTTTATGCTTTGTTACATGGTTTAAAAAAAAAGGATAGTGACACACTTGATGACACTTTCCACGCCTTTTCTGTGCATTGAAAATTGAAGGAAAAACACTTCAAAGGTAAGGGTGATTGGTGGGGGTCAAGGTCCGCTCAGGCTTGGGGGAAAACGGGACTACAGGACGTCCCTCCGTAACTCTCCTGGGTGGGCAAGTCAACTTCTACCTCCACGCGGTGATCCCTGGTAACCAGGTCGTCTCGGTTGTAAGGGATAACTGAGACCTCCTGGGCAGACAGAAGCGGCGATTACTCCCTCTATTCCCTGTATCCTCCCATTGCCTGTACCCATGTTTCCGTCCCATCCTTCTTCCTTTCTGTCCCTGGGCTGGACTAAGGTGTTAGACGACCCGTGCCGATGGTCAACCTGGCTGGGGGCCCAATTAAATAGCCCAGTCGCGAACGGAGTATCCGGTTACCTGGCGCCCACCGGATTAAACAGCCTTGCCTGCACAAGGGGCTCTGTGCGGGTGGACCTCTATTCCCCATTACTCGTGGGACCAAAACGGACAACATAATAAACACAAAAAAACAGACGATGTACGAAGGGAGGGCTGGATTGGAGGCCCCGGTCGAGGCGGAACCCGATGAGGGTTTAGCTATAACTGGGTGTGGGGCACCAACGGGAGGTGTATCTGATACCTCGAAAGAGGTCGCAGAACTTACCCCCCGGCTGAAAATCCAGTCAGCTGGACGACTCTGTCGTCAACGGGGTGCCGGGACTCCTAGCGGAACGGAACCGTTCATGGGTTTAGTTCCAAGGGACGTCAGGGCAACCATGTCGAGTCCGGATGGAAGCGGCGACGAGACGGATCCCAAGGTGTCTTCCAAGGGATTAGTCGGACGCAGCGGAAAACCGGAAGAACGAGCCGCAGAAGTGGTCGCCTCAGCGATCTCTTGCAAGAGGGAGAAGCAGAGGAGTAAGCGGAAGCGGCAGAAGAAGAAGAAAGCATTGGAGAGATCCATAGCTAAGCTGACTTCTCGGCTTAGCGAGCTTTCATCTTGTGGGACCAGTCCGGAAGAAGGCATGCCGGGCAAGAGGTTCAGAGGTGACACCTCAGCGACCTCGATGCCAGAGAAGCTGGAAGCCGGACGTCAGCAGAGCACTGCAGGTGGGGTGGAAGCCAATAAGCCAGTGCTACAGGGTGGCGATGCTTCGACCAGCAATAAAGGGCGGACTGCGGTTCCTCGGAAACGATCCGCCCCAGCTGGCCAAAGCTCGTCAACACACAGCAGCGGGCCCGAGGCCAAACGGAGGTCTTTCGCGGGGGTCGCGGGGGGTGATCTCCTTGCAGGCATAGCGGACCTCTCCGGCGGGGGGCCATTGGAGGAAAGCCATCTGGCAATCTTCAAGGCCTCTCTGCTGAAGGCGCTGGACTCTCTGGACGGTGGAGGGGACATCGGGTTCGTTGGGAACGCCTACCTTGACAGTGGATTCATTGCCATTAGGTGCAAGAATCAGCAGTCAAGAGAATGACTGTTCAAGGCTTCTGGGAAGCTGAGTGGTCTCTGGCAGGGGGCCAGACTGCGTCCGGATAGGCTTTACGCTTTGAAGGATGAGAGGAGGATGGTGTTGGTGGTCCACGGAGCTACCGAGACCAAGGAAACCATCCTCAAGAGGCTTCAACGCCAGAACGGCTGCGTAAGGGATACCTCCAAATGGAGGGTTACCTTCGCAGATAAGTTCGGCGAAGGGGCGAAGGTCGGGACTAGGCTGACGGTCTGGTGCCCAAAGGAAGAGGCAGAGGCCATCAAGGCCGCGGGGGGGAAACTCAACTGTGGTCTTGATCAAGCTGTCGTCATATTCCAGAGGGATCCAGCCTGAAGCGAATACCGAGTCCGCGGGGACGGTGACTCACTCCTTCGGGAATGTAACACCGGGGCGGGAGGTGGGCCTGCGCGGACAAACTTTGCGGGTGTGTCAGCTGAACATTCACCACAGTAGAGCAGCTTCAGCAATGATGATGCGACACTTTGAGGAAGATAAGCTGGACATAGCCTTGGTACAGGAACCCTGGATACTTCATGCTAATATTAAGGGACTATCTTGTAAAGGGACTAGCCTCTTTTTGTCGCTAGGTGAGGGAAGGAAGCGGACCTGTGTATTGGTGAGACGGGGTGTCCAAGCGATACTCATGACTCATCTGTGTTCTCAAGACCTAACGGTCGTGAGGATCGGTAGCGGGAACGGCTCCTTTCTGATCGCATCTGCCTACCTGCCATACGACTCATCAGAGCCGCCACCGCCTCTGGAGGTGGAGAGGCTGGTGAGATACGGTGTGGATAGGGGAGACAATGTGATTATAGGTTGCGATGCTAATGCTCACAGTACAGTGTGGGGCAGCTCCGACGATAACCGCAGAGGCGAGAATATTCTCGAATTTGTGAGTAAATTTAACCTGCAAATTGTAAACAGGGGGTCTGAACCAACTTTTGTAAACTCGATAAGAAGTGAGGTTATTGACCTAACCCTGGCAAGTCTTGGAATATTAGATAGACTATCGCACTGGAGGGTCTGGGACAGGCTAACCATGTCCGACCACCGGGCCATTCGGTTCGATGTCTCGTATGGACTGAGACGGCGGCGAGGAAGCAGGTTAATAAGGATCCCAAGGAACACGGATGGTCATTTGTACCGGGAACTTCTGAAGGGATCTATGCCTGAGGTGAACAGAATGCCCAGGAACACGACAGAAGTGGAGATCGAGGTGAGGAGGTTAAACTCTGCCGTGATCTCTGCGTATGAAAGAGCGTGCCCTCGGACCGTGGTGGAGGAAGTGGACTCTGTTCCCTGGTGGAACGAAGAACTGGAATCCATGAAGAGGGAGACGAGAATGGCCTTTAATCGGTACATGAGGCACAAAGACACAGTGGCTTGGACTGATTACAAGGAGAAGAAGAAACGGTTGAAGAAGACCCTTCGCAAGAGGAAGAGGCAGACGTGGAGGGACTTTTGCACCAATACGAAGGATATCTCTGATGTATGCAAATTACAGAAGCTGATATCAAAGGATCCAGGATCCAAAATGGGACTCATCCGAAACAAAGATGGAGTCCTGCTGGAGACACTGGAAAAGTCTACTCAAGAGATGGTAGACAGACACTTTCCCGGGAGCATCGTACACACTGGGGCCTGGCCATCTGTGCGTAGATGGTATCACAGGTCGGAGAGGAACGAGGCGGAAGGGATAGTGACGAGGAACGGGATAAGAAGTGCGATGATGACGTTCTCCCCGTTTAAGACTCCGGGACCGGACGGGATATTCCCTGCTCTGCTTCAGTGGGGCCAGGAGCAGCTGCTCGAGCGATTGCGGGGAGCATTCGTGGCATGTCTGGCAATGGGTTATGTGCCTGGTGTTTGGAGGGAGGGAAGAGTGGTATTCCTACCAAAACCAGGAAAGAAGGACTACACGGAGGCCAAATCCTTTAGACCGGTCTGCCTCACCTCTTTCGTCTTAAAGACGATGGAGAGGGTGGTGGTGGACTATCTAGAAGGAACAGTATTTGTGGAACGTCCTTTAAGTAGATTTCAGCACGCATACAGAGCGGGGAGATCTACGGAGACCGCCCTCCACGACCTGGTCGGGGTGGCGGAAAAGGAACTGATGAACGGAGGCATCGCTATGACCATTTTTATGGACATAGAGGGTGCTTTCGATAAGATCTGTTTTGGAAGATTGAAACTAGCCCTGGAGGCCCGTGGGCTCAACCCGGTCGTTATTAACTGGATTGAATTCATGCTGCGCCACAGGGCGGTAAATCTGCAATGTGGGAGTCATAGGCTTAGAGCGATAGTGACGAGGGGATGTCCCCAGGGAGGGGTGTTATCACCAATCCTTTGGAACATCACTGTTGACTCCCTGCTTCATAGGCTGGACTCAAGGTGCATACATACAATAGGATATGCAGACGATATAGCGGTGATGGTGAGAGGAAAATATATTAACACCATGCGGGATGTAATGCATGGGGCGCTCTCCACTGTAGAAAGATGGTGTAGAGAGCAGGGCCTCACCATCAATGCTACTAAGACGGATATGATCCTCTTTACAAGGAAGAGGAAAATTCCGAACTGGAGTCCTCTAAGGATTTTCGGATCCGAAATCAACATCTCCCGAAGGGTTAAGTACCTAGGAGTAATCCTAGATAGCAAACTTACCTGGAAGGAGCATGTGCTGGAGAGGACTAGGAAGGCAAAGACTGTGCTCTTTCAGTGCAGAAGAGTGTGTAGCCTTCGATGGGGTTTATCTCCAAACAAGGCACACTGGATCTACACTGCTATGGTTAGACCCTGTTTGACGTATGGCTCAGTTGTCTGGTGGCATAAAGCAGATCAGATAACGATGAAGGCCGAACTGGATAGGGTCCAACGTCTGGCATGCATAGCCATCAGTGGTGCCATGCGCACCACCCCGACTTTCGCGCTGGAGGCGATACTCGGGCTGCTACCGTTGGACTTATTCATTAAGAGGACGGCGGCGCTGGCGGCAATGCGAATGCATAGGAATGCTGTATGGCGTGGTGCGGACTTACCAGCGGCAGGACATGGTCGCATTATGGACATTGTTCGTGCAAAGGTCAGCGATGTCTGCATGCCTGTGGATGGTATGTGCAGGGTGCGAATCATCGATAGGTGGCACGATACTCTGATCGCAGACGGCCGACTGCACGATGAGTGCAGTAAGCATGACTTAAACATCTTCACGGATGGGTCACTGATAGATGGAAGGGCAGGTGCAGTGGTCTTCTCTTCGGAGTTGAACCTCGGCTGTAAGCTCCATCTAGGGAAGTACGTGTCCGTATATCAGGCCGAACTACTGGCCCTGACACATGCTCTGGACCACTTAATTGGCGATCAGGTGCGGAATAGCAGTATCCTGCTAGCACTGGATAACCAGGCGGTGATTAAGAGTATGGCGCGGACGAACGTTAATTCGAGACTGGTGCTGGAGGCTGTCCAGAAGCTCAATGAGTGTGCCCAATACAACAAGGTAACACTCTGTTGGGTCAAAGGGCACATAGGCACAGAACAGAACGAGAAAGCGGACGCTCTTGCTAAGGAGGGGGCTGCTGACTTCTTTTGTGGGCCTGAGCCGAGAGTCGCTCTTAGCGACGGGAAGGTAAGGGCCTTGATGGACGAGTGGCTGTACTCTGAACATGCACGAAGGTGGAGGAACCTCACCACGTGTCGTCAGGCGAGGATGGTTATTATCAAACCGCTTCGAAGCCGTTCGGAGGCTAGACTACTACTCGGATACAGAAGAGACAGTCTTAGCTGGCTAATCTCTTTGATCACGGGGCACGGCAATTTCAGATATCATCTCCATAAGATGGGTCTTGCGGAGGATGGCGTCTGCAGGCTGTGCCTAGAAGATGAAGAGTCGGCGGATCACATAGTGAACCATTGCCCGGCGCTGGCAGCCAGAAGACTCAGTGTGAACGGTCGTAACGACGGCGTTCGACGCTGGGATTCGTGGTTTAAGAACGCACTTGCGTTGACAAGGGACCTGGTCATGAAGCGGGAGCTCGACTCGTTCGGCCGCCTGCAGTGACCAAGGGACGTGGGGGCGAAAAAGGACCTACTCGTTCTGGTCTGCTTCGACTATTCCCCCAAGGAAAGAGGACGGTTTTAGTGGGTAGTCTGCAGCAAGGGAGTCCCACACTATCGGCGGACCTGGTTCAAGCAGGGACACTGGTGTGCGTAAAAGCATTTCCTACCTCAAAAAAAAAAAAAAAAAAAAAAAAAAAAAAGGGTCATTGGTAGAGGTAAAATATTCTGGAAGAGATAACAAAGACTCGTCTATACTGAAATAACCACGTACAAAAATTCTCTTCTCTTGAGAAAAAAGGCAATAAAGCAGCGAAAAGTAGGAATTTCATGAAAACTAAACGAATAAATAATCAGTAACAATAATTGTATGTTTTTCCCCTGTTTTTAAAATCTCTAAACGTTTATTAAAAGGAATTGACAGTTCCTGTTTGTGTCAACTTCTAAGCGTTTTAATATTTTTATAGCGAAAAACAAAAACATAACTCTTTGGCAACCTTTTCGTTGTTTCAGTTTGAGTGCAAATCAATAATGATTTATATTTTGTTTTTCCTTTTTCAAATTACGTTTGCCGTTTTTTGATAGCCTTTTTTATGTATGTACCTACATAAGCAAAAACAACAAAAAATGCCGCTGGTGGTAAATACATATTTTGAGGACATGTTTTGACGTTGGTGATGGTTCTGGTTGCTTTGTTTCTTTTAATTTTGCTGTTGTTTTAATTTACTTTTGTGTTTTATGGTTACTTTGTCTGCATTCCTTTGGGATAAAATTTCGTGCTCTAGCAGAAGTGTAGAGAAATAATTGATTTTGCTTTGTTCTTGTTGTTGCCGGTTGATTCTATGCTGTTGTTACTATTTGGAAATTTTAAGGCTTATATGTAAATGAATGACCTTGAAAAAGCTACGCCAGAAAGCAATTATTTCAGCAACAGGTGCCATTTTCCGAAAAGTTGTTATTATTATTATTATTATTCTTAAGTGTTCTTAAAAATGTCTTAGGAATTTTTAATATAACTTTTTATCCAAGTGACTTTGTTTAATTTGTGGCTGTAAAATTTATTGTGCTTACAATATGCGAAACTTGGTTAAAAACAACATAACTAAGTTAAGGTAATTTGAATCAAATTTTGTATTTTTGTATGAAAAAATATACCCCGCTTTAAATAGAAATAATTTCAGATCGGCTAAACATTTAAAGAACCAGCCTACTTCGCAGTTCTTTTAATGAGCGCTTTAAAGTTGGCTGCGATCAAAATTAATGCTATGAAACAAAAGTTCATGCTTTGAAGCTGCATTAAAATTGTTGCATCTTTTAAGCGTCATTCTCATTCTAATAGTGAGCATGTGGCTGTGTGTGTCTATTATTTGTGTGTAAATACTGATTAATTTTTTTTTTAATTATTTTTTGGCAATCTTAAAATACACTATATCAAAGCTGCAATTTAAATAATTCCAAAATTTTGAATATGTTACTAAGACTTGTAGTTCAATCATAAAAAACTGGCTAAAGAACTTCACTGGCTCAACTTCAGATGAACTTAACTTTCAAATAAATGAACTCTTGCAACTATCAAATAATGGACTTTCACTAAGTTTGTAGAAGTTAGAAAATGAGCTGAAAATGGCACGATTTCAAGCCCTAAAATCACTCTTAAATACCTGCACATATTTGATAATTCTCCCGAAAGCCGTTTGAGATCATTAGTTCATCATAATTATTCACAGTTATAAACACATATCAATTTACTTTTATCTGTTTTTTTTTCTTCTTCTTCTCGTTCACAGCATCGACGCCCGCGGACGTCCCCTGAAGCTGGCGATGCCCTGGGCCGATGAGACGGTCTTCAAGAACAAAGCGCACTTCTACTACGATTCCAACCCGCCTGCGCTGCGCATCAAGAACATCCAGACCAGTGTTGCCAGATTGTACAAATGAGGCGTTGACTTTCATAAATCACCAACGAGAAACTGGCGGATTTACGTGACAGTGCTGGGTGAGTGAGTCTTACGAGTTGCTGAGCGTTCTTCAAGAGGCTTTTCTTCAAAGAGACTCTAAAAAATCGCTCTGCTGCGGCGTCGAATTGTATCGCCACCTCTGAGCTGCCGCTTTCGTTGCTGCAAATGAAATAAAAAGTTGATTTCATTTATTTATTTCAGTACGCGCTGGTGGACGACTCGTTCCAAGTGCTACCGGATGGCACGGTGCGAAACGTGCTGCATCTGAAGAGTGTGGAATGGCGAGATTTTCTAACGGTAAGTTGTTAAGGACGCTTTATTTCTTTATTTCCTCTGCTCTGATCTGCTCTGCTCTGTTCTGCTCTTCTCTGCGGTGGTTGCTACGAATTCAAGTGTTGCTTCGTCCTTCATTCTTCTTCCTTTAGCGAAGTTGTTGATGAGGCGATTTATTTCGAGATGCTTCGGGTCAGACGACGAATCACCCAACTAGTGCTGAGTTGTATTGGATTAAATAATGACAGCTATCGTGGGGTTTCTGGCGAGGAAATAAAAGTTTGCTAATTAATTCTATTTCTTGAGATTCATAAGATATGGAATTTTTTATTAACTCGTTTAAGACTCACACCAATTTATTCGAATTAATATACTATTAAACTCAATAACATTAACAATAATTAATATAATAAATATTAAATATTATTTAAATACTAATATAAATATTGAACTAAATAAAATTTAAATATTGCTTTCCATAAATTTTGCAATTTTGTGATATACTCGTATTTTAAGGATTCTTACACCATCACCTTAGTTTTATACTTAAAAATTTTATGAATTCTAATACTTATTTCATAAAAAAGTCGATACATTTTTAAAAACATTTTCTCTCTGAATTTCGTGGTGTTAATCAATTGTTCTTTAAGGTATTATTATTTAATGATAATAATAAACATAATCAATCAATATTTTATTTATATCTTCATTAAAATACTCACTTGCACGTAACTAAAAAAAAAATAAGGACAAATAAAAATATAATCGAAAATTAATTCTTTCATTAACTGTGTGAAAAGTTTTGCATTGTCGTGTATATGAAATCCTTGTATAGAACGTATGAAACCCATCGAGGGTTACCTCAACGCGCAACACCTGGTATTCGTGCTTTAAGTTTAGATGGATTGATTAATGGATTGAATGAACTAATGATAAACTAATAGTTTGCGCTTTCGTTTGTTTTCCTCTTAATTTGACTTTTACACCTCAATTAATGGTTGTTTTAAGCTAATTACACCGAAATTAAATCCAACGAAAGAGCTTTACCATAAATTATACTATATAGTATATACATGAGGGTAATAAACACATACAAGTTATTCACACACAAAAAGAAAGGTCACAAGGTGTTCAAAGTAAACTAATTACTTTTAGAAAATCAATGCAAAGCCAATTAAGCAGTGAAAATGAACTTTGTACGTCATTAAAAAACAAATAAGGAAAAGTAGAACAAGCAAAAAACAGGGAGAGAAAAAAAAGGGAGAAAGAGTAACTTATTGTTTTTGCATTAAATCGAAATAGACAAAGTTTATAGCACATTTAATTAAACTTTAACTTTTAGAGTGGGAATGAAAGCGAAAAATATAACTCTTAGCTTACCACACCACAAACCCGGTAGTGCAACCACTCTCTACAGCTTTTGCTGTGACTATCACCGTTTCCACTCCACTCTATACTTCACTATCAACTACCCAGGTAATTTTATTCGTGTAACTCTTCTCATCTTCTAATCTTCTACTAGGTAATGTCATGTCATATGTAAATACGTTCATATGACATGTCATACGCGTCCCACTCAGTGGCCCACTTTTTCCTATTTTCTAATGAATGAACAGTGACAGTTTCTACAAAAGTTTTGTCGAACGAGTATTTAAATCAAACTTAGGAAGTTCCAGTTTCTACAAATCTGATGAAACTGGAACATTACGTTTTCTTATCCCCGTGAGTTGGACGTCACGGATGTTTGATCACTACAATTACGACATAAATATGAGCATGAAAAAGCTTTTCTTGAAACGCAGCGTAAAAAATGCTTTGTGTCGCAAAAATAAATAATCGTATTTTTTATTGCCAGCGTGAAAAGCCCTCGAAATCCACTCACAGCTCCGCAGCGAGCAACAGCATCTACGGCTAAATCTACCATCTACCATCACATTAACACAAATTTTACGTAATTCAGTTAATTTAGGCCCAGTTTTTCAGTGCTCGTTTAGACGGCGTTTAAACGGAGATTAGTTAAACGCCAAACAAAAGTTAACTGAGATTTGAGTTTTAAAGTGCGAGTTTAACTTATCTATGTTAAACGTATCTTATTTATATTTCATACAGAATTTATCTAAATTCAATGAATATGTAGCGTGAATATTTGGCAGCACTTGACAATATTTTCATTTTTACAAAGAGAACAGCTGTTCTGGTGCAAATAAACAAAATTAATAGCATAGTTTTGAACAAAGGTAAATGTCTGTACTCGAAGAAACAGCTGTTTCTTTATTTATTAAAAAGATAAATTTACCGGAGTTTAACCGGAGTTTAACTCATCAATATCGGCCGGTTAACCTCCGTTTAAACGAGCACTGAAAAACACAATGTGTCGTTTAAACGAAGGTTAACTGAGAAACGACGATAACCGAGCACTGAAAAACTGGCCCTAAGCATGGTAAACGACGATTTTTTTCCAAGGACTTAAGGTACCAAACCGAAACGTAATGGGTTAATAAATGAAATGCCTATGTACGTATAATAAAAGTAATGTCCGAGTTCATAATAAAGCGGAGGGAGTTAGAGAGAGATAAAACAGATATTGTTAAAGCTGTATTTAAATTTTTTTGAAAAAGCATTAACTTTTTGAAGCTGTAATAAAATTCCTTAAGGGTTACTCGCAAAGAAGGATTTAAGAATGAGGTTAGTACTACATTAACACGGTAGATTAACTATAACGCAAATATCGTAATCTCTTATCTTAATCAATCTTTTTTACACCACTTAATGAGATTTAATTCGCATTTATTTCATCATCGAAACATTTTGTTCTTTTGTATATTCGTCCTGTTCGTCCATAGAAAGAGAGATAGAGAGAGTGAGAGAAATGCAATTATGAAAAATATCCGAATTTCAATAAAAAGGCTTCAAACAGAGATATGCATTATACAAAGGTTATCTCATCTCATCTCATTTCGTCCTCCTAATATTAAGTTAATATAGAGATTAAATTCAAAGTTTATGGGCCAAAAAGAGAGGAAGGAGCAGAATCAAGAAGATCAAGAAAAAGTGCATTAAATTTATGAGGGCAAGGCTTCACATAGGAAAATTTTTCTTTATGTAACATAATTGTAATAGAAGCAAATAAAGTACAAGCAGAAAAAGAGGAAGTGAAACTTATAGATTATATGAAGGGTTTGATTATAGTGAGTTTTCTATGAAGTCTCTTTTCACAGAGTACATTGTTATGAGTTAAAATACCACGACATACCTCACACGGTACATCGGTAGGAGTGTAGAAATGAGATTCTTAATTATAATAAATTGTCGAAAAGAGATTATTTCAAATGTACGGATGATTATTTTAAAGCTGTCAAAGTAAATCACAAGCAATTAAGTGCCTAGTATTTAAATCGGAAAGGAAATAAAATTTATTTGTTGAATCTATTTTAAACGTGAGTTTACTTCGCCGTACTTTTAAATATTTTATTATTTATTTATTTAGATACAAACAGTTGATTGCACTTCATCGTTCGCTCTTCTTTTTATCTCGGCTGAATATCTTCCTCTGACTCCTTCTTCTCTCCTGTGTTGGGAAATGTTACATGCGTTTCCTGGCAATGATTTCAAGGATAAAAAACCATTTCAACCCGGTTCAAAGTGCCGTCGAGTCACGAGTACTACTCGCAACTATGTACAATATTTCTAAAACTAAAGTCTACGTGCTTCAGTATTTCTTCATCCTCTTGAAATTTCTGCGTCATTTCAAGAGAAGGGTGGAGTGGGTGGCAAGAGCTGGTGGGATGTTCACTGGGTGGAGTAGGATTTGTTGTAATAGTTTTCATGTCATAATAATGATAATAAAAGCAAACCTGATGAAGGCCATGATGATTATGGTGATGGAGATGGTGATTTTAAAGATGTTGGTGGCCAGGGTGGTCACGTTAATATGGGCAGTCATGATGTCAGTGCTACTCTTATTGATGCGGGCAAAGAAATATGTTGGGGAGAGGATGGTGGGGTTTGGTTGGCGGATTAGGTAAGGCTGAGACAAGGTGAGTATAAAGGCAGGGTTAAAATGAGAATAACACCAGAATGGGGCTGAAAGCAATTTTGTGGATTGCAATAAGAGTAAAGATAAGAATGAGCAAATAGGAGAGAATGATGAAGATAATATTGAGGATAAAAGTGCGAATGAGAAGAAGCGGGAGGAATGAGGTAGGGACGAGGGAAATGTAAGGAAGAGATGAGATGTGAGTAAAGATATGGTTAAGGATAAGAATCAGAACAGGATAAGGATACTATAAAGATGAGTATAAAGATAAGGATTAGGAAGAGTATAAGGATAAGCATAAGGATAAAGAGAATGCTAGTAATAATGCAAATTATTTGGTTGATAGGCATAATAAGGAAAACGGTATGATGATGTTTATGTGGAAAATGTTTGAACACTGAAAAGATTATATAAATGATTTTTTTAACCAATTAGTAATGTTTTTCAAGAACTTCACTAAGTTTAACAAATAGTATATTACTACATAATTTCAATTTGATTTAATCATTTATATAAATAATCTTTGTATTTTTCTCCCTTTCCTTTCTTCTCAGCTTTCTCTCATTCTTTCTCTATTCATTTCCCAAGTGATTTTGAATACATTCCATAATATACGTGTATTAAATCAGACACGAAAACAATTGAAAGTGATTCAGAGAAGTTGAAATGTATTTCAACTTTATCATCAATCATCATCAATCAACTTTCAATCTTTCATTTTATTTAGCTCTTGTAGTTTCTACTCCATTATTTCTACATTTTTATACGTACATTTGTATTATTTTGGTTTTCTATATCCACCTCAAACTTTCTCTTCAACACGTTCACTCGAACGTTCTGAGATCAAAAGTTGTTTCTCGCGAATTGATTTTAAACACCTGACCAACGGACTCGGTTTCATGTATGGTTTGAGGTTTTAAAGGTTTACTGGCGTTGTTCGTATATCATGTTCTCGCCTTTATTCCTCTTTCATTCAAGAAATTTTAATTTGTTTTTTTCCCTTCTAGGAATCTTAGTTTTTCCTTCTTGGCACGCGTGTTTGTGGACGATTTTATTAAATAGCATTTGAAACAGAAAATTGTCCAGAAATGAATTCAAATTTAAAGGAAGGTTTTATTTACCTGTTTTCGATGATGATTTTGAACTTTAGCTGAGTTGTTATTTGACGAGTTCAACTACTCAATAATCGCCTATTTCAAAATTCCTTAAACTCCCCCAAGCCTCCACGCCCTCCATATAGTCTCTAAAAATGCTACAGAGATATTCTTCTGAGTGAAATGAAAGAACATGAATTACGTATGAAAACTTTTATCAGTGTAGAAACTTTCTGCCTTGAATTGCAAAACAATAAGCTTCAGATCTGATGTAAGCCAAGTTACTGTGAGTTTTTACCTAGTTTTACCTCAGCCAGGTACCAGATGTGCCATAATCAACTGTTCTACAACGACAACAACGACCACATCAATAACAAAAAGCTATACAATATTGAGGAAATATGATAAATGAAATATGATATGATGACATGATAAAATATAAGGATTAAAGTGAAGTGAAGTTCAACTAAGTTTCAGAGAGAGCGAGAAAGAGATAGGATAATAGGAACAATTAGCTTTGTATGTATATACAAGTACATATGTAAAAAAGATTTTAATTTGTTTATAAAAAAAAAAACAAAACAAAAATAATAATTGATGGAACGTAGAATGAAACATTCATATCATTCAAAAATTCAAATATCAAATCTAAAATTTCTAAATTATCATCTCGAAAGACTTTCAATATCATAAATCAACATAAACGGAAATAAGTAATGTAAAATCGTGTAAAAGAATATCATAAAAAAAATTAAAGAGTTTAATAAAATAGAAAATAAATAAGCAATAATTTAACTAGGGCATAAAATTCATTGTGGTGAAAATTAGAAATTATAAAATAAAACTTTTAAGTATTCCTAATTCCCAGAACAGTATTAATTTGATATCTATTACGTTTCTTAGGTATAAGTTGGTTGTTCACCAAAAACCATGTATGAAGAAGGATTGTAGAAGAAGAAGGATTGACAAATGAAAGGAATACGAAATAAAACCTCAAAAATTTCATCTTTTGTTTAAAATAAAAGATTTAACCAATTTTTTCGGGCCTTTTAATTTTAGTTAACTAATTGAAATGCACAACAAAGATTTCGTTTTTATTTTTCCTTTTCTCTTCATTCTTCTTCTTATTTTGGACTGTTCGTCTTCTGCATATTCTTCTTCATCTCTTCATTCTTCTGGAAAATGTTCAACGGAATTAAGTTTTTCTTTTCGAAAACTATTCCGAAAGTTGTTATCAAAAACTTTAAAACACAAAATTAGGTGTTTAGGGAGACATAAAATGAAATGAGTTCTTCTGTAGTGAAAAACTTTCTCAAAAGCAGTTAAGTTAAGTGAGATGAGTGAGCTTAAGTGGAGTAAGTAGAATTTTCTCTAAGAGAGAATTGAAATTCTTAACATAAAAGGAAGAAGGTTTTTAATTCACTGTGGATTTCAGTAGTAGTTCTCTTCACCAACTCCTCATCACTCCTTCCTGTAACGCATTCAACCGGTACCACGATTATAGTAAATAGAAAGAAAAACGGGGAGAAAAAGGAAAAGCAATAAACAAAAAATTGCTCTCTTTATTTCCATTCATTCGTAATGAAAACTTTTATAATTTGCTGCTGCTGTTGCTGTAACTGATTTTCAAGTTATTTTCTACTGTATTCAGTTCAGGTATTTAATAAAAATTTGCACTGCATTTTAGTCAAAAATACTTCATGCTACCAACAAAAATCTTATCCGAAAGCTTTCACCAGTAAATCAGCGAATAAAATTTATAGCAGAGCTTAGCAGAGCATCTAAAATATAGTACAATATTTCAGCATTCATAAATTGTAGTTGTTTGTTGTTGGAAGTTTCTGCAGTGCTACATTTTAAGTGTTTGAATTGTTTGTATTCTATCCTTGTGTTTTTTTTAAAATTCTAAAGAGTTTCATTGTATGTACTTATTTTCATTTAGTTTTCAACTAATTTTATACGAATTGAAATGGCTGAAGCCAAAAATTGATTATATTGCATTTCCATAATTTTTGTTGTTGTTATTTTAAAGATGGAAAAACATCACAATAGTATTGCAGTGTATTTTGTATTGTTTCTTCATTATTTCTAACAAATAAAATTGTTCCTCTTGTTTAATAATCTCAAAATTCACCTTTTTTGTTGTTGGTGTTTTGTTGTACCCCGGTTGAAACAAGAGTTCAAATAAATTAATCTTTGAAGCATTGTTGTTTATTATTGGCAGCTTTATAATAAATAAATAAGCACAGGCACACAGACAAAAGTAAACATAACACTACACAGTTAAACAATTACACATATACTCGAATATAAACACTCACACAGAGAGACCACCCGCTTCTCATATATACACATTTCTTTGTTGGCAGCAGCAACAATAATAATAATAATAACAAGGAAGACAACAACAACATACAATAATAATAACAACAATATTAATACTCGTAACAACAAAAGCTAAGAAAGGCATTCAAACTTCGGATACTATTAATTCTTAGTTTATTTAACGGTCCAAAAAGAGACCGAAACTTTATTGCTTTCTTATTTGTGGTCATCGATGGCTAATATAAAAATAGGGATCGATGAGGTTACTGTCGATGTTGTCAGTGGTACATACCAATGAGTAGGAATAGAAGCAGAACCCGAACAAACACGAGCATCAACCAGCATGGTCACCACTTTGGCGCTAGTACCTCAACCCCTCCCGTCCGCTCGGAATCTTATGGAGCTTGAATATTAGGTCATAAATTAGAACCAAAATGGTAGGTTCCCTCCCGTTTTTCCGGGTTGTTTTCATGAGTTCAGGCTTCTTGTTGTCTGTGTGTTTCTTTTTCTCCAAGAAAACTTTCTTCGTTCTTATTTTTGGTACTTTAGAAAAATTAATAAGTTTTGTTAACGTGACTGTATGTGTATGTATTTCATTTATGACTTCCACACAGTAAAGTAAATTGTATACGCTTGTGTATATATTATAATTTTTTGTGGTTTTCCCTGTACTTTCTCCTGGTTTTTGGAATTATTAATTTGCTCTTTATGCTGAGCATTAAAATTAGGATTGAAGTCTCTCTTTTCTTCAGGTCTCTCTACAGGTTTTTACATGTCAAGGGAGTAACAGTCACGTGGCTGCTGCTTTATCGAAAAAAGTTAAACTGGATTTGAGCTGTAAGTACTACAAACACAAACATAACAAGAAATCTATTGAAGTAGTAACAAAGCAACAGAAATTCAAACAAAGAATAGAATAGCAACAATGTTGTTTTTTTTAAGATTTTTTCCAAAGAATTTTAAAATTTCGAGAATATTTCTTTTTTATAACAATGTTTCACAGAAGGTATATTGAGTTTACCCTTCCGTTTGCTACATAAAGTATTAAACTATTCTTGATCAGCGTCTCATCCCGGTCGTTTTAGTAGAGTGGACGACGTCTTATGATTTATTAAATACATACTTTGCCACACCCTGTATTAGGCAACTTGTTTGACGATCAAAGTGTTTATTTCCCGTGTTGTTATTGTTGTTGCGGTTAAGCGTGATACTAGTAGTTCGGAAATAAACACATTCAAACAAACGCTTATTGGGATGTTCTTTTATAGACACACACTCATGACTACACACACACACTTTGTTATTTTATATTGTTGATGTTCGTTGCTCGTGTTGTTGTTATTTCATGTTCTTGTTGCTATTTTATACGCCATTTAAATTTTTCCTGGCGCGGAAATTCATTATTATTCATTTATGAATACGACGGGGCTCTCTTGTTCTTTCTCTCGTCCTCTCTCACTCACACTCATGCTTCATGAATTAACCTCGTGCTAAATGCATGCAGAATAAAGTTATTTTAATATTTTGTGTCGTTTGCATTGGAAACTGTTGCTTGTTGTGTTGTGTTGAGTTTGTTTTTTTTTTTTGTACCTATGAAGGGAAGAATTTTCACTGCATACTTTGGCGCTTTTTCTAAAAAATTTACTTCTTTATTGCGATATAAAGTTTGTCGTCAGAGCGGCTGCGGCGGTGACGGTTGTGGCGGCGGCTTGAGTTTGCGTAGCGTGTCGAAACTAACATTTTCCTGAGTGCTCTTTTTTTTCTTGTTCTTTTTTCCATGTTTTTGTTGTTCTTTTTGTTTGTGTTGTGTTGTGCGTGTTAATGCGTTTATAGCATCTGCGTGAGTGTGTTTGTGTGTTGTTCCTTAAACAACTGCATAAATGCTAATGTTAGTTATTGTTGTTGTTGTTATTGTACCGTTTTTCACTTTCTCGGATTTTTTAGTGGCTGCTTTCAACGAACAAGTTTCTGTTGTGCGCTTTTAGGCGTTCAGCTCGTTGGCTTGTTAGCTTTCCGTTGATGTGTACAGCAAAAACATCAACAACAACAGAATAAAAACTGGTTTTACGCCAAAGGAAAGATATGAAGATGTTTTTTCACGATGCTGCGCCCTTCTACGTTTTGTTGTTGTTGTTGTTGCAGTCATTTAGTCAAATCTTTTTTGATGCTATTTTAATGGTCGGTTGAACATATCTTTTTTCTTCTTCTACTTTCACCGTTCTTCTTTACTTTTAAATGGACTTGAAAGGAATTTAAAGACCAACTTGAGTTGGAATTTTCTTTGTGCAACAAATGCAACATTAGTAACGAAACATATTCCGCAAAAGTACACTTTTTTATTTATGTAAAGTAACTGAAGGTTTCAGGTTTTAAATATCGTTTTATTACAAAAAGTATTAAATAAAACTAATGTTATTTTATTCCTACTTCGCTTCGGAGGCTATTCGTCCTTTTGCGAAACGCATATGATAACAAAAGATTTATGAGAAATTCCACACACACACGCATACACACACTCACACAAACACGCACTCCATCCAAACCATAATCTACTTAAATACAAGGCCATTCGTGGACTATGAGGACATGCAGATTTAAGCTGCTATTTAAGTACTTAGCATAAGTTTCTCTTCTCGAAATATATCTGAGTATGATTGAGTTTGTGTATGAGTCTGCATGTTCGGGTATACCAACATGGCTGAGGATGTGTGTGTGTGTGAGTGCCAGCCTTTGAGACACAAACTGCTCCTTTGGAGACCAGCGAGGTGTCTGATTTTTCAAGGAAATCAACCAAGATTCCTAGCAAAAGAGTAACAACAAAAAACCATCTTTGAATAAGGACACAAGTTACCATCGCATGGGAAAGAGGGCGAGATAAGCCATGAGATAACCATTTATTTAACATAATCCGGAAGTATTCTCATTTCATTAATATTTAAATACCATTTTCAACACTTCGACTGAACACTTCGACTGATATACATACATATATATATTGTCCATTCTCTTCTATTCCTGCCACGCCTCCTTCTGTGAGCTTCAAATTGAAAGACAAGTTTAATATAAATTTTCACCTCTGGGTATAGAGTATGTAAAAAGATTATGATTAGAGCAAAAACATCAATTAAATACAAAGCGTTACAAAATTTAGTATGGCATAAATTTTGGTTTTCCTTCTCTTAATTATTTCGTTGTTCTACATATATACGTAGAACATATGGTGCTTACTCTGGCTTTTCCTATGTTCCTCCTTCCCTTCTTCCCACCGCTCATCTCATGCCTGATACTTTCCACAGAGGCGAACAACCATACGTCTCGGACTTCGCGACGCCACGCCGCAGCCACAGACTCAGACCGCCTCGCTAATTGCTTCAAGCAAAATAACTGCGAAACCCGAAGCTTGGCTGGCGGTTGTCCTGCATGTTTGCATGCAATTTTATGCTAACAAGGAATAAACGTCAAAACAAACGTGGAGGTTATAAAATAACTTAATAAGAGACGCCAGTGAAGCAGTCACTCAGCCTCCCAGTTAGCCAACCAAGTTGTTGGCCAGTCAGCAGGGAAGTAATTTTGGTGTTGGTGTTGGTTGGTTGATCAGTTAGTTGCTTGCCTTATTTGTACCATTCTACAACTAAATTAATAAAGGTAAATTAAGGCTAAATTAACCAGTAAGAAAGCTATATTCGGCCTGGCCGAATCTTAGATACCCTACACCTTAAAAGTTTTTAGGAAGTTTTAGGCATTTTAGAAATTAAGGTTTTATACCAATGCATTTTTTTATAAATTGATTCTATGTTTATATGTCTTATATTCGTTTTATTTGCTCGTTTACAAATCCGAACAAAGATTATTTATACAAAATTCCATATTAATTAATAACATATTATAAAATTACAGACTTATATAAGGATTTATGTAGAACGATTGAGCCATATTACCCTTTCGTCCATGTAACCTAAAAGTATGCGCGCCACGCCCATTTTCTGCAACGTAAAATATAATAATGTCGCTTGATATTGAAATTTTATTGTAATATCTTAAAAACTAGAAGAAATATGTAGTTATAAGGAAAGCTATCTTATAATCACATTTAATCACAGATGGGTATAAATAGTAGGCGTGGTCGTTAACTGTTTTCAAAACAAAATAACTAGCTTAGTCGTTTTATTATTGTGTTCAAATTTAAGCTTTATTTCCGTGGTAATAAATTTGTTTTCATGAGCTATGCTGTATAAGCAGTGTAAAAGTGGGCGGACCGCGCCCAGTTTTGCTGTAATAATGTTTTATTAGAAAAGATGTTGTTATGTAAAGTTTGATTCGGGAATATTACATATTAGACAATATAACCATTTAAGACCCTCTTTTGCTTGTATAACCTAAAAGTGGGCGGATCACGCCCATATATGGCATATCAACGGACGAATTTACTCTATACCCAGAAATGAAATTTTGTAGACATAACTAAAAAATAACGGCTGATACCACATTTTTACTAAAAAATAGGTGTGGTCGTGGACCGATTTTGCCCATTTTCAATGCCAACCTGCACACCCTAAGAAAGAATATTTCTGTAAAATTTCATCACGATATCTTCACCGGTGCTCCTGTGATCGTGATTTCAACAGACAGACAGACAGACAGACAGACAGACAGACAGACAGACGGACGGACATGGCTAAATCGACTCAGGAGGTCACGCTGATCAAGAATATATATACTTTTCTATACCTATCGTCTCTATTTCTATGCGTTACACATTTCGTGACAAAGTGAATATACCCTCAACCTTAAGGTGTATAATTAAGGGTAGGTAGAGTGATAAAGGGTTAGTTAGTAGAAGATAGGATAGGGAGGGTATCGTCATATAGACAATATGAAATGTAACGATAGTAATATGAGAATAATATGATATGATAGAGTAGGATATAGTAGAATAATAGGTAAGTAGAGAAAGAAGAATGCGGGACGCTAGAGGAAGATAGGGGGATACTCGGAGATATGTATATGTACATAGATTCAGGTATCATAGGATCTGGTTAAAGTATAAATCAGAGCGTAGAGTACAGTAGGGTGTAGGGTAGAATAGGGTGTACCTGTGGTAGGGTTTCTTAAGGTAGGATTACATGGTGGCAAATTAATAACTTAGTGCAGAGATTAGAGTACAGTACAGTAGAGTATATTAGATCTGAATATTAGTTTACTATGTGGGAGTAATTCAGGTGGGTGAGTAAGTGGGTAAGTAAATAAGTAAGCTACAACTTAGTAAAGGACAGTGGGTGGTATAGCAAGCTTTAGTAGACCCGATTGTTGTCGTTGTTACTGTAGTTGGTCGTGCATGCAAATTTGTAATTTTCCATTCTATACGTTTAATGTTGAAATTTTACTGTTACAAGTTCTTAATGACGATGTTGTTGTTGTCGATACTAGTTTCATGGTGTTTTAAATTGTTTTTGTGTTGTTTCCTATGTTAATTTTTTTATAGCTATTAATTAAAAGCAAATTTCACTGGCAATTTTCTATGAAAAAATAAACAAAAACATGAAATGACTAAATTGTTCAATGTTGTTGAGCAAATTAATGACCATTAAATCAAAAACAATAACATTTGAGACCATAAATAATAATTTGAAATTGCAACTCTGCCCTTTTTTAATTACAACCCTGAGTATTGCAAAACTCAACAAATGCTTTAATGCTTGAATATAAAATCTAAACTTTTTCAGCTGTTATTATTATTAAATTATTATTGTATATATAAATTACGTATAATTATTACAGAATATTAAAAACAAAGATGTTTAAATAAAGACACTTAAATAATTTTTTAGACTGTCCGAATCGAAACAAACATTTTTAATGATGAAGATAATAAATCATGGATGGATGGGGATAAAAAAATTTCTAAACAAAGCAACTGGGAAGAAAAACATGATGCACAAAAAACAATAAACAAACATGCAAAAAGGCGAATTTTTATAATTTCCACAAAAAATTAACAAAAGCATCAACAAAAGAGCCGGAAAACGGGAAAAACTACTGGAAAAACCGAAAAAATACAAATGAGAGCACAAAATAACACCACGTGGGTTGTTTCGTTAAGTGTTTTAGGTTCTAATTATTGTATTATAATAAATATAATATTATAATAAATATAAAAATGTAATATAAACACGCATTGTAATTTGCAGGTCATACATTCGGTAGTATGAAGAGAAAAACGAGAAATAAGAACAATAAAAGGAAAGCAAGAACGGAAACGAACAACAAAACAAGAAAGAGTAATAAGAGAAAAATGTACCCTCGAAGAAGGGACGAAATTGAATAAAAGAAGGGCGGAAAAAGGGGAAAAATTGAGAAATTAAATGAAAAAATGCTCGTGCTGCTGCTGCCACAATAAAAAGCTTAACAACGCGCTGCAACCATGCTTAAATTAGGGCGATTTTGTGCTTCCCCTTGATTAAGGGGACATTTCATGGTTTTGTTGTTGTTTTTTCCAATTCGTTTTTCTTTGTTTTCAATTCATTTTCAATTTCTTTTTGTCTTTTTTTGCTTCTTTAAAATGCATTGAATTGAAACACAAAAATTTGTCGACAGAAGTCAATTGTTTTCTTTTGCTGTTTGTTTTTTTTTTGATCTTACATTTTTGCTACTCCCACTAATTTTTTAATTTAAGCATTTAACTTAACGTTTGTTTGGTTTTTTTAGTCGCGTATTTCTGGCGTATTTTCGGAATTACTTTTTTCGTCACGTTTCTCGACACTCTTCCTTTTATATCATTCTCCCTTTTATACACCTTTCTTTTTTGCTGAGGAAGGCGTGACACCGAAAATTCTATTAAAATTTGAGACTTGTAAAAAGAAAAAGAATGTATGATGAATTTTAATGGTGATGAACTTTAAACTCACTTCCTTCACTAATTGGGTGGTCGCTCGGTAACACGCTGTATCATCATCTGAACTGAATCTAATTAAGCTACACATTAGCGTGGGTGACATCAACGAAGGTGTCACCCGTGATGAGCACCAGATTGTGACCACGTAATTAAGAGAGCAACTCTGGTCACTTTAGTGTTGCCAATCTTGCTCCAAATGCAAACACGTTGTCGTTGTTGTTGTAGGTTTCAAGTATGAGAGCAACAGTAAAAACAACACTAACGACAACAAAATTGACAACAACAACAGTACTGACAACAAGGACAACAGGAGCAAGAATAATGGACAACAATAACATTCGCAGTAACAACAGCATCATCGTTCCTCGCGCTCTTCACTTCCCAGCTGGACATCAAAATAATGATGATAAACTTAATGATGTCCACCACAAACCAAATGAATCACTCGACGATGACGATGGTGATGACGACGACAGCTTGGCCGCTGATGATACTCCTGAGGTTGATGTTTATGTTGATGTAGACGCGGCTGGTTGAGGTTTTTTCTAAGCTTTGTTGTTGTTGTTGTTGATGTTGCTGCTGCAGGTGCTGTGTCTGTAGACAGCGCCGCTGTTGCTGTTATTTTTGATGCTCTTGATTTAATTGCTTCTTTAGAAATGCGAAGAAAAATTGTCTGAAAATCCTCATTAATGAGGATCTAAGAGCTCAGCATAATAAACTCCGACTCTGAAAGAAGGGAACCGGGTGAAGAGGAGCGGCATTAGTTTTGGTGTCGTAATTTAAGCTCTCGAAAACATAAACTGTATTAATTAACCGCCGACGTTTTACACTTTGCAACACTTTTGGAACAGTTTTGAACACTCAAGTATTTAAATAGAAATAAATAAGGAAATAAAAAGTAGAAGAAGAAGAAGCATGTTTTTTTTTTAATTTTAGATGAATTTATTAGCAGATTCTGTGGGTTTTCAAGGATAAAGTACAACAAGGTAACACAAATCCGTTCAGAATTAAAACTAAGCGAAAGTCGAAGGAAGAAAACCCCTGAAAACTTTAGATTTCCAACAAGCAACTGATTCAGCTTCGTCATGCGTCAAATGCAGCATGTCTTGTGTTTACATGAAGTTTCTGAATGAACTTTTCTACTTTTTCTTCTGGTTTTTCATGTGGTTTTTCATGTACCTCCTGCAGCAAGCATCAAGCATGTCAGAAACAGGCGTCCTGGATTCTGACTCCCTGCTCCCTCCCTTCCTCAATTTGCCCCTTTTGCTCTTTGCCTACCACGGCGTTAATAATGCCACCGTAATTGGTGCGAAAAATTGTTTATTAATGTTCACATAGCAGATGAAGGATGTTCACATGCAGCTGGTCGAGGGTTAAAGATGACGAGGGGGTGGGGGTAGTACGGGTGTGGCGGGGCGTAACGACTGTGCGCCATGACAACGCGGAGCGCGAACAACATAAGATGAGGCTGCAACGGAGTTCAGTGATTTTGCACAATTGATAGAAGGTTATAGTTTATGATGCCTGTACATAAAACTCATTCCTCCCTCTACTCAACCCCTCAACACTTCTTCAGAATACTCAATACTTAACAGTGGGTGGTTGAGCCTCACCTAAGTTGAATATTACACTGAATATTATGGATGAATTATAATGCTAAACATGTTAATGTACTCGCTAAAATACAGAGCATAAAGTGTGGTAATTTGAGTTTAAGAGGTCGGGTACTTCTCTGACTACCCTCGTATTTCATTATCGACTTGATTAAGTTTCTTAGAGTCCATATACGGTTAGTCGGTTTGAGACCCTCTCTTAACTAACTTAAATATTAACTTGATTCTGAACAAAACTAACTTCAAAGCCGAATGTTTAATGCTTCTTTAAACTGCAAAATTTGTCTATATTAAATATAGTATATTTCAAGTCATTTCAATCATCAATCACTTTTATTTGTCATTTTATCGAACTTTCTGAGAGAGAAAACGGTAAGTGTTGAAAAATAGTTTCATTCATTCAGATGGAATCTCTCAACGTTCCTCTGTCAATAAAACACACTCATTCTTCCCCACTTCTTGATGCCCCTCTCTCCATGATGTCTATCTCCATGATTCTACTTTCTGTTCCCGGTTTTATTTCACTAAAAAAATAGAATACGAGAAACTTCCGAGGTCTTGCGTTGGAAAATGCATTTAATTTAATTGAATGAAACCAAATTTAACGGTATTATTTCAATGCCACTTTAATGCCCTACACATTCTGGTGAAGGGGTATATTAAAATATTATTTCCGTTGCTAATGCACGGAAGGAGGCGTGGCAGCTATAGGAAAAGTATATACTCTGGATCAGCATCACCTTCTGAGTCGATCGACAGTTTGTTTGCCTGGTGTGACTGTTATTCCTTAAACACAATCAGGGACGCAAGACGCAGATTCATTTTTTAACTGTCAAAATTACACGGGCTGTTATGGAGATCGAGAAAAAAGTTTGCTTTGCATTTTGCTTCCCTAATTTGCTGCCGAATTTTGCATCCCGCATCCGAGCTAATTCTAGTTTTGACGGATGCAAACGCGTTCTTGTTCTTCTTATTTCTTTGTGTTTGTTTACATTTCATTCTTGTTTCTATTTCAGCTGCTGTAAAATTATGTGCGTATTTTCTGTTGATTTTTTTATTATTATTCTGTATAATATATATCGGTCAATAGACACGCCCACTTTTTGTACAAAAACTGAGGGAGCGTTTTCAAAAAACTTTTTTAAATAAAAAATATCGGAGTGTAGAGTATTTAAACTTCAGCAATACCGAAGATAGCATTGTTTCTGGTTTTTCCCAAGGCTTTTCTAATCAATTAGTTTTCTGCTGCAAGAAAAAATATCAATGCTGTTTTTGTCACTTAGTCATTCTCTCATTTTCGAGTGATTAATTCTGCAGAAAAAAGTGTCATGGTTTTCAACACGCTCATTCTATTGGAATCATCCATTCGAAGAATCAGACTCAGCTGTTTAACCACTCAGTTCAGACAGTTATTCAGGCATTAATTCATTAATTCATTCCTCACGCAGTCACTCAATCATTCATTCACCCAGTCACTCTTCCATTCATTTCACTACAACTGTAAGCTGCAGCTTTGTTGTGTAGTGAGTTTTTGTGCTTCACTTCTTCAGTGGTTCAATGAATCGGACGACTCACGAGGATGGCAGAGCGAAGCGGTGAAGTGATGAGATCTTAGAGTGGTTACCAAGTGATGATTATTTGTTGTTGTTTTTGTTGCACGATATTATCTGCTGATTTGCTAATATTTAACATTTAAGCTCTGTGGGTGAGAAAATAATTAGCGAATATTTCAATATTACATCCGTCCGTTATTTAATTTCAATTTAAATTCTTCAATGCTTCAATTTAAACAATAGACTATGATTGGTTTTGTAAAATTAAAACTGTTAAAATTAATGTACTCCTGGATCATCTCTTAAGGTTATGTAGAAATATAAGATTGCATTTGAAACATTTTTGTCATCTAATCTCAATGAACTGAGTTGGTCAAAGCGAACTTTTCATCATATCTTACTTTTCATTAAGAGCTACGGATATTCAAATAAAGTGAGCTATCGTGGTTCAGGTTCAGGTTCTTTTTTGCTGATTTAACTGTTTAAATCAGCAAAAAAGAACACTAAACACAAACCTACCCAAATTCGCATCTGTGTAAAGCGCTTTTTAAGGGTCCACTATAATCTTGCATAACAATCAATACCGCTTTATGTCACATGTACGAATACCAAGTTCCATAATAACAACAACAATAACATTTACAATAACAACGACAAGAAATATATCGACAATTTGAAAGGCTGCTATAGAACCAGGCGGCATTTCCACATGTCATGTTTTATGGTCCAGGTACATGACCCTGCTCTAAAATAACCATACGCATCGACACATCGACAAATTTTGTAATAATAACAATACGTAAAATAGCGACAACTACAACAACAGCAACAACGGTGAGTAGAAGCGGGAGTATAATCAAAATAGCAATAAAATCCTACAGAATCGTAGCAAAACGAATAACAGTCAGCTTTGTTAATGCACGTAGACTCACGGCAAAAACAACAACAATAAAAGTAAGCAACAGAAGAACGCATAAATAACAATACAAACAAACAAATACGAACACACACCGGCACTAACGACAACAACAACAGCAGCACATAATTTGAATGGCAATAAAATCCATACTATTTTAAAGCCTGAATTATTTTAAGACGTGTGAGTTATTTGCATAGTATACATACGTAAGTATATGAGATCGTGTGGGTGTTTGTGTGCATGTGTATCGTTGCTCAGTTCACGATAATAATTGCATAAAATATTGCATATTTTAAGGCCATCATTTAATGCAAGAATATTTGTCGATATTCCATTTAAAAAGCAGCTGAACAAAATATTATCATGTATGTGTATCATATGTGTCTATGTGTATGTGTATATTATTGTGTGTATGTGTTTATGAGAGGGTCTTTGTTATGGTTGTTGGTATATCTATACAGAACCCATCATATTTCCATGTCTGTCGTTCATTCGTTCGTACATGATTCCGATTATTATCAATCATTTCCACAATTTGACTAATTTTTATCTCTACTCTGACAGCACCAGTTAACGATACACATTACGCAACAATACATCCATGTGTCATTTATAAGGACACATTTTTTGGCTTGATATATATATTCAGCTTTAAGCTTAAGTTACTAAAATTTATAAGTGACCAGGAAGTTTAGAGAACTTTAGTTTAGAGATGTTAATTCTATGCTATTTATGATTTCTTCCCATTCAATCATTTTGTAATCTCTTCTCTTGGGCCCTCGTAATTTTTGTTAATTCTGACCTTATCAGTGACTTATTACGAATTATAAAGTAAATTATAATTGAAAAAACGACTCTTTAGTCGAACGGAGTATGAACAAAGTTCGATGCAACATGCAGTCATGTAGTAGTTGTTGTTGCTGCTATATCTGTTTTAATCCATTAGAGTCAACGTGAAAAGTTTTAATATAAAAGCTTCATAATAAATTCGAACAAATGACCGGAAAATAAAAATACAGGTGCGCACTCTGAACACGGTTTAGTAATAAATTCGTAACAACAACAGCAACAACAACAACAGTTGAGAAACACCAAACAAATCCCAAAACAAGTTCCTATCGAATCCAACCTTCAAACCGTATGCAACACATTCTTCTCACTCGCACTTTTCTCTGTGTTCTGAGTATCGAGAGAAAGCTTAGCAACTGGAGAAACTGCACCGCCCACCGTCCGAAGTCCACTTCCGCTTACCCACAGGATTATTTAAGCTACTCCACAGCAACAGCAGCAGCAACAAAGTTCGATTCAATTTTCGTTGCCTATATTCGGACTGGCATTCATGTTCCTTTATTGCTCCACTTGTTGTTGCGATTTTTTCTTCCTCCCAACAGCACCATTCATAAATTTATTGTTAGTACCGTGTTCCATGTTCGTTGTTGGTTGTTCAGTTCGGCCAAAGTGGTTGATGGTTAGTGAGTTATGGAAGTTTGTTACATACAATTTATATACACACAAAAGATATATATGTATATGGTATATATGTATATTTTGCACATCTAGTAGTGAATATTCTCTCGTACGTAAATATATTCGCTTGCGCGATTGCATAAGCATTTTAGATTATAAGCTCCTCGTTGGTTAAGCTAATCACGTACAAAATTCTTGGTACCCATTATACACCGAATGTATTCAGTTTCCAGTGGTGTTTAGTACATTACAAAGTGGTCGAAGTGGTCGGCTCTTATACTAGAAACAACACAAGCATATCCAAACCATCCGAAAATAAATCGAAAGAAAGATCTACGAAAGGCTAGAATAGAGTACAGAAATTATTAATCAATTAAAAGCTTTTAAAATTAATTTTTCAGTTTAATACCAAATAATTAATAATCACAGAAAAAAAAAATAATAATTAAAAGCTACCTGATTTATTTGTTATTAAATGCTCTGTATCGTTGGATGGAAAACATTTCCCTAGACCTTCATTTGCCTTAGAATTCAAATTAAAACTTGGAAACTTGATTAAAATTCGGAGTAGTATATTAGAATCTTAAATCACAATGGGCCATATGACTCTCTGCGTGGAGTCTGAGGAAAGTCTTTGAAGTAAGGTAAGTCTGTAACAACTGAAATCTGTTTACAAATGAAAAGAATAATCACGAAAACATAACAAAAACAACCATGCAAAGAGTTCAAAGGCACTTGAACTGAATGCAAGAGGATTTAAAGTTAAGTCAGAGATGACACGTTGATTCATAGACTCTACGATTTCTCAAAAAAAGGCGTACAATTCAACAAATCAAAGTAATCAATCAACCACTCAAGAAAGCAAGAACAAGCAGTGATCGCCACTGTGGGAATCGCTCCCACTTCAAAGAATTTAATTCAAGCGAAAGCTAACAAAATAAAAAATGCAGAAAAAACATGCTATGAATTTTTATTTATCTTGTTTTTATAGCATTTTCAAGTCCTCTTTGAACTTGTTGAACGAATGCCAAATATTAATTAAATATTAATATTAATAATATTAATATTATTAATTAAAATTTGTTCATAACTTTCAACTCAAAAATAAGAAAGAATCGAGTAAAAAATAGCAAGACTCTACTTTCTTATAGTAACTCGACACTAATTAAAAATAAAACTCCTTCTCATATATTATGAGCATCTTTCTCTTTAATAAATATAATAATATAAATAAATATATAAAAAAAAAATATACCTGGTATTCATTAATATAAATAATAAATAAATATAAAAAAAAAAATTAACAGAATAATAAAGATATTAAAACACTCATAAGTTTCATCTACAATTTCGCTTTTTCTTATCCTTTCATCATTCTCTTCTTTCCTTCGCTTTCCTTTACTTATTATAAAGTTCCCCACTTCCCTGGCCGCTCTTAGACTTAATTATCATATACACTAAATTTACCTTGAAACGAGGGTTGACAACTTCAATGTGGAAATGTATGTAGATTTGTATGTTATAAATCCATGCTACATTTTATTTAATTCTCCAAAAATCTTTTCATTTCTTTCATTGCAGTGCCGCCTTTAAGTCTGCTTCTGCAAGGACTCAATCCTGCACTCGTCGCCGGCACACGCACTCACGTCACCTGAACCTCGGTGGGTGCAAGGCCTCCCCCACAGATAATGTGGTCGAAGGGTGGTCAGGTGATACGCGGAGCAACGCAATCGGTAGTGAAGAAGACCCGTTCACCGAACATAAAACTGATCATCGTAAGTGAATAAGAGAATATTTTAATTCGTACTCGTATTTCAATCTTCCTACTTCCGTCGACTTCAGACTTCATCCGATAGCAACGTCGAAGCAGCTGCGCGAAGGCCACATGACCGTTACCACCACCTTGAGTAATGGGAACACTGGGCTGTACCTCAAGGACTCGCGTACCCTGAATGTGACACGTAAGTCGGAAATGCTTTTGCTCAACACTTCTTCGCACTCCAATGCGTCGCCGTGGAATGTCGAGAAGTGCAGCTGCCGGGCTGCATCTGAGTAGCGTCGTTAACGGTATCTTCTTATATGTTCTTTTTCACTTATTTCCTTCCCCGCATTCTTCTCGTGCAGATGATCCGATTGTGTCATTAAATCTGGGCGCCCCGCTTGATCCCAACAACCTCATAAAAGGCTCTGACATATACCTGGAGTGCGATGTGAAGGCGAATCCGGGCATCACGCGTGTCGAGTGGTACCACAACGTAAGTCGATCCGAACACAGCTCAGAAATGCTTTTGCCTTGCTTTAGTATCCTTTTGCTTCCTTTGGTGTCTTTTATACTTCAGGCTTTTGTCCCTGTTGCTTGTGTTTCTCGTAGATTTTGTTTTCATGCGGGCATTCTCTAGAGCGAAAAACTTTCTTTAAAAACGTACAGGATAATGAATGGTTGTTGCTTCCTATCCTCAAGTGTTCGGTGTTATTGATTCGTTGCCAGAAAGAAGGCTACACTTTTAAAAGCGTCACTAAAACTTTAACGAATGATTTTTCTAATACAAACTTAACTTGAATTTTAATGACTAATAATGATTTTCATTCTAATGCATCTGTGCTTAATAAATAACAATTCAGCTCACTGCGCCTAAAGGTATGCAAAATCAGTATGAAGTGTACTAAACACAAGACAATCATGTGTTTTTGTTCTGAAGACAATAATACGAAGTCGTAAATAATGCAAATTATTATTTATTATTACCAGGAATTACGAACTCATTCATTATTTGGTATGTGTTTTTAGTTCTCTCTAATGTTAAGATACTGGAAAATTTCAATTAACTTGGACTTAATAGTGCAGGGTATAAAATTAAGTTTTTGGTTATTTATTACCTTTTAAAAGACGCATCTAAAACTATGCTAAGGATTTCTAAAAATTAGTAGAGAAAATTATAAAAGCAACTTCAGCAACTCTAAGAGAGTTGAATGGAAATTTATTGAGACTATTTTTTGAACAGTGTAACGTTTTAGGTAAAGCATGGCTTTTCTATTTTTAAAGAAATCGGATTTGATACCCATTATTCACTAAAAACCCTGTAAAGTCTTCATTGGAAATGAATTTGAAATCATTTGTGTTGTCCCCATTACGAGATGTTGGGTTATTAATTCACGTTTCGTTCACACAGAGTATAATTCACATATACTTTTTAATCTAAGTTCATGAGTGTCAAAAGCCGTAAGAACTCGTATATTAACTTGATTGAAAATCATGAGAAATATAATTGAATAGTGGTTTTAAATTTTAATGCTGAGCCAACTGAGTTTACGACATTTTGTTTTGAAAAATTACTATTTTTTATAATTCTCAGCGTGTTTATTATTATTCACTTAATTACTTGAATTCGTTGGAAGGACCTTCAGATTACTAATCTATTTTATGTACCGAGTCTGCCTGCAGAGTAAGAAAAATTTCCGGAAATCACAAAATTAAATGTGAAATAATTCGATTCTATATCAAGTGATATTACTGCCATTTAAGTCATGGTAATCATAACTTTATTTCCACAAGTAAGTATGCGGCATTTTTTATTTTATAAAAGCTAACAACAAAGTTTGAAAATTTTTGCTTAACTATGTTAAACAGAAAACACGTGAGAGAAGAATATATTGCAGAAAATCCTCAGTGTTGGTAACTGACTTGTTAACATGCAACAACTTCGCTGCAGCTGATTGCGTGTAGCTTTTTCATTACATTTTCTTTCTTTTTTTTCTGGACACCAGCAATAAAAAAGCCAACAAAAGCAGTTGTAAATTCCTCTGTAATTTCTTCTTCCTCCTCTCTTTAATCCTTTCCTCTTCTCTCATCCCTTTTCCGATTGAAGTTTTAAGTGCATTGGCAACACTTACATGTGTAAATACAAAGCTACGTACATACACTCATACATACATACATACATACATACATACACTACCGGCCAAAAGTTTCGAAGCACCACTCCTGTTCATAGAAAATCGTGTGGCATTTCTATATTACTGTATAAATTTTGATTTTTTCTTTTTTAATAGAATGGTTGTAAAGTGATAACTTTAATATGGAACCCAAAACGGATTTACGGCGTTCATTGTTTAATTGCATGCTCAAACAATGCACTAAGTCAAGAAATTGGGTTTATTTGTTTATTGCACTTGCCATACAAAATCGAGAAAAAGGGTTATAAAAAACCTTTTTCAGGTACTCAGGGTAATTTTTTTTTTTTATGGGGTAATTACTAAAGGTAATTATGAATAATTATTACCATCGATTTTTTACCCTGGGTCATGCATAAAAGGCTGACCTAGAATATTGACACCATTCTTTGTTCCTCAAGATTCAAACTGACCAAACGTTAAAAAAACCGAAGTAATGCCAAAAAATAAGATTGATATAAGATCTGCAGTGATTACTCTTCATAAAGAAGGCAATTCCGAACGAATAATGGAGCAAAAATTAAAAATTTCGAATAGTTTTGTGCATCGCACCATACAAAGGCACAAGGATTATGGAACTCTTGAGTGAAGATAGAGCAATGAAAATATCAAGCAGACGGAACAGAAGAAAAACGGCTCCAGAAATAGAAGCCGAGATGGATAACAGTCGATCAAACCCGGTGTCATTAACAACTGTAATAAGGCGGCTAGAGATGCTGGTCTTTGTGGAAGGATTGCTAAAGAAAAACCCTTACTTCGACCACGAAATAAAAAGAGAAGACTTCAGTGGACTCTAACCTATAAGAAATGAACCGAAGAGGACTTTAAAAATGTTCTTTGGAACGACGAATCACAGTTCGAACTGTTTGGGTCAAATCGGTGAATTTTCGTCAAACGTAGTGCCCAAGAGAAGATGCTGCCGGAGTGTGTAATACCAACAGCGAAGCACGGCGGCGGTTCCATTATGGTCTGGGGATGCTTTTCAAGCCATGGAGTAGGCGATTTAATTCGAATCGATGGAATTATGCGAAAGGAGGAGTATAGAAAGATACTGCAGCACAATGCCATACCATCAGTCCTACGATTGATCGGCGAAGGTTTCGTGCTGTAGCAAGATAACGATCCCAAACACAGTTCCAAATTGTGCAGAGGCTATTTAGAGAACAAACAAACATCTGGAATATTAACAAATATGATTTGGCCTGCCCAGTCACCCGATCTCAATCCAATAGAGCTTCTATGGGTTGAGCTGGGCCAAAAGATGCGAGAAAAAGCGACTACGTCAACAGAGGAAATGTGGAATGCATTGTTGGAATCATGGAACAATATACAACAGGAAACCATAAAGAAATTAATCGCCAGAATACAAAGAATTGTAGCAAAAGTTATTCAGAGCAAAGGGGGATTTTTTGATGAAAATTCAGTTAAGACGTTTTTGTAAAAATTTTGATAATAAAAATTACCCTAAAATATAATTTTAATGTAATTTGTAAGGAAATGTAATAAACTTTAAAATTTACAATTAAACTTTTTATTTTTAAAAGCTTTGGATAACTATTATTAAGATTTGTGGAAATTTCAAGGGTGCTTCGAAACTTTTGGCCGGTAGTGTACATACATATATACATACATACATACATACATATGTACATACATACATACATAAATACACATATACATACATACAACACATCAAACTTCTTAACAAAGAGTACAATTTTTTTAAAACTGTCTGCCAGGCACAACAACGGAGAAATTATATACAACTACAACAATAACAACAACAATTCTTCGAGAAACAATAGTCCTTAATAATAACACGAACAACAACAACTACAAAACCAATAGAAACAATAATAAAGTAAGAACCTTACAGTTAGAGAAGAAGAAGCAGAAACAAACCAAGAGACGCACACAAAGCAACCAAGAAATGACGACTTCGAATTTCTTCTTCTAACCCCAGATTCTTACAGCCTTATTCCAAGAGTCACGGTGACTAAGACGACAATCGTCTCTGACGAGTCACGACGACGTAACAGACCTATTCCAAGAGTCACGGAATAGGTCTCGTCTCGTCTTGCTCTTACGTCGCGTTCACGGGACTCTACGTTTATTTTACAGCCATTGTTATTTGCCAAAAAGGTTTGTGCATAAGATGCAAATTTTAGTGATGGTAGACGAAAATATTATAATTGAGGTTAATTTCAATTAATGAAAACCTTATAAATTTGTTTTTTTCGCGAAAACAGGTTTACAAACGTTGCTAAAACATAGAATAAACTTGGCAAATTATATGTAGATTGATATATGTGCTATTGTATATTATTTCGCTTAAATTGTAGCAAAAAATTGTTTTTCTCTTTTTGGTAGTTTGCAACAATGAAGCAAATGCTAAACACAAATCATATGGTAAACAACAAATGGTAAACAAAGATAAATTTCACACATAAGTCAATTCTTGAAGTGCCTGCGTTTATAAGTGCTTGTAAATACTTGCAAATAATACAATAAAACAGTGCATTTTTATTTTGGTGTGTTTTGTTGAATTGAGTATGAATTCCTTAGTTGCATTTTTGGTCAAGGAAGAGGACGATGCTGAATCAATTCGCATACGAAATCGGAGTCTTCGTGACTCTTCAAATATTTTTGATATGCCGGAGTCTGAGTAAGTTTTTCAATAAATCTTTTACCGTATCTATTTGCATTATTAATAAAAACAGATTTAAGACCAACTTTCGTATGGGAAAGGATTGCTTTCGTCAAATTCTAAGCGAAATCGCTCCGTATATGAAAACGCGATTTTTGACAACAGCAAACTCACCAGAAGTACATCTCGCAGTTTGTTTGCGATTTCTGGCATGCGGAAGCTACCAGAAGAGTGTTGCAAATGCGTGCTTTGCTCCCATGTGCCAAGCGCAGTTGTCCAAAATGCTGTCCGATTGCTGGGACATATTTGAGCAACATATCTGCGCCAACTGGATAAAATTGCGAATGTCGGCTGAGGAAGAGGCTGCAACGAAGGAACACTTTTTCACAAAATGTAATATTCCTGGGGTGATTGGTTGCGTGGATGGCACCCATATCAAAATTTGTAGTCCGGGTCAAAATTTAAAACACGTATACTACAATAGAAAAGGATTCTACAGCATAAATGCGATGATGGTAAATTTCATATTTGTATATTCATTTCTGTTTTATTTTTAACTTATGCTACTCATATTTTCCACATTGTAACATTCCAGATCTGTGATGAAAATATGATCATTCGTTTTGTAGACGCCACGCATCCTGGAGCAAACCACGATGCTTATGTGTGGAGGGTGAGCGCAGCAAATGCCTTTTTCAAAACTGCTTTTGATGCAGGCAGAAGGAATGCATGCATATTCGGTGACATATATTTTTCCACCGTTTATCTAATTTATGTACTAATAAGAGGCTATTTTTCTAAATTTCTAGGTGACTCCGGATATCAATTGCAGCCATATCTACTGACTCCATATAGAAACCCCACGCATCAACACCAAATAATGTTTAATGAAAAACATTGCAAAGCTCGCAATGTAATTGAACGATGCTTTGGGGTTCTGAAGAATCGCTTCAGATGCTTAATCGGAGAGCGGGGTCTTCATTATGCACCCGATTGTGCATAATTGCGAATTGTTAACATGTGTTGTGCTCTGCACAACGCATGTATCTTTTATAAAAACGATTGGACGCTATCTGAACTCGATGCAGTCTCTGAACACGAAGAAGTCTCTAATTTTGAACCAGCAGACCCAGCAACTCCTTCAAATTTTGCAGCAGGTGTGAGGGACCGACTCGCCTTGAGTCTTTTTTAAGTATGCGCGGTGGTGCAATACATGCACTCTGTCATTTTCAGGACCACCACATGTATGAAGAGGTAACTTCTCCAGATTTGAAATGTGAAGGATTTT
This sequence comes from Myopa testacea, assembly GCA_949629155.1. Classification (NCBI taxonomy): domain Eukaryota; kingdom Metazoa; phylum Arthropoda; class Insecta; order Diptera; family Conopidae; genus Myopa; species Myopa testacea. The sequence continues at coordinate 13,782,620 of OX451346.1, forward strand.
TAATTAATATGTTTTTGATTTCAATTTCAAAAAGCACAACTATTATTTCATTCTTTATTTTTTCTTTCTTTTATTATTTCATTTCTTTTCTTATTTAATATTTCAGAAACTAGACATTATTAAATTCATTTATATTTATATATAATACATATATACATATTATAATACATTTCTTTTATAAATTTAACTATAATTAAAGTTTATATACATATGTACTTATGAAACTGAAATTCATTTATTTAAGTCGAGCAAGGCTTCCGCTATAATCTGCATTGCTGCCGAGGTATCCCTCATGCTGGCTGCTATGTCCGACATAATACCGGCCAGTTTGACTTGGTGAGCAATCTGAAAAAATTTGGAATCTTTGAATATTGCAATTATTATAATGATTCAAACGTTACTTGTGTCTTAAGCAAGGAAAGATGATGGTCGTGAAATGATTTTTTTGGAGTTTTAGTTTTAGTATGCGTTTCGGCATTTGATTCTGTTTGTAGAACTTTTTCTTGGCTATCTTCCAGCAGAAATGTCAGTTGCTCCTCCTCTGTTTCCAAAAGCACATCATCTGAAATAGAGTAGGTATAAATTAAGCATAAATAAATAAATATATATTACTTTATTATAGAAAAGTTACTTTCTACAGGTTGTGACGCAAACAACCTTTTCGCTGATGGCGTGTACCTTTCTTGTAGAGTGCGTTCTGCCGCATCTGATGTACTTGGCTTATCGTTTTCCACCCTAGTTGGCTTTTCGTCAACACCAAAAACGACGCCAGATGGAGCAGCCAATTTTTTTAATTGCAGCAGATGGCAAACGCTTTCCTCTACAGTTGAGAGAGTAGCGCTGGAGCTGTGCGGCCCACCACCTGTAGCCTTTAGCTCGGCTTGCGTTTGAGCAAGCTTTTTTTTGTGCGTGCTTTCAAATCGGTCCACACCTAAGTTGAATATAAATTTAGAATTACTATTTTAAGGAGTTTATATGGTTTACTTACTTTCTTCCATTCCTGGGTACTTCTTACGGGGGCCCATTGGAGTTCAACCTTAGTTGTATACGGTCCCACTCCTGCTCTACCCTCATTTTGCTTGCTCCAAATACAGGCGTTCGTCGCGCTAAATCAGGAGCAGCCTCCATTTCTTCTAGCAATATATTAAACTGCTCACTTGTGGTAAATTGTATGCTGTAATAATAAAGTAATTTAAATTTAATATATTAAATATTTCAGTTTTTAATTGTATTAACTTACTTCTTTTTCAATGTATCCATTTCAGTTAACGTTAACAGAATAAACGTTTCAATTGATAACTTGAAATTCCTTTGAATTGGGGAATTTTTTAAATCCCAGTTGAGAAATTTTTCTAATACAGGCATTTTGCACTACACTTTTATACATCTTTACTGCACTTTTGATTTGCACTTTTTTACTTTACTTTTTAGCATTTCTTAAAAAGATGCTATTTATATTATATATGTATGTATTTGCTGGTCCGTCTTCGAAAATTCATTTGGAAGGACTTCTTAGTCTATCTTACGAAAGCATACTAGCGTTTTCTTTCAAAGCAAATGCTTTTTGAATGCCATTATTTTCAAAGCTTCTTTGACAAATATAAAACTATTCCGCAAACAAAGCGATTTCAGTACTTTATACATACATATAATAAAACGTAAAATTTCGATCTACAGTTCGGTTCTCAAAGTACTTTTTTAATTATATCATACTTTACTCTTCTATGCTTTACAACACTGATATTGCTCATAAAAAGTCAGTTCATTAATAAGTTATAAAAGTCAAACAAAAATTAAAAAAGTGGATTTCATATAAATATAACTAAACAAATTTTTATAAAGCATAAATATGAAGTGCAGAGTTATATTGTTCTGAAATTATTACAGAAACAGTGAATTTCGAATGCATATAACTACAAAAGTTGATATAAAGCATAAAAATACAAAGTATGGAATTATACTGTGCTCTAAAACAATGTAATTTTTGTATGAGACGACAACTAAAAAGCACTCGTCTTATTTAAGACGATAATCGTCTCTTAGAATACCTCAAGACGACCAAAGCTTACGTCGTTGACGATTGAGAGACGATTTTAAGACGACCGTGACTCTTGGAATAAGGCCATTAATTTTAACAGATTTTTCTTTTTTCCCTAGTTTTTTGTTGCTTTTTTTGCAAATTTATTTGCTTTGTGTTTCTTCATCCTTTTTGTTTCGTGCTTTCGTGGTGAAGCATTCAACTTGAGACATGGAAATAATGTTGCGCAGCTGGCTGTGTTTAATAAACACTTCAGCCTACATTTTTTGTTGCACTCGTTTGCCGCTCGTTTGCAGAGCGGCGGCAGAAATGGCGTCGTCATCGTCTAAATCATGACGATCAGGAGATTCGCAGTCCTCGCCATTCTCATCATCACTGTTATTGTTTCTACTTGTCTCTGTTGTCGTTACAATCATCTTTTCTGCCACCACCATCTTCTCTGTCTCTGCCCCTGTCATTTTTGTTACCTTTTCCGCTTCTTCACCCTTAAGCGCCTAAAAGTGGGTTTGCTTCTATTGTTGAAGAGCTAAAAGCAGCACATTTAAATGTCTGGCACAAAGCAGAAGACGCATTTGATTTGGTTGCTGACTTTAGTCACACTTTTGTTTTATTTCTTACTTCTTTCTGCAAAATATTCTTTCTTCTATTTTATTTTTTGCTAT
>OX451346.1:13785519-13992519 GCA_949629155.1 Myopa testacea
TTTCTCACGCTGTTTTCTCCCTTAAGTTGAAAATATTAAAAATTAATTTAATGTAAACGTGTTCTACGTTGTGAACTCCATCCGCTGCGAGCATAAATAAGTCAAAAACACTCTTCGTTGGAGCCAGAAAACGTATACAGAAAACTAGGAGTCACTTTTGATAGTAGAGTAGACTACCTTTCGGCTGTGTCTGTCTCTCTCTCACACTCTCTTCCTGTACTTTTGCTTGTCTTTATTGTATTAAATGCCAAAAATTTGCACTGAACATTTTTGCAGATGAAACATGTAACGAGTTCGTAGAGAACGAATGCGTTTTCATTGAATGCTGGCAACACTGCAAACGTTTTCTAGTCCTTTTAATTTCTACGAAACATTTTAATTAAAGTTAAAAAGCATTACATGATGAAAAGAGCAGCCAAGGTAAAATGTACATAAAGTAAGTAACAAAAACAAATAAAAACGGAACCTTTGACACTCATGTATGACATGATCATATGTCAGAATGGAGCTAGAGAGAACGAACTTTTAACCGGGCGTTCTACATTATTCAGGCTAAGAAAAAGAACGAAGTCGAAGATTTCTTGTAAAATTCTTATAAGAAAAATTTTAAATAAAATTTTGTGAAGAGTGAGTATAAGTTTTTCATAATATTATGCTTATCTACATCATTTAGATTAGATTTTTATTTCTTTTTTACGAAACAATTTTGAAAATTAAACAATAATTTAAAAAGACTGCAGAAAAAATTGTTCAAGTAACCGATTAATTTTTCATGTAAAATTCATGAAATCATCTGAATCGCTGTGAATGAATGACAACGAACGTTCATTGTAAATAAAGGAATTTCATTAGAATCTACGTTAGTAATAAGAATCGTCAATTCGTTTAAATCCACAGTTTGAGCATCAATGCAACTCTTGCATATTTATGTATGTATGCACAGCAACAAATACAGCTCCCCTCGCTGATGCCATCGCTGTTGATGCTGCCGCAGCTGCATTTAAGCGCCCACAAAACATTACCAATCAATTGAATTGGCAACGCAGCAGCAGCCAATTGTTGCTGCAGCAGCTAAACTTACAGTTGAACATCATATATCACTGTCTCTCTACGGTTCTTGTTTGTTTGGTGTTGTTGTTTGCGGCTGTGTTGTTGTTATCGCAGGCATTTTGTTTCATTCCCCTCTGATGCATTGAATCTGCATGCTTTTGCGTGTGTTGATTGGTGACCAGTGACTAACGTAGCGACGAAGCGTCGTCTTTTCATCGAGAATTTACTTTGATTCATTCTGCTGACTCAAGCATTCGATATTTTGTTGTTCTTCAATTTCTTTAATCTTTTATGCAAATTTAGTGATTTTGTGTAAATTTGTAACCATTTTTCACTCGCTCCACTCTCCCACTCCTCCCCTCCCTTCCAAAATCCAACCTACAAACCACTGTTTTTCACTATACATCTCGATAATCATGAATTTATATGTGTTAGATTCGTATGTGTGTGTGGGGGCGGCTGAGTTCGATGGATTTTGGTCAACTCAGTAACACACACACATACATTTAATCTCACACTATCTCAATCTCAACTTTACACTTCCATTCAATTTGACACCGATTCCATTATTATTTCTTACTATAGTATATTTCTATATCTGTCTCACTCGCTCTCACATATCTTTTGCAGAGCTTCCAACAAAATAGAAATTAATTTGGAAATACTTGAAACCTGACAGCGACGTTTGCGATTTCATTGCAATTTCAGTGCTGTGGCCAGTGCAGTAATTGTTGTTGTTGTTGTCGCTAATGCAGGCTGCTTTGTTTTTTTGTTGTGGTTGATAGGAAACCATCAGCTGCAGCTGAGACCCATATTATTGGCTGTTTTTAATGCTACCATATTTTGGTGATGTTGTTGTTGCTGGTTTTGATGTTGTGGCTGTACGAACCTGGCGTCCATTTATCTTCCGCACGGAAGTATTCTTTCTTTCTTTTGTATTCCTTCCTTCTTGTCCATCTTCTTTTCTCCATCTTTATTTCATTTCAAAAAATGTTGCTCCATTTCTTGATCTCGTTGTTGGATTCTCTTTCAGCCGAATTTCATAATTTTCAACGCAACGCATTTCGTAGGTTATGCTTTATTATATTCGCTTTAACACATGTTCCACATGTCTGATCAGTGTAAATTACCTTCCGTTTCCACTCAGAAGCGTAAATTACGTTTCTCACCACTTTACAATAACAGTTTTCGCACTCTTTACGTTTTTTCAATAAAAAAGTGCATTTCATAACTCACAACCAACAAAAATGCTTATCGTTGCTTGTTTTTCTGATTTTTTAGTACAAACTCAACACTATAAGTGGGTGTTATCTACCGCCCCAGAAGGGCCGAAATACTTCCCAGGCTATCAGGTTAGTAAACCAACATCGTATTAATGGACGACTTTAATACCAACCTTTTGGACCCTGGCGTGCGGGCCCCGACCCAAGTGTTCTTCGACAGCTTCCACTTGCATTTATTTTTCGACCTTAACCAACCAACCAACCAACCCATCTTGACAGTACCAGAGGTTCCCAGTCCCTGCTGGATCTCTCCCTGGTAGCCAATAGAGAAAATATAGCTCTCCGCGACTAGTTTTGGATCCCTGGTATCTCTAGGCATGGTTTCATTTTCTGCGAGCTATCGCACGAGATTATTAGAGCCAAAAGTACGGTGCAATTCCATGACTTCAATAAAATCAACACCCGCAGTCTCCTGCTTGGTTGTTGTGAATACAATATGGAGCGGTTCTTGCATGCCTGCAATATTGACGACAAGGAACATACTACCACAAATGGCCGTGGTCCACCCACTAAATAAATAAAACTCGATTACTTTAGTACGAATAGAAGTATGGTCATGAAATTCGGCACGAATATTCTCTTTCAACACAGGCTATTTGGGATTGAAAATGAAAAAATTAGACCATTCCCACGCCTAATTTTTAAGTAAACGTGTTTTGGGTAAGCAGAAAGAGAAATAGAAATATTATAGAAATGGTAGAATGCAAAATTACCGAGAATATTGTAGAGTATTAAAAACAAAATGGCAGAACAGGACTTTCCTTAGAAATTGCGAAATATTACGCTTGCACTTTACCGGATTTGTCGACTTTATGGAGTCTAATAGTTGCACCATCTAATAGGTACCATCAGCAGCATTTCTCAATGATTTTTAAAACCTATTTTTCAATACGTTTTCTTTATTCAAAGGCGAAGGGTCGAAAGTCTAAAGAGTTTATTTATGCAAAAAGGCGACAAAAATATTTGCAGAAAGTGGTAAGCGCAAATAATGTTACTAATTTAGAAAAACATCTTAAAACAAAACACAAGCAGTTGTTTGTGAGTAAGAAACAATAACGGAAATTGTAACTAGTGTGAGAAAAAGCTAAGATATTAATATTGCTGCTAATATTTTAGAAAACTCACTTCTAACTTCTTGTTATGGTGTAATGTAATGTTAATGTTGTTATTAACCCGTTCCCAGTATCCTTTGTTGTGACGTTCGATGACTGTGGCGACTTTAGTTCGTAAACAAGTTCCCGTTGTGGAAAGTGTGTAATTTTTGTGTGGTAATTTTCGGCAGTCGAAAATGATCGGCACAGATTTTTACCTTAAAGTAAAATCAATAACATTATAAAGCCAGTGATTAAAGTTATTTGCTTTAGTTAACCAGTTTTAATGTTTAGGAGAGAATAACAAAATCCTTACATATGAATTTTCGACCATCCTCATGGCGTTCCTAATTAGTTGCACGTAACTGTATATTGTTAAAGCATTCGCAGAATCTTTAATTAAAGTTGAGTTTAAAGCAATTACTACATTTTTCTTTAAATTGTTCTGGTTTTCCGACAGGGAAGTGAAATTATGTATTGTGGAACGATATTTTCGTCATATCGTGTCAAGGTTGGTTTTTTGACAATAATTACGGATACCGGAACCGCTGAAAACCCCATTAGTACTTTATTTATACATTTTTATACCCTACACCTTAAGGTTAAGGGTATATTCACTTTGTCACGAAATGTGTAACGCATAGAAATAGAGACGATAGGTATAGAAAAGTATATATATTCTTGATCAGCGTGACCTCCTGAGTCGATTTAGCCATGTCCGTCCGTCTGTCTGTCTGTCTGTCTGTCTGTCTGTCTGTCTGTCTGTCTGTCTGTCTGTCTGTCTGTCTGTCTGTCTGTCTGTCTGTCTGTCTGTCTGTCTGTTGAAATCACGATCACAGGAGAACCGGTAAAGACATCGTAATGAAATTTTGCAGAAATATTGTTTCTTGTGGTGTGCAGGTTGGTATTGAAAATGGGCAAAATCGGTCCACGACCACGCCTATTTTTTAGTAAAAATGTGATATCAGCGTTCGTTTTTGAGTTATGACAACAAAATTTCATTCCTGAGTATAGAGTAGCAGTATCCGTTAATAACCCAAATATGGGCGCGATCCGCCCACTTTTAGGTTACACAGGCAAAAGAGGGTTATATTGTTAAATATATGAACTTCCTGAATAAAACTTTAGATAACAACTTGTTTACCAAAAAAACATTATTACATCAAAACTGGGTGCGGTCCGCCCACTTTTACACTACTTATGAATACAGAATAGCTCATGAAAACAAGTTTATTACCACGAACACAATAATAAAATAACTAAACTAGTTATTTTGTTTTGAAAAAGGTAATGACCACGCCTACTATTTATACAGAGGCGTAGCTAGGTCTCATGGAGCCCGCGACGGTCAATCAACTTGCAGCCCCAAAAATTCCTAGAATTCAATAAGTCACTACTTGAATTCCACAACTGCCACCCCCGACATCGTGCCGCCCAGAATGGACAGCCACGCCCGCCCCCCTTACTACGCCCCCCTTTTAAATTTTTTTCAAAACTTTTAGGTGTAGGGTATCTAAGATTCGGCCAGGCCGAATATAGCTTTCTTACTGGTTTAAAATTTATTTGTTTATTTATTTTATTTATTTATAATTGTAAACTTTAATTGCAATTCACAATTTTTCAAGGTTTATCTTATCAAGTTATTCTTTTTTTTTATATGTACAAATAATTTGAAATTTTACAGCCTTATAAACGAAAACAACACGTAAACGTAAACGCCAACGGAAACTGAAATGCAAATGAAACTAAGCCAAACTCCTATAATGGAAACTTTTCGAGTCGAATTGCGTTTTCGCAAGCCATTAAAGCGTAGACAGAAAAGTGATGCCATATGAGCAATATTTTAAGAATTTTTCTAAGGAATTTTTAAAAAGGTAAAACTTTGGTACGATTTTGTGAGAATCGCAGAAAAAGGTCGTTATCGTGGTGTCGCAACAATCTAACATGCTGATATTATTTATGAATTATTATTGTGGAAATTATTTGTGTTGGTTGCGTGTATATTTTCACGATTGCTATAATTTTGGAAAATGGCGTTCGCTGTACCTAAATTTTTAGGTCGTTTGCTTGAGTGACACTGTAGAACAACAAAATATAACACTCCTAAGAAAATATTTGAGGGATAATTTAAATGTTTTCGAGATGCCGGAACAAGTGTAAGTAGTAATAATAGTTATTAATTATTTATAAGTACGTTATTTTATAGGTATAATTATATTTCCATAATGAACGTTTTTTACAAAATTTTCATACAAATTGAATGTTACTATAAACATGTGTTTGTGCAACTTCCGGATGGAATGATCCGGATGTTAAGGATCTTTTGGGGGCAGCTTCAAAGTCCACGGCAATTCCTCCCATACACAAACTGGCTTTCTTTTTGCAGCTGGCAGTTAACAGGCGGCTGTAGGAAATGAGCATATGACGCACGCGAAGGTTTCTTAAATTATTAGTGAATGTTTGGATATTTTCGAACGTCATATATGCCGAAAATGGATCCAGCTTGAGATGAGGAAGAAGAAGAAGAAGAAATAAAACAAAAGTTTTACAACAAACTTGGAATCCCTGGCGTGATCGGGTGCGTGTACGGCGCCCAAATTCGAATAAAGGCACCAGAAGGCGTACGGCATTTATACCACAACCGAAAGGGCTTTTACAGTATAAATGCACTCATAGTAATCAAATTTATTTTATATATTTTATTTGGAAATGTAATACTAAAATACACTGTTTCGTTCAAGATTTCGGCATGGTAGTCTCGAACATTGCATTTTCTCTTCCATTTATCCATTTAAGTGTACGATGTAATAAAAACTACGTGATTGATTGATTAAATTAATTCAAATGATTAAATTAATTGATTGAAAATAATTAAATTAATCGTTAAAACTTTATATATTTATCGTAGTTGGGAATAACCACACAAATACCACTGTTATACATATGAGTTATCATATTTTTTTAATGAACATAATAAATATAAATCAATTCGTTTCATTAATATCAACTATGCATATCATATACATATATACAAGGTTATCATATTTTTTTAATGAACATAATGAGTAACAATCAATTCGTTTCATTACCATTAACTATGCATATCATAAAAAACGGTCATATATCTAATCGAATTCGTTACCCTTCTTCGTATACTCTTATAGTTGCACACTGTAGTTATATAGTTATATTGTTATATATAAACAGGTGGGTGTTGATTTGTGGTATTTTGTAGTTGTATTGCAATTAATAAGTTTGACGAGTTACGCAGGACGAGATTGCATCTCACAGCTCTTGTGTTGGACACATGATAATTGACGATAATTTTACTTTAATAAATACTCGGCAATGAATTGAAAAACGTTAGTACTTCGTTTACTGCTTTTATGATCGGTTGTTTTCTCACATTTTGATTTGAGATGCTGAAATTTTTATTCGTTTTATTGGCTCTCGTGTCATCGTGCGCTGGTACTTTTGTAGGGCGGAATATAAATGATATCAACAACAAGCATGCTTTTGCAGCTAAGGATTTGAATAATGTACGTATTGTGGGCGGGCGACCTGTAAATATTGCCATGCATCCTCACCAAATAAGCCTGCGTATCAAATGGTGCAAGAATTGCATTCACCAGCATCATTGTGGAGGAAGCATTATTTCATCAACCATAATAGTCACAGCAGCACACTGCGTTTTTGAGCTTAGCCCAAGCCAATTTAATGTTATGGCTGGTAGTAATCAACGTGAGGGCAGCGATGGTGTCATCAGACGTGTACAGAAGATCATCGCGCATGAGGGCTTCAAGCCGTTCATAAATATAAACGACATCGCACTTTTGTTACTGGCCAAACCCCTACCACTAAACAATTTCACCATCAAAGCTATTGATCTGGCCGATGGTGTTGCGAAGGAAGGTGAACTGGCCACTGTTACTGGTTGGGGCACAACAGATACCGGATTTCTTGCGGATTTTTTGCAAGAAGTAAAAGTACCGATTATTAGTAACAAGTTGTGTAATAGGGACTACAATCCTAAGCTTTTCGTCACTGACGACATGATGTGTGCCGGATTTCGTGGAGTGGGTGGTAAGGACGCGTGTAACTCGGACTCAGGTGGTCCGCTGTCAATTAAGGGTAAGCTGGCTGGTATCGTTTCGTGGGGTAAGGATTGTGCCAATCCCAGATATCCTGGCGTATACGCGAGGATTTCATATTTGCGTCCGTGGTTGTTGCAAAAAGTTGCACAGCTCCAGTGGAGTACTTTTAAAGGAGAGCATATAAATCATGTCAAGAATCAGGTTGATTTTCCAGCTCAGGACATTTATAATGCACGTATTATTGGCGGGCGAACTGTAGATATTACGAAGCATCCTCACCAAGTCAGCCTGCGTATGAAAATTCCGTTTTGCAAGAATTGTGGAGTTCATGCTTGTGGAGGAAGCATTATTTCATCGACCATGATTGTCACAGCAGCACACTGCGTTCATAAATTGTCCCCAAGTCTATTTAGTGTTATGGCTGGTAGTAATCAACGTGAGGGCAGCGATGGTGTCATCAGACTTGTACAGGAGATCATCGTGCATGAGGGCTTCAAGCCGGTAATAAATACAAACGACATCGCACTTTTGATACTGGCCAACCCCCTGCCACTGAACAACTTCACCATCAAAGCCATTGATCTGGCCGATGGTGTTGCGAAGGAAGGTGAACTGGCCACTGTAACTGGTTGGGGCAAAACAGATACCGGATTTCTTGCGGATTTATTGCAGGAAGTAAAAGTACCGATTATTAGTAATAAGTTGTGTAACAAGGACTACAATCCTATGCGTATCATCACTGACGACATGATATGTGCCGGATTTCGCGGAGTGGGTGGTAAGGACGCGTGTAGCTCGGACTCAGGTGGTCCGCTGTCAATAAATGGTAAGCTGGCTGGTATCGTTTCGTGGGGTGTGGATTGTGCCAATCCCAGATATCCTGGCGTATACGCGAGGATTTCATATTTGCGTCCGTGGTTGTTGCAAAAAATTGCACAGTTCCCGTGCAGTGTTCGATTATTTCACTCTTAATTCGGCATTCAATTAAATTTTATTTGAGCATAATTCCAACAAATTTATTTTGAATACATTGTAAATAAAGAATTCGATATAAAAGAAAAATGAAAAAGTATTTTATTGGCTCTTTTAAAATTTTAAAAGTTTGAACCTTGGTTTAGATCGAGGTACTGATTATTACCGAATCGGATTGCGTAAGAGTTGAGGAATTGAGTGTAGTGAAACGTTGTTTAGGTGTTATCAAAAATCGTTGCAGGTGCATCATCGGAGAAAGGGGCTAACCCCCACTTAAAGCTACGCAAATTATAAACACATGTTGTGCATTGCACATTCGATTTAAAAATAAAAAAATTAAAATAATATAATATAATAAAATTAAATATGTTTAACTTAAAAGTAAAACAAAAACAAAGCAGACAAATTCTGTACATACACTGTAGCTATACGTTAAAAAGCATTTGTTGACTACTGTTTCAATTGCAGTTGATTCTTGTTTCAATTCAGTGCTCTCCTTCGTAGAATCATGGATATCCATCAATTATTATTCTGTTTATTCTGCTCTCGCATCAAAGTCAGGTATTCCTCCTCGTCGGGCTTACGCCGATCCGGTAAGGCCCCTTGTAAGTGTGGATTGGTACAAATGTGGGGTGTCCGGCAAACGTATGTTTGGCGAAAACGATGAGGCTGACGGAAAAGATAAGGCTGATGGCTTGAAATAGTTGGCAGTGGTGAGGCTGGCGACAATGGTGAGGACATAAATGAAATGAAATACATAAACTAATATTAGAACGAAATAAATATTATTACAACAGATAATAAGTAAATAGCAAACGAATATTATTACCTTCCTTATGCAAACACAACCTATTCTTTGAATGGTCGCTTGGATGACTACCGGACACACCACATTGGCCGACACAGCAAGAAGTGGTTCTTGTTCTGTGGGGGTGAGAAAGCTTAAACATCCGCGCCAGACCTCTGTTTTTCGTAATTCGGCAGCGTTGTCCGCCAGCTTCTTTTTCGTACGGGGTTTTAAGCAGGGTTCGGAATATATCCCTCAAATGAACAACTTTTTTATATCCCTCACAAAAAAACGATCACAAAAGATGAAAATCTGTTTCGACTCATGAGCGATTTTTATTTGTTCATCTTAGTTAAAAAAAATACATATCGCTCACGTTCAAAATAATTTCGATCTTCCAACAAAACTATCACTTGGGATGAAAAAAATTCTTATCTTCAAATATTTCGATCCCTCAAGTTGAAAAAACTGCGTTTGTTGACGAACAGCGATCGCAGAAGATGAGAAAACTTCGGCTTTCGTACCAAAACGATCTTCGGTGATGAAAAAAAGGCTGCGCAGGCAAAGAATCGATCTTTGAAGATGAAAATAATTTCGACGCAGGATCGAAAAAAGCAGCGGAAGAGTTTAGACTCTAAAGTTTAGACCCTAAACACACAAAAAATTAGAGAAGAAATTGAAAAAAACAGATGCTCGTTGAGTTGGCCTAAAAATACTCCTTGAAATAAAATTGTACCATTCTCCATTCAGGGGTCACCTTACACCCTGCCCCCTCGCCTTCCATTCGGTATCCCATTGGTGCCGATTCTGGCCAAAACTTGGGACGTTGTGGGCCATCTCTGGTCGTTTCCTCAACTCTTCCAACAATATCAAGAATTGCCTCAAAGTGGTACACTTTGAGCTAAAAAAACACATATTATTATATGCACAAAACAGTAACTAAAGTTGTGTAATAATTAAAGCTGAAAAGCATGTGAAAATACGTGGTGCATTTCATTCGTCATCTATTATCCTCCGTCTGTCAAAACAAAGACGGAAAAACTACGAAAAGCACAAAGCAAAACGCGTGTAAAACGGAAAAAGTGTTTATAAGGACAACACTGCTTATTTTTATATCATATGATTTCGAAGGATTCCTTGCGTATTCTTCGAGCGACAGACCATTCAAGCAAATTAAGTGCATAAAAAGGTGGCAAGACCACACGTTATTTCGAGCAACATCGAGTGATCGAGTGACAGCCTCGAGTCTGCATTGGATAGGAAAGTCGTCTCCGAAGCACTCTTCACGTACGCAGAAAGTATAGCAAAAGAGAGAGATAGGGCGAGATTGCTGGTTGAAGAAGAAAACAAATTTTTCGCATTCTTTATTGTACAATACAATAAAAGTCGATTCCCACTTAATGACAGTCACAGCTGATGCTTTCAAGGAGACCGAAAGTTGTTAAAACTTCGTAAAAGCTGTGATTTTGCCACAATTCGTCTTCATCTTCTTTCTTCCTTCATCCTCTTTTATGTGTAATTTTTTTGCATGATGTGTAGAAATCATAAATTTAAGATTTTATTATAGTAATCATTTAATAAAACAAATACTTGATTCGCTCATTTTATTTGTTTTTCTATTTCTTGGCTTCTAACATCAAACAAGTTTGTGACATACCGTACAATAACTTATTGGTCACTCACCTTTACTCCATATATTTTCGTCGAAATACAATAATGCAAGCAATGCATTGCAATATGTAATGTAAGCATGGCTAAATGTTATTCACCTTTTTTTCTATATACATACGATATACATATTTTACACTAGAATTAGTAATCAATAATTGTTACTGTAAAAACCACAAATAATTATTGAATAAATTAGTTACACCTAAAACTAATGGTTGTTTCTCTACTGACTCCGGTCAAAACATCGGCATCCTTTGCCTCACCGTAAGTCCACTAATATCGGCATTCTTACCAGTGGCGGACTTCAAACGTCACAGTTTTATATTGTAATTTTTTAGGTTAGCCGAATTTATAGATAATTTAAATTTTTATTGTTATTTGCATATTTTTTTCTTTTGAAAACTAGGTATTCTTTTTTGCTTTTTAGAATTTTAGAATTTTTTTTACTCGTACTTGACATTTAACACCTTTTTAACATAATCAGTGTAACAATTAACATAATTTAATTTTAAAATTGTTTCATTTCGTCGGTATTTCAATATTTTCATAATTCAATTGAATATTAAATTAAATACAATAGAATTCGTATACCTAAAAAACTAATTTCAAAAAACACATATTTTCAGATGCAATCAGTTTAATAATTGAACTTTAATTGCGTTGCAAAATTTTGCACTGGAAAATATGCAAAATAATTAAGCAGCAATAAAAGAGTAAAAAAAAAATAACAATAGTTTAAACAACACAGCAACAACGTCGACGACAACAATTAACACAATTAGGCAATTCACACTTACCCTCATAAGTTATGAGATACTAAGTTATGACTCCGAACTGTGAAGTCGCTTTGTAAAGTGTTAACAATTTACGATTGACATATTGATGAAATGTAAAATCGTCACTGAAAGCATAGAATAATTCACATGTTGCATTCGATTCCAAAAAGATGACAGCCACACTGAATGTAATGAGTGCTCTATTTTACATAACATTAAACCGAACCCGAATTAAATGATACAGTAGAGGAGTCAACCAACTATGTGCCTCTTCGTATCCCTCTCGAAATGTACTCGTCGCAAGATGTTAGAACTTGTTTGGATAATTGTATGTGTAATCATTAGTTGATTTAATAAGATATAAATATATACATATACATATACCCTATACATATACAATAAAAAAACTAATAAATACGTTTATACATTGAAATATTTGAATTCTAATTCCTTTAAAGCTAGTCTCTCTTTCATTTCCATTTATTTCAATGCCTGTCTCTCCTTCATTTTGATTTCTAGCACTCTGCATCGCTCATTACTTTCCATTTCGTTATTCCTTAATTCCCTATCCTTTTCTGCATTTTCTTTTTCACTGCTTTCAAGGAACTTTGCGTTCTCAACTTCTCGACAATTGAAAATTTCAGATTAGAAAATACTTTGAAAATTTTCTCTTTCAAAACATCCTGCACACGTTGTGGTCACCAATCCTTTTGCTTGCGAATATTTTGTTCTCATATTTCTTACTTTTGCTCGTATAAGACTCCAATATGCTATTATTGCCGTATTCTCAATAAAACGTCGATAAAAAGTTTGAGCTGTTGGTTTCTGAAATTGGAATATTTTCTGAATTGCATTTGTTCTAATAAAAAGTAACCTTCTTCCTGCTCCAGATCTTTGGTGGTGATTTACGAATTCTTTTCTTTTTTCATCCATCTGAACAACCTTTATTCAACCAAAACGAATAAAGACATGATAAAGACGCATGATCAGCTGATTTGATTACAACGTTCCTAATACATACCTGCGAGTGATGTAATCGTACTAACATGGATTTTCGTACAAACCGACGACAAATTTTCTTATAGACAGTCATAAATTGTTTAAAGTTATGACAACTTATGGCTATTTATGAGGGTTTATGAAGTGTGAATCGCCTCAATGTTTACACGTTCACTCTTAGATCGGCATCACTGTTTACCGTTATAGCTGCCGTTACAAATTCAAGTTCTTTTGTCCCTTACATAACAACTACATATTCATATATAACTCATTAGCGTGCTCACAGTACTTGTATGTATGTACTTACATACATATGTATATTAACATTTTTCGAGGACGAGAACGAGGAAATGTTGTAAATACGAATATAGACACTGAACGTGTTAATCACATTAGCTAAAATTTATTCAATTCATTCTTTGAGCCCGTAGTGCAATGCGTACAAGGTTCTTTGAACATTCACTTTAATTCACTTTGTTTATTTTATTGAGGTATAGACTTCATTGACTATTATTAACTTATTTTTATGACTTAAAGAGAGTGGCCATTTGCACTGTGGACTATTTGTGGTGAAGAGTGTTTGGAGAACCAGCAGACATAAATATGTACTCTGTTTTAGGTAACGATGAACATTTAAAAATAAATTTTGTTCATAAAAAATATTATTTTTAACGTTTGTGTATTTGTAAACACGGTGCGAAAATTCTAGCAAAACCAAGTGTTGCATTTCACGCCATATTCAAATAACATATTTAACATTTAACAAAGCAAAGTAAATTATTCCTTCGTGAACATTCACGCACTTTACATAAACATGTAAATAAATACTATAAAATGGAACATGCTTTTAATAATTTCTTCCTATTTTAAAGCCTCAACTATTTCAAATAAAAATCGGGTTCCTTTTCTTTTTCTTAATTCATTGAAGATCTAAGAACGTTCTTTCTTCTTCCGCGGAACTTTGAGGAAATGTCGTTAAATTTAAAATGAATGTTGATAAGTTTTTAAACATCTCGTATATCGAAGAGAATTAGTTTAAATAGAACAGTTGTGTTTAGCTGCCCCAAAGATTCTTGACGGTATTGCTTAATTAAAAATATAGTAAACCATCAATAGTGTTCAGTTATCTCTGAGTTTAGTTATGTTCTATGCATAAAACGACGCAGCTGCATCGTCTACCAGAACATGTCCATGTGTCAGTACTACACAATGTGTGCAAATGGCAACACTTTAGGAGTGGCTGGTGGAGGGGAAGCCAGATAATCGCTCAAAGAAGTTGACAAGAGAAGATCTGTACTAAAATTTAATCATTCGGAATAAAATAACCCGTAACGGGTTAAATAATTAAAACCTGTCTGTTTATTTTATTTGCTTAGATTGAGTTTAAAATTTCTAAATTGTTTTTGTTTTACTAGGTAAAGTAAAACTAATCAACCATTATTTAATTAGTATTAGCTAGCATCTGTTTAGTTCAGTAAATTTTTCATCTTATTTCCGTTGTAAGGCTGCCATTAATTTATAAGATTCCATCTTACGGCAATTTGTATTATTATAATAAATGAAAAAAGAGTAGGGCAAATTGAAGTATGAACGTTTTACTTTTTTTAAAATTTCTTTTTGAAATGTGAACTCTTCCGTTCGTTTCGCTGCATTAAAAAGCAAAGGAAAGTAAAACAAAGTAAAGTGAACTTCAATCAATACGCAGATTTTGGCACTGTATTGAAAACCATTCAACAGCAAGCAACAAACAAGCACAGCAACAATGTTGCTGGGGGTATCGTATAAAATACACGCGAAACAACAAATAAACAGCGACAACTTTAATGACTGATATCATTGAAGTCACTGAAGTCGCTGAAGTTTTTGTGGAGCAGCATGATGAAGTCTCTGGCAAGCAGCAACAACAAAAAATAACAAGAACAACAACAACCACAAAACAACAGATACCGCTTTTTTGCTGTAGATATCGTTACAAAGCATCGTAGAGCAGGGAGAACAAGAGAGAGAGAGAGATAGAGAGAGAGTGATTGTGGTTGGTAGTGTCGCGGTGGGGGCAGAGGGGGTCCGTTGTTGGAAGTGGAGCGCGCAGGAAACGCGTGACTCTCAAAAATGGGCCGACGCTTTGGGGAATTCAACTTTAATTGGAATGCACGAAATTAAATTTGTTGTTGTTACTCTTATTACTGTGCATGGTGCTATTGTTGTGGTTGTTGTATGCATCTGTGTTTACGATCAGCGATGTTGACTCTGGTGTTTTCGTTGGTTACTCTGTCGATTTTCCATTCACCATCCACTCGGACCCCTCTTCGGCCGTCTTCCCGGCACACTTCTTTCGCCAACCACCCTCCAACCACGCTCTATCCAGCCTCCCTCCTCCCTTACAACAACTCGTATTCTTACCTTCTTCATCCCAACAACTTTAAGTAATTCTACTTACTTGTTGTTTTTGTTGTTTTTTATTCCAATTTTTGTCTATTTATTTTTTCTTTTTTGTTGTATTTTTGAAGGTTGCTGTGTGTCAGCTGCAAAAATTCTTCATCGACACTTAGTTTAGATTTATCTTTTGTCTCTTTCAGTCGCACAGCGAATAATCACATAAATCAACACCCAGAGTGGCATAAATTGAACAAATGGTGGGTGGGGGGATTAATGGGGCAAGGAGAGGTTAAGAAAACAGACACACATCAGGATTTTGTGACTTTTGCTCTACTTTGAAAAGCCAAAAGATGTACAATTTTACTGGTTTTGAAACAGTTTTTGTTCCTTTGTGGTAAAGTTTTATGCTCTCATCCTCTTCTCTTCCTCTTCCCTTCCTCTTCTTTTCGTCCTTTTTTGTCATCTTTTTCGTATTTTGTTTTTACAAAAAGTTTTAATAAAAAGTTTAAACAATAAACGAATTTTAAGTAAAATAACATAAAAAAAGGTCCATTTTATTTTTATTATTTGATTTAAATTCAAAGTGCTTTGCTTATTAATTCTAATTTAATTAGAATTTCTTTTATTACAAGCAATATTTTTATATTTTCAAATCATGGCAAAGAATTTATATTCATTTAATAGATTATTCCTAAAATAAAAAAATTGTTACTCATTTCACGGAATAACCTAATAATCTGATTCTAATATAAGTAATAATGACAACAACAACAACCCAATAAATTGCTGTCAAATCTGTCCATCGGCATCAAATACTTTATGCAAATACAACAACAATAGATTTAACTCAAAAATGCAGATCAACAAAATGCAGACAGGCAAAGCAACAACAAAAACAACAACAAATGCAACAGCAACAACAACAACGTTGATTGCATTTCGTATCTGGTATGAAAATAAATCCAGGCATCAAAAATATAAACACTCAAAAATGCTTGCCACGGATTTATGAACAACAACAGCAACAGCAACAACAACAACTACAACAAGGACAACAATAGTGATTCACAACAACAAATGCAATGCGTCTCCAGTGAGTCTGATCCGCAAAATCAAATCGCCTTCAACTTCGTCCAACTTCGCGGCGTTCAGAGGCAGCAGAGACAGCAGAAAATCTGAAATCCAGCCTCTGGTGAAAAGAGTGCGCGCCGCATCGGAGCGGCTGTCAAAGCTTTAAGTGCTTTATTAGTGACAGCAGCGTTGAGGCACAACCAAAGAACACACAACCATACATACACACATATGTATATGTGAGCATGTGTATGTGTTCTGTACTCTATCGTACAGTGAGTGAGTCCAACCAAAGCCATTCAGAAGCGTGCATTTTTGCCAATTAAGCTATAGAAGGATTACATTTGATACAACATGAGTTGGCTGGATGGGTTTCGCTTTAGTTGCTGTTGTTGTTGTATTTTAATTCCTTTGCATATAAAACAATATGCAGACATTGTTGTTAATATTTTGACTCACTGATTCACTGGTTGTTTCACTGAAACTCGTTTTGATGACTGATCACTCGTTGCTTTCTGAAACCAACTTAGAAACTAAACTCGTTACCACAGCAACCACAAGCAGCTGTTTCAGGACAATTTAACGGTAACCGTGTTGAAAAATTTGTTCTTCTCAGAAGTTTGTGCAGAGAAGAAAATTATCACTAGCATTATTAACATCATCATTTCCAGTATCATCTTCGCCAGAATTTGAAGCACCTTCTTCAATTCTTCCCTCACTCCTTCACCCTGTTTGTGAAATTTCTGTGTCTCACTTCTGTTAAATTATTCGATCGTCTGTTAATTTGACACGTCTTACTGTCAGGAGAGAGGATAAATAAAAAAGCAAAAAAAAAGCAAACTAAGAAAATATTCCAAAGCATCAAGAATCTTGATTCATGATAGAAAATCGTAGTTCTTGTTGAAGCTTCCGTTGATGATGTTCTTTATGCTGCCGGGGGTGCTTTTGCTCGATTTCGCTCAATTCGTGTAACTTCGAAATCATCTTTTATTAGCTTTTGTTGTTGTTGTGATTGCTGTCGTTTTTTTAATGCGTTTTATTGGTGATGATAAATAAAACCATGTGAACGTGTGTTGCTCTTCTTTTGTTTGTTGTTGGAGTTGCAATGTAAAGAACGGCATTCATTGTCCAATAATTTCCATTGTTGTTGTTTCAGTTTACCTGCAGTTGTTGTAATTTGTGTGCTTTTAGTTATCGTTGGTTTAGTTTTTCTTTTATTTTTTTATTAACAACAGTAGCAAAGTAATTCAAGGAAAGAAAATTATGGTTGTTGTTTTTATTTTGTTGTAGTGCTTTATTTGGTATGTTTTTTGTGTGGGTTGATATGGTTTTTTGATTTGTGGGCTAAAACAATGACCAGCATTTGTAGGAACATCGAGAAAGAGAACGATCGACATCGTCACTATCGACAGAAGCAAGAGGCTTGAAATGCAGCTGCAGAGCGCAGGCAGTGACAGCCACAGAGAGAGCATAAGTAAAAACAACGACTAATCGTTTAACGCCATCGGCTCGAAAGGCTACGATCATCAATACTCGTTAACTTTTTAACTGAACTTCGGACCGAGTCGGCAACATGAACAACGAATAATAATAATATACAAAACAACAACAACAGCAATACAAGAAAAACAAGCAACACCATTAGCAAGAACAAGCAAATGATTCACATTTTGTTGTGAAGGATGTTGAGTTGCTAATATATCCATGACTTTATAATGTCCACAGAATAGCAGGACAACAACATAACCAAGAACAACGACAACAACAATAAAGTCAAATAAAAGACACAGAAAAAGTAAATCCTGAGAAACATTGAAGGATATCTTTTAACATCCAACTAAAATGTACAAGAAAACCTAAAAAATAATCAAAATTTAGTCAAACCACGAAAATAGACAGTGGAAAACTATTAATTTTATTTAAAGAGAACTTTGAAAAAAAAAACACTAAAATAAAGAAAATAAAATAAAAAAAGCAAAAAGTAATTTTTGTAGAAAAGGAGTGAAAATTAAACAAACAATTATATACAAATACAGTGAAAAATACAGTGAAATATTTCGATAAAGTTTCGCAAAGAAAGGCAAGAAAAAGTGTGCAAAAAACGAGCACAAAGTGAAGAAGTACAGATTAACAACGTACCCCTTGCAACCGCTGCTGCTGCTGCTACCCTGCTTCGTCTACGTCATCATTTGTTGACGTCACAAGAGATCCCGAAATTCCGCAATGAGCATATTTTTAAATTGATTTTATGAAAAAAGATATGAAATCTAATTTGGTTTTTTTAGTTCAGTTCACCGACAACCGACAGCCGACGACAACCGAATGATGACGTAATCAACAACGTAAGCATCGAAAATTGGTTATGTTCTGTTCACTGTCCACCCACATGCTGTGGTTGTCCATATTAACGATGTTGTTTTTGCTGTATTACTATTCTTTTAAGTTCGCGATTTTCAAAGTGTGAGTTATTTCCCATAAAAGATGTTCTATTTTCTAGAGTTATCTGTCAATAGATGTCACTCATACGTTCTGTTGTACAAAAAATGTATTAAGAAGTATTTTAAATTTTAAAAAATTTTTTATAACTATACTTTACAACAAAACATTTACCGAATACATTCCTATATAAACCTGTACAAAATATATTATAACACGGTTTCACTATAAGCGATGACATTATTTTGGCTTTGGTGGAAAAAGATACCCAGTAGAACCTTTACATCGAAATAAAAGTGCACCTGGATTTAAGATGTCTAAAGATGGTATTACTATACTTTTGTGCAATATACGTCCGGTGATGTAATGACAAAAGACTTGCCAGTTTACATATCGTTAAGTTTCCGTCCATTTCATGGTGTAAAAACCGGATTGTTTATCTTCATGCCGCGAAATCCTGTCAGAATCTTGAAATCATGTAAGAAGCATCATAAAACCGAAGTACAGAGTTCTGTAAAAAATTGAAATGAAGGAGCTCAGAAAGTGAAGGAGCTGTCGTTGAAGCGAGAAAGGTTATCGCGAGATTGTATTGAGCAGTGATGAGGAAGAAATTCATTGAATGTAGGTTACATTAAATGAAACTAATATTTTTCGTATTCTGTTATATAAGCATACATTTATATATTCCCTTTCCTTTGTTCCATCGCCCGCCGTCGCTGTGGCTGTTGTGGCTCTGTTGTTGCAACAATTAAAATCATCAAATTTGATGGCAAAAATGCTCAATTAATTCAACAAAGCAATCAAATGAAATCACAGCAAATCGAAGCGTTGTACGTCAACCACCTCCAATATTCCACCGCCGTCCCGCTCCCTCCCGCCAACATCCGGATCTGTTGCACTGCCAAACGAAACTCTTTAAATTCGAATGATTTTTTTTGTTGAACAAATACATTATTTATTTCTTTATTTCAACTTAAAACTAAGCCATTGAGGATTTATAGTTTACATTAGATAATTTCAGTATTTTACAATATGAATTCAATTATATTCACTTCAATAACAATTCAAAATTAACCTAACAATTTAAAAGAAAGTCCAAGATTTTCTTTTTAGCTATATAGACTGGGTCAGACAAGTTAATGGCTTAGTAAACCGAATTAAAATCTACGCATTTTGAAGGCAGAAGCGTAAGTGGAGGAGTTCACATCTTCTCGAGGTGCGACGAGGTATGCTAATGTCGATATTGCTTAGCAGGTATGTAGAGTCGGCGATGAGTATAAAATTTTTGTGATATAGGGATTATTAAACTCTTTGGCCCAGCGCTTTATGAAGCCTAGTACCAGCAGTGTACATAACCCTGTTGGTTATGTGGCTGATATGGATATGAAAGCGGTGTTTCTGATCTAGAACCACACCGAGATCATTTACAGTTTCCAATACGTCGAGTTTATAATTGCCAATATTATAATTGAATAAAACTGGGATTGAACGGGAAAAAGTCATCAGTTTACACTTATTTAAATTTAGTTTCATGCAATTAACATCACACCATCTTGTCAAAGAGTCAAGGTCGATTTGAAGAAGTTTGGCTTCATATTCATCTTTAAAAGATAGAAACAGTTTAACATCATCCACAAACATCAGTATATTTCCATATTTTACAACTGTTGGCAAATCATTTATGAATACCAAAAACAGTAGCGGACCTAAGTGGTTGCCTTGTGGAACTCCAGATGTAACCAGAAAGCTTTTCGATTTCGATTTGGCGCAACTCGTGCCAAAAACAAGTGAAAAATGATTTCAACAAAATTCAAATAAAATGGAAAACCTGATTTGTTGTAATGCAACAACAACAACAACAATAACAATAACAACAGCAACACATCGTGACAACAGCCACTGACAAAACATTCTAAAGGATCTCGGTACGTATTGAAAAATGCATAAATTTTGTCATTTTAATTGAACAAATAATACAAAAACACACACATACCAATACTGATTCATAATCACACCCACACACATACATATGTATATGCTCATGTATGCAACATTTTTGAGCCTTTTTTCGCATTTCATAAATCAATCGTTTGTATCCATCAAAAGCAATTTGCTTATCATCCTTGTTGTTGTATGCCACTTGTTTACCGTTGTTGTTGTTGCATTACACTTGTTCCATTTCGTGTTGCTGTTGTTGTTGTTGTTGTCATTGCTCTACAAATGCTACCAAGTTAATTATTCTTCATTAAATTTTCGGCATGTTTTGGTTGATTATTTCATTGTTGAAACAACAGTATTCAAGCTGGCGTTTGTTGTTGTTGTTGTTGCAGCTGAGTGTGCTCGTGTCAAGCATGTGCTTGTCATTGTTGTTGTATTTATTTTTATTGCTGTCATACACCAACACGCATGTCATCACTTCCATTGCCATGACGTAGAAAGTATGTTTTTGTTGCTGCTTTCATTCGCGCTCATTTAAATATGAGGAGAGTAGAGTACAGAAGTGACACTGATTCTGGTTGCAAATGAATTGCTTTGAGGCTCTGAAATAACGGTATCAACAACAACAAAAATACCACAGAGAATTATTTCAAACTTAATTTAATTTTTTATTTATTTAATATGAATTCTAAAATTATTTTTTTTATTTTATTTTATAACATTTCATTGACTTAAATTTTATTCGTTACATTTTTTTTTATTTTATTTATTTACCTTTGTTTTATTTTAGGGAAGTTTTTTATACCCTGCACACGAAGTGAAAAGGGTATATTCACTTACTGCTTCCGTTTCTAACGCATTAAAGGAGGCGTGACAGGTATAGAAAAGTATATATATTCTTGATCAGCGTGACCTCCTGAGTCGATTTAGCCATGTCCGTCCGTCTGTCTGTCTGTCTGTCTGTCTGTGGAAATCACGATTACAAGAGAACGAATAGAGATATCTTCATCAAACTTGGCACGAATATTGTTTAGCATTAGAAACTCATCGCTATTGAAAATAGGCAAAATCGGACCATTACCACGCCTACTTTTTATAGTGAATATAAATTCATCCATGCTTATAGCTCAATTTCCCAGCTTGTAGAACGAATTTGTGGTTGAATTTTTGTCCAGAAGTACATTGTCTCTAACCAAAAAAGACTACTACAAATGGGCGTGGTAAGCCCACTAATTAAATAAAATTCGATTACAGGAGAACGAATATAGATATTTTCATCAAATTTGGCACGAATATTCTCTGTCATCACAGGCTATTTGAGATTGAAAAGGAAAAAAAATTAGACCATTGCCACGCCTAATTATTAAGTAAACGTGTGTAGGGTATACGAACTTCGGCCAGGCCGAAGTTAACACTCTTTCTAGTTTTACTTTATTTTCTTCTGTTTTATTTTTTTGTATTTGAAAAATGATGAAAAACTGTTCAAAAGTTTCCAACACAAATACGTAGCTTAGGCCCAGTTTTTCAGTGCTCGTTTAGACGGCGTTTAAACGGAGATTAGTTAAACGCCAAACAAAAGTTAACTGAGATTTGAGTTTTACAGTGCGGGTTTAACATATCTATGTTAAACGTATCTTATCTATATTTCATACAGAATTTATCTCAATTCATTGAATATTTAGTGTATACCTAAACCTTTTCTGGCAGCACTTGACAATATTTTCATTTTTGCAAAGAGAACAGCTGTTCTGGTGCAAATAAACCAAATTATTAGCATAGTTTTAAACAAAGGTAAATGTCTGTACCCGAAGAAACAGCTGTTTCTTTATCTATTAAAAAGATAAGTTTACCGGAGTTTAACTCATCAATATCGGCCGGTTAAACTACGTTTAAACGAGCACTGAAAAACACAATGTGTCGTTTAAACGAAGGTTAACTGAGAAACGACGATAACCGAGCACTGAAAAACTGGCCCTTAGACAACAGAAAAGACATCGCAGATGAAGAACAAGATGAACAAAAGGAAGAAGAGGAGGAAGAAGAATAAGCACACAGATGAAATATTTGTTTAATTCTTTGGCAGCAGCAACGAGAATGAGAAAGCACACTCTTGAAAGAAACAAGAAGAAGCAATAATATTCCTAGCAACAAAATGTGGAGGTTTTACGAAACTAAGACGTCGCTGCTGTGAAGTTCCGCCATACTTAAAAACTTTACTTTTCCGTTTACTTTATTTTAGTTTGTCTTGTGAAAAATTGTATAAGTACGTGAAATTGTTTCTGAATGTGTATGTGGTAGTATGAGTGCATGTATGTATGTACATATGTATGCATGTGTACGTAATTGTGCCTGTCGTTATTACTACTTTGACGGTTATGATTGAAAAGCAATAACTTTTATCCAGCATCAACATCACTAAAAATGCAACATTTGTATGCATACAACAACAAAATAAACAACAACACAACACAACAATAAAAAGTAGCAATTGAAATGACAATTGAACTACAACAACGACAACTAAAATAATGACAACAATAGCAATAGTAACAAAAGTTCCCATTTACTATTACTAGAATTTAAATCTAGAATTCTAGAATCTGGTACTAGAATTTAAAAAGCTTCAGAGTTGTTACTTTGTCTTTCATTATGTTGGGTTGCAACATGTTGCTGCAGTTGTTGTCAATCTCTGTTGTTGTTGTTGATGTTGTAGCCGACTCATCACGTCACTGATTGAAAATTAGCGAAACCCATAAATCTGCACTCGTCAATCGACGCGGCAACACAACACAATGCAACACAACAACGTATCCCTCAAGGTCCGCCCTCCCTCCCTCCCCCTCCCCACCTCCATGAGAGTTTCTTACTTAAGAAGAGGATTTCGTAAAATGAATGAATGATAGACTGAATACTAGACTGATGTTTGAATTGACAGGCACGCAGGTAGACTGATGAGCAGACGAGCAGAGAGACAGAAAAGAAGATAGACAGGCAAACAGACAGACAGACATTCAACAGGTTTCCATGAATACCATCGTCGTAAAGCGATTAGCATAGTTTTCTGTAGCGTTCGGGAGTGCATCCGGAGCACTCTCAATGTTCACAATGATGCCAGAGACGGCGCTGTCGGGGGGAGAGTATAAAAAAAGGAAGGAACGATTTATTGTTCTTGCAACGTCAACTGATCCGACAGGAGCATCTCTCCGGCAGCATCATCAGCAGAAGCAGCTGGAGTTATCGTTAACGTTAGAAAATCCGGCCACACGCATGCGTAGCCATGAGAATAACAACAACAACAACAACTTAAATCGACTTGAATCGACGACTCGACGCGGTTCCAGTGAAGAGATTCGTTCAGTCTACTTGACTGGCCTGAAAACATACCATGTCAAGTTGCACACTTGATAGACCACCCCTTGCGAGGGGTGGGGATGATGTGGTTCATTGAAGGGTGGCAAGGAGGAGCAGGAGGAGGATGAGAATTAAAAGAGGTGAGTTGGATTAAAAATCAGAGTTCGTATTTGAAGGTGGCAGCTTTCGTAGCTACAGCAAGTGAAGCTGAGCAGATTCTGTCGCCACTCACTGCGTCGTGCAACATTATTGCATGCAACATGTTGTTGTTGTTTGTTGTTTATTGTAGCTGTTGTTGTGATTGTTGAACAAGATGATTACAAGCAATGATCGATGTTTCTATGCTGACTCTATGATTATTATTCTGTGTTGTTGTTATTTTATTATGGTCGTGGTATTTATCGCCATCTTACTCTTGCACCATGCATTTTAATACTGTTACTTCACAGTTTTGTTCACAGTTATTCACTTGATGGGTGAAAAAATGATTACTTGAGAAAATCGTAAGACGGTAAGAATATCTACAGTTACTTTTAATTGATAAAAGATAGAAACTAAAAGAAAATCTCTGAAATTGAGTAAAAAGTCATTTAAAATCATCGTTGAAAGTTCTGGAATTTTCTATAAATTTGAATTTTCCATAAACTGAATTAAAATTTTCTATAACTAATGCTTCACTATTATATGCTTCAGTATTAATTACTTTTGAACTGAATTGAAATGCAACAACAACAAGAGAAACCCCATCCATAATCACTGTGTATTTAGTGCACTTTGCTCAAAGCCAATCGATTTCATATTGAATAAAACACACACAACTTCGCTCTACTTCGCTCTACTCTACAAAATCGAATCAATCGGAGCCACTTTCGCAATGAGGCTGATTTGCCTTCTTCACTAATTTGCCAATCGCACGGCAGAGGATGGTGTCAACCGCAACCCAACCACACGACATCAGCGACAACGCAGAAGGAACCGCAAATAAAGACCACAGAATTTGCATAAACAGCCACAGCAACCGCGACAGTAGAATAGAATGGAATGGAACAGAGGAGAACAGAAGAGAACACTCGGCCTCACTTTCACAAACCAACCCCGACCCCTCTTCGCACGCTCTTCCGAACAACCACCCGCAAAGAGTCATAATCAAGCAGCTAATAATGCAAATAATACTACAGCAACAGGTAAACTACAAGAAAAACCCTCTGTTCTCTGTAATCAGTATTATTTGTTGTGACTTTAATAAAAATGTAAATAATAAGCATTCATTCTACGATTACAGGACTGCTTGACATTAAAAACAACGAAAATAATGAACACAACAACAGGATCAGCCACTCGCTGTCACGCCCACCCAGGAGTTGATTTGAATCTGTGATCTCTTCTTTTTCAGTGGTAACTCACGGTTTCACGTTATTCGAGTGTCATAAAAATAAAGAAAGAAAGAGAAAAAGGTCAAAATATGAAAAAAAAAATAACTGCAGAGATAAAATGTTTTGTGTAGTTTAACAATTTATGTACTTTAAGAATTTTTCTAGCTTAAAAACTGTTTTTATTGTACACATTTTGTGGATTTTTTGTTGGATACACTTGGGACTAGGACAATAAAGGGAAAAATAAAATATGTTAAAAAAAGGTACCATGAATATCGGTCTTGTTAGCTGTCTGTCTGAGTGTGGCTTACATGGACTTTTGTTGGCTGATTCGCTGGTTGCATTCTACGAGGGACCATCGAAGCTATGAGTAGAATGCGAGGGGAATGACAGGGAGACGGGAGTGAGGGGAGAGGATGAAAAATGGATACTCTGCAAGGATTCTGCTCTTTCGCCTGATCTCCAGATATGTTTATTAGGTTCACCAGTCGAGAAGAGGAGCGTTTCTGGAGTGACGAGGCGGAGGAAGAATGAACAGAGGAAAAACGGAGGGAGAAGATAAAGTGACGTAAAACACCGTATTGTTGTTATGTTACAGACTTTTAAATGTTGAAACTTTTGACGATTAAAACTATTATAATGATTTTTTTAAGTTCTAATTTTTAATGAGTTACAATAAATAACGGCGACATAAAGTTTCCGCTAACTAAAGACCTTAAATATTGTCAAGCTTAATAATAAACTCTCGTTGTTGTTGCTATTTTCAAAGGATTTTGCTCAGGTTTTCGATGTCATGCAACACGCGTGATTGACGTCGATACGTTTTGTTGCATGTTCTTCGTCGCTGCTCGCGTGCTGAACACGTTAATAAATAAATTCAATAAATAACGAAGAATTATGAACACTTTTGGTTAATTAAGAATTCTAAATTAATAACTTGATAAAAAGGGAACTAGCAAAACACCAAAAGCTGCATAAAAATCTTTTAGACGGCTTTTTATGGTAAAAGAAAAGTATGGTTAAAAATATGGTTAATGGTTAAAAAATTCCCACACAGAATTCGTTGTTTGCCTTTTTTCTGAATTCTTTTAGAATTTATTTCTTGTATGTACAAAATAATTCAATGTTTATTTTGCGTTTGAAAATCATTCCCCTGCTCATGATGCATTTTCTACACAAAAATTCTTTCGAATTCCGATGACCAAATAAAGATATGAATGAAAAATATACACAAGGAGAGAAAATAGAATACAACATAACAGCAACAACAACTACACCACCACCAATAATAAAAATTGACATCAGCATAAAATACAACAAAAGCACAGCACAAAATGAATGAACAAAAAAAAAAAACAGGAGAGAAAAAATATGAACAAATAAAAGACACTCAAACATAGAATAATAATAATAAAAGCATAACACTTTTTAGTAGTCTAAAACAACTTTCAAAATGCGCAGTTTTCCTCGTATGACAGCATTATCGCCAATCTATCATTTTTTTTTATATATTGAGCCATGCGTAGCGGAGTTTACGGCAAAATAAACCACTGTTACCAGATCGTACTTATCTATGAATGCAGTTCTGTTTAGTATTGTTGTTCTTGTAAAATCAGAGCACAATCGACAGACAGCAACAAAGCGGGATGAGGAGATCCTTTAGACTCTAGGAAGGAGTCGGATTGGGAAGTGAAGCGATCTGGGGAGAAGGCGCTGCCCACATGCGAAACGTGACCAAAATTTTAAGTGCAATCAAAGTGCAATGAAATAAGAAAAAAATTGTGATGAACCAGCAAACGAAGTGTGAGAGAAATCAGTAAAAAGAAAGGAAGGATGCAATATTGAAAAATTACTAAAAAAGTAGTAAACAAAACTACACAATAAAAAAAAAGAATAATCAGCAAGCAACAAGTTATCAACAGGAAAGAAAACTAGAAAAGGACGCAAAAAAGTGGTCAATAAAAACGCTTAACTGGTTGTTAAAAAGTGTAACAAAAGCGTTAACGTAACCGAAATAAACCGAAACAACAACAACAATCAGTCATGCAATTTTATAAATTTTTTGTTGTTTTTTAATATGTTTATTACTTATTTTGTTTGATTGTTTTTAATATGTTTTATTATCTTCATTCAATTACTCTTATTTTAATTTTAGCTGCAACAACTGTTTATTTTTATTTTTTGTATTACAAATTATTTTGTATTTTTTTCTGTAAATGAAATGCTTGTATAGAAGCTTTATTGGCAAAAAAAATAAGATAACTCCGTTCAAAGCATTCGTTTTCGAAGCTGTTAAATTGTCGATTTCATTGCTTTGTACATCGCTTTGAATCGCTCGAATACATAATAGAAGCACGCTCGTTTGCCGTCAACGGCGTTGACGTCGACGTCAGTTTGACTATCTGACGATGCAGCACCACGATAAATTTGCAATTCATTCAATCAAAGTCAGATCAAAAGGCATAAAATATGTACATGAACGGCAACAACAACAACAACAAGTACAACAATTCCTCCGGTAACTTTTTGAGTCAAGTTGAACGCTGATTCTTGTGGAGGCGTCGGCGTTGTCGGCGGTGGCGGCGTTTGAAAGTAGCAACGTTCACTGAGCATTCAAAATGTACCAGGGCTGCCATGTTTTGGTTGTTCGTGTGGCTGGCATTGCGAAGGACTGCCAGAGTTCTTTTGAACGATCTGCAGCGAGAGATTTGTGGTGGTAATCAGAGTTGGGCAACGCTTCATGAATCCTAAAATATTATTAAATAAAAACTAAATTAAAATTAAATAAAAACAAAATTTAAACACACAATTTTAACGTTTTATATAATAGCATTATAATCTCATTCCCTTTTTGAATTATTATCATAACCACCAACCCTTTACGTCTTTCTTTCTC
Source organism: Myopa testacea (assembly GCA_949629155.1). Taxonomy (NCBI): domain Eukaryota; kingdom Metazoa; phylum Arthropoda; class Insecta; order Diptera; family Conopidae; genus Myopa; species Myopa testacea. The sequence goes on from OX451346.1 coordinate 13,813,684, forward strand.
TTTGTCACCCTCTATAACAGTATATTTCACCATTTAAGTGAATGTTGATGGCTTTGTGGCTCTTCCATTGATGACCACCATCTTTATTGACATATGATGTTCATGTAACTGCCTCGGCTTAAGGTTTTTGTTGTTGTTTCCGTTGTTGTTGTTATTAATATTCCTTCTATTATTACTTTCCTGTTTCCTTGTTTAATTTCAATGCGGCCATCAGTTATTACGCCTGGCTCCCATCTCTATTAGCTCCTGCCTTTAAAACAATTATTAATTAAAATGAATTAAAATAAAACTAAAAACAACTTTTTTTGAATTTCTTTCCACAAGCATTTCGATTCTTTAATATCGTATTTTCTGTTCTTTCTATGAAATTTGATTGAGTTTATTAGAAAGTATAAAAATTTATTTTTCCTGCTCTTCTCAGAATTATTATTTTCTCATTTCGATTGCCCACTTCTGATGACTCTTATAACATTCATATCTGTTGAATAGACAAACATTTTGCACTATTGAGTCCATTGAGAACATCAATGATTCTCTATCCGGACCGAGCAGCCGACGGAGAACAAGAAAGAGTTGCGGATGCTGAAAAAAGTGATTGTAGATTGTGTATCCGTAGAATAAAAGATAACGATGTCTACAAAGAAGAAAAAGCAAGATTAAGTGAACTAAGTGAACTAAGTGAGTAAAGCTGCCGGATGATTTACCAATGAGTAGATGTTGCAGCAAGTCAAGTGATATGTCACAAATACAAGGCTGAGATTATGAATATTCAGTTCCTTGACGTCTTCGATAGCAAAAAGATCGAGATCTAAAATTGTATTTGAAGGAGTATAATTTTAATTTAAGCCCATTCAGCAAATTAGAGTCTGACAAAAAGAGAAGAAAGAGAGTGAGAGAGAAAGAAAAAAGAGGGACACTGTTTAAGTAATAAGCTAATAAGTACTCTAAAAGATTCAGGAACCTCATTAAAAAAGGCGGAAGGAAAAGAAGGAGACTTAACCCTATTCCTGCCAACCTCTTCCACTGACGTAAACTGCCATGGTGTGACTTATAGTCACGTACAAATATTAAAATCGCATCTCTTCATTTCGTATGTTATATGTATTTTTATTCTTTCTTATCATTATTCAAAACATTTTATAGTATAATAATCATATAATATCGTAGAAATATTTCTATTTATAGAAATATAATACTATTTACACTTTTTAAAGTTGCCTGATCGCAAGCGGAACAAATAATTGTTTTCCTAGAATGCTCTTGGCAGGCATTTCGTCCGCATGTATTACAGCATTGTTTCGAAGCACGTCCTTTGTGGAAAGCAACACCACGGCCTTATTTGGTACACAACTCACTAACGTCATGGTCTTTCGAACACCGAACAGATTGCTGTTGACTTTTCGACATGGATTTGAAAGAAAATTTGCTGGCACACATCTTTTATTTTTTCGCAAAGTGCCAACACAAGTCAATTTCTTTGAAAGCAAATTCGCTGCCACCTCATAACTTGTAAAATAATTATCAAAAGCTATATTTCTGTTCGTCCTTTCATACGGCTCAGACAAGTGTTCGACAACGCGCTGTGCTAAATTTGTAGTTCTGTTACGAACCTCCTTTCCTAAGTATGGAATTCCATACTTTATTAGTTAGTGGGTAACTGGTTAGACTGTCGCAAATCCATACCATATTTTCATACCATACTTATCAGATTTTGATGGTATGCATTGCTGGAAGGAAACTCTGCCCCTAAATGGCACTAATTGTTCGTCGATGGTTAGATTTTCCTCAGGCATGTAGTATTTCCTAAAATTTTTGTTTACCATATTCCACAAATCCCGAAATGGTGCAAATTTGTCTTCGGATCTCCGAAAGGATCTTGTGGATTTGTCATCAAATCGTAAATCGTTTTTTGACATACAAGCACGAAACACTACTCTACCAAACTTCTTCGTAATGACTTAGGCCTCGTTTTTGCCTTCCTGCTTCTAACAATTAGCCAATATAAGAAAGAATTTCTATAGCATCTGTTGGCTTCAAGGACTGACCTGCATGCTTAGTTGCATTCACGTTAGTATGTTTGACTATCAAATTTATAGTATCTTCATCGAAAAATAAAGCAAATCCAAATATTTTTACATGCAAAGCTTTTACTTAAGACCTTTACGCAATAGCTACATATAAAAGTATACGTACATATATGCGTCACATAAAAAGTTTATTCCGTTTTATATGGTGTGACTGGAAGTCACATCTCGACAGTTTACGCCATATTATGTATTATTTAATAAGAGAATTTAACTAAACAAAATATCGAAAGAATTTGTATGATTTTTTAATTCAAATAACACAGATAAAAAAATACCCTTAAAAAATGGGCCCTTCAAGTCAAAAAAGGTGGAATTTGGAAATTATAACAATTTCAACATAAAGTGTGATCCAAAGTCACAGCATGTAATTAATTTATTACATTCTTTTAAAAGATAGATTAGTCATGAATACATGACTAATCGACTTCATAGATAGTACGACTTCAGTTCGTACCGGGTATTTATTGATTTTAAATTCGCCTTACCTTTTCCATCTAATTAAAAATGCATACGATTTTTCATTTAATTACATCAATCAATTTCAATATATTTTATTTGTCACTATTTTTCAATAGTTTCATAGAAAATAATTAACCTGTCAGTCAAGCGTCAGTCACCAATCAATCCGGACAGAGTTGATATCACATGCCACTTGCCAGCGTTGCCAACAATCAGTGTCAAAGAATGCGTTTTCTGCGATTTCGAAATGAAATGCATAATAAAAGAAAATTAAAAAATATACATAAATATTTTATGAACAAAAATATGCAAATAGATACAATATCAAAATACAATTTAGTAAAAATACAAATAATATTTTGGTTATTTTTTTTTCATTTTATATAGTTTATTAATTTAAATTATTATATTATTTTATAGTTTATTTACTTTATACACTCGTTCTTTTAAACTTTGTAATAAGAAGGAAATACTAAAAATACTTTATTTTCATTTCGTTTTAAAGGTTTTTTCGATGGAAACCATTTTTTATTGTAGTTTATAATTGTTATGGTCAATTAAATGAATAAATGAATGCGTTTATATGCATATACGAAAAGAATTAGAAATTTTATATGTATTTATGAATAAAACCATTTCAGTGATTTTAATACAAAAAAAAAATACCACTCAAAGTGTTCACATTTAAAATGTTTTTACAAAGTAAAAGGTATTTTTTGTTTTTCTAGTTTTTTGTTCTTTTTAGTGGCATCAAATTTCTACCAATTAATTAAATTGATCAAATTTTATAGCGTGGTAGTTCTGATGGTTCTTTTTCTCCATCAGCACATGCATCGTATTTCTAACCGATTTCCCCCCTCCTTCCGTGTCCTCCTTTCATCTTCTTCTTATAATCTTGCTAAGTGCAGGTTTCTTTTTCGTTTTTTTAATCATACAGACAGCATTTGTTTTAGTTTTCAATCCATCGTGTGGCCAACTGAAAGCGACATCCTGCGTGTGCTCTGTCGCCACATCTACCAGCATAAGTACTCTAAATCTACACGAGGAGTAGCATCGTCCTTCATCCTTTCCCACTTCCCTCCATCTGTTTTTACTTTGGTCGTAACCTTTTCCTAAATGCAGTTAAGTCGAATTTTACACTTTAGGGTTGCATTTTCTGTGTGCATCTCTCGATTTATTATCGCCTTCGTATTAGTGAAAAGCTCTCGACTCAAAGCACTCCAAACACTCGAATCGACTGTTTGCTGTTCTTAACTATATACAGTAAATTCCTTTATAAATCTCCCTTCCTCCCGCCACACAATCTCGCTTAGCTTTGTGGCTCCTTCGATTTGTGGGAGCTTTCGAAAAACTGTAAATTCTTCAAACACTGTAAAAGTGGGTGAAAAAGGAAAGGAAATGACAGAGAAGGACAGAGAGAGAGGGAGAAATGGATGTTTATAGGATAGAAAGAAGGAAGGAAGGCAGGAAGATTCTATCATTAAACTTTGAGGTGCTTTAATATATTTCGAATGCAGCCAATAACCAATAACCACAATAACCACAAAAAAAAAAACAACCAGAAAAATAAACTTTATAAGGAGCTTCAGTGTAGTTTAAAATTGATGACACATTTTAGGAAAAAACAAAAAATATATAGCATTCACATCGGTGAAAGATGAAGAAAATTAAAATTATAAATTGATTTTCTCTGTTTTTATACTCGATTTAATTAAAAACTCTTGATATACAAATTTAATGGAGTTTTGTTAATTTGTATACACTTTTCATAACCTACACTCGAAGGTGAAAGAGTATATAAAGTTGGTCCCTTGGTTTGTAACTCACAGAAGGAGGCGGGGCAGGTATAGCAGCTGTAGCTCCTACCATGTGGAAGACAGCACTACTTCCTATTCAATTGAGTGCTTTTTTAATTTATTTTAGTTTTTATGCGCCAAGAATCTTAAAAACTCTAACAATCCTGGAATAAGGAATCCTGGGATTTAATGATTATTTCGAGAAAAATTATAAGATATATAAAGATTGTATAAAGGAACATTTTATATTTTGTATAAAATAATGGTAGTTGTAGATGTATAAATTAGTAGTAACCTTGTCCAAAGCTATCTTAATTTTTTGTAGAATCTTAGTAGAATTTATTATCGTGTAACATCTACGATAGATAATAAATGTAGGTCGTTTGTAAATATGATTGTGATTATCAAAAATTATTCAATATCCCTAATTGAATAAATAAATAATCATTACCAAAATCTTTGTCAAAGTCCGGCACGTAACTATGGAATATAGGATTTGGAATATCTGAGAGGATGTTTTCCCATGAGACGAATGTTCAGTGATACAAACTCATTTTCATTTGAGTTTCTGTCTTTTTTAAGTTGTTCACGACATAAATTCTTTTTCGTATTTCTTTATCATTCTGTTCGTATTCCCTCGCAAAGGATGAAATTTCCATAAAAATTACGAAACAAAATTTTTTTCCCTTCTTCGAAAAATAAATTCACCGATTTCATACCTGAACATTTTATAAACATAACCTAAGACCACTGTTCAGATTTTACCGGTCACCTTGAGGAACCTTGAAGACAATTAAGTGGTATATTCCTCATAATCAATTTATTGTTACATTTTCAATTCAATGAGCGGATGATTGAGATGATCGTCCTATTCCGCTTTATTGGAACCAGATCTTATCCAGATCAATAATTGTTCACATTTTCATAATTTCCATATTCATTAATCGTTATTCGGGAAGTATTTCCATAGACCGCAATATTTCAGTCTACATTTGAGTCTACGTCCAAGTCTCTATACCAGTTAACAATTCAGCCAAGACAAGTCTACATCCCTATATTTCAGTCTATGTTACACTATATATCCACTATATACCTGTTTTAATTGCAGTGTACATTTTGGTCTACAGTTTAGTCTTCATTTCAGTTTACATTACAGTCCTTGTTCCAATCTAAATTCCAGTCTATATTTGAGTACATAATGCAATATACATATGTACTTTCAACTTTTCATTCCAGGTTTTGATAAAAAACTACAAATTTAAAACCACATTTCAATATTTACAGTAATTAATTTTACATTATAGAAACCGAAGAAATAATTATTTTAGAAATTTTAATTAAATAAATTTTGAAACAAGAAAAAATGCTGCATTTTAAAAAATTGAAACTCATAAATTATAAGAAAACTTTTAAGTATGGTGCAACATTTCAGGAAAAGCTCCTCTGTTGATTTTCGTGTCCCACCGGGAAGGGATTAAAAAAAAGGGGACCCAAAATAATAAACCCAACAACAACTAACAGAAAGGGATGAAGTGGAAGGGGGTGAGGAATAGTGAGCTAAACAAGATAGGGACAAACTTTTTAGGTACGAGTTATTAAATTAAAGGAAATGTTATTTACACGCGCAAAATAATGGATGGAAAACATAACAAGCATGAAAAAGAGCGATGGAATGAGTAAGTGAATCGAGAGGGTTCGAGAACTTGGAATAATGCGAATGCTCCGCTGAGTGTGTGCGCGTATGTGTTGCATCATTGTAATGACTCTTTAAAAAGTATTCCTTATATATGTACAATGTACATTGTACATATGTTCACTCATACTCGCATACATTCATACTATAAGTATGCATCATTGTATTATATATAGTATTATGCACGCAAGTTATACATTTCTTATTCTTGGTTATTTTTGGGATTTTGTTTATTTTCCTTTTCTTTGTCCTTCCTGTGTTTCTCCTTGTTGTTTTTTAATTTTTTCATATGCGAATAGTTTGTTATTATTTTTTTTTGGTTTTGATTCTTAATGTGTCCCTAATCCTTGTAACAACCTTTCTGGTTAAGTTTATAAAATTTAAAGTTTATGTTAAACAAATAAACAAGAGATAAGAATGGAAAACTGAATATCAACAGCATTATTTTCTAATGACTCTTACAGCCTTATAATGTAAATAGTTTCAAGGCGTAAACGAAAACGAAACATATGTTTTTCATGAGTTTTGTTTTGTGCTTTTCGTCATTTTTCGTTTGTTTGACAATTGCGCATAATAAAACTCGAGTGAAATCCACTAAACGAAAAAACTGCATGTTATTGGTATTTTTACATGCTTTGCAGATTTTATCAGCTACGCGAGCTATAATGGATCGGCTGTTTCCAGGAAAAAGGGCGAGGAACCACGCGAAAGCAAGAAGGCTATCGTCTAGTGTATAATTGTTTGTGTTTTGCAAGTTGTGTCGAATTGTATGTGTCGAATTTGTATCTGTATAGTGTTCTGTATAGTGTTGCCGACACGCATTTGCACTGAATTCTACCCGAAATCTGTGCGTTTCTAGAAATTGCTTATAAAAATGCTTCAAATATTGTACACATGGCAACATTTTCTGTCTGCAATAAAGCGAATGGCTGCAATACGAATGAAAAGCTTCCTTTATACTAGTTTGGCTCGTTTCGTTTTCGTTTTCGTTTTCATTTGTGTTTTCGTTTTCGTCTTGAAACTATTTACATTATAAGGCTGTTAGAATAAATGTTCCCAAAACAATTAATGGCTCTGCGTACAGAGAGAGTCGTGAGAAATAGAAAGGGAGAGACACAGAGAGAGAGAGAAGGAATCACAGAATCCCAAATCCGTCCATAATTTTTTAAATTTGTTTATAATTATAATCTCTAAAGACTGAGAAAATCCAGCCGCTATGCAGTCGACAGAATTTCGAAGCTTCGGCTTTGGACTCGTAACTGCAACTTTTATCCGCAATTTGCCACAAAAGTTAAATTAACACAGAAACACGGTTCGTCTACTTTATTATTGCTTTCCCCTATTCCTTTCTCATCAAGTTTCTCTGGATTCGTATGCATCGCAAGGGTGACGTGTGCGACGCAAAATTAATTAAGTACCTCATTTTATTGGTCTCCGGTGCGCGTAATGCGCCAATTTATTGCGATTCCTATTCAATTACTTTGCATACTCTTGTGCAATGAGGGAGCGCCACAGCGTTGTTGTTGTTGTGGTTGTAAGGGACGGCAGACTGAAGGAACGTGCATATGAGTGAGTGTTTGTATGTGTGTGTGTTTAAGACTTTGACTCACTCTGACTGCTGACGGCGTGAGTCATTAAAAACCAGCGTCGCGGGTCGTTTGAGGCTTTGTTCGCAGTGACCTCAGCGGAAGTCGCAACAGCAGCAGCGACAAAAAAACATGGCGGCTCTTGAAAAATGGCTGGCTGACATCTGTTCATGTATGATTATTTTCAGAAATCTATAGTCAGAAATCTTCTGCCGCATCGAAGTTTTGGCTTGTCAAATCCATGGAAACACACACAAATAAGAAGAACAAGAGCGACGACTGCGAACAAATCGCATCCAGATCGATCGCAGCTGCGATTTATTCGCAGCCGCAAGCAGAGGCAGCGACGTAATTTTATTTTTTTCTCGTTTCCCATAAGAGGCCGTGTAATTTTGACAGTTCGCACCGAAATATTCGTCGTGCGATTTTCTATGTGTTCAAGGCATTATACTGAAAAATGGTGACTCAACTGTAATCACAAAAACAGAAAAGAAGAAGGACGGTTTTCTGAGTTAAGACGTAATATTAATTAAGTGAGTGAGACACGAATTTAGGCGGAGCTTAATTAAAGTATTAACAACAACAATAAAGCTTTGTGTAAAAAGTGTGCAGAAGAGTGAGTTTCTTAATCTCTTCAACTGAGATCTAACACGAGCATCGAATTCAACTCAACTGGAACCATTAGCATGGAGTTCATAAACCCCTGAGCGTTGATTCCCTTCTCTTTAGCATTCACCCCACCCCCCTTATCAATCATTAAACTTTTAAACTAATTACGCACGTTCAAAACTCGAGATAATAAAAAGAAAATAATAAAAAACGAAACAATTTAGATATGAATAAAATGAAAATAAATGGAAAAATAAAACTAAGAATAATAAAAATAACAATAAGAATATCAATAAATATAATAATAAAACTATAATAAAATATAAATAAAAAGTTGTTTTATTTGGAAATAAAACGCCAAAAATTAATAAAGAAACTCAAAGGACTGAAATTAATCTCTGGCGATACTCATCCATGGCCAACAACAGACACGGGCAACACGTGGACACGGTTGCTGCTACTGCTGTTGTTGTTGCTGCTGCTGAGTCGATTATCGCAGCCCAGCGTGTTTTTCGCTGTCAAGCATCGAAGTGCGGCTCAGCGAAGTAATTAAACTTTATTTGCCATTCTTTTTGCAATTCTTTTCGCAATTTTTTTTTTTTTTTTGTAATGAATTTCTGTTGAGTCCAATCGAACGACCGACTGAGCGAACGATTGAACAACCGACCGACTGACTGTCTGCTTACAGTGTGGCAAATAAGAAATTCGATCCCTATTAAAATAAAAAGCATACGCCGCAATCTGGGCACCTTTTATTGGACTTTATAACGGCTTTTAATGCCGAATGCGTTTCTAGATTTGTAGGCTTTTTAAGCTTATGTTTTTCTTTATGTATTTTCTATTCAATGTTGTTTTATTATTTTTATTTTGTTCTTTTTGTTGTTTTTGCTATTATTTCGTTTCCTTTGCTTTGTTGTATTTTCTGTTACCCTTTCGATTCCATTTACGGCTACAAATTAGCCACCGAACACATTAGATTCATCATTAATTGACCGCAATAAGTTTTTATTGAGTTTTGACATTTAAATGTCTTAAATATTTAGTTAGATTTAAATGTGTGTCTTGTTGTTGTTTTTATTATTATTGATGGTCTGAATTTGTTTTTATTTTCATCAGATTGTTCAATATTAACAACACAGAAACAACAATAACAACAACAGCGACAAGTAGAACAACACTAACCATTAATAACCACAACCAACCACTTCAAATCTTTCTCTGAAACGACGTCTGCTTCTGCTTCTGTCGCTGTTTCTGCCCCCGACTCAGCATAGAAAATTGGAGCTCCAGTTGTAACGACGACGCGTCGTTTACTTCAGCGTTCAATTGAATTCTTTTGTTGTCTGTGTCTGGGTTCTGGTCAAGAGATGGCGTTCATTTACACTCGATGCATTTAACGCGCACTCGTCTGTTGTTCATGTTTGCATTCAATTCGTAGAGCAACGCTTTGAAAGACGTTTTTGTGGAGTTCTATGAACGACTTTTGAGTTTGCACGTGTGTTTGTTTGTTTGTTTATATGTTTGTTTACTGCAAACGTGCCTGCATCGCTTTGTTACGTGTTTAAAACGCAATCAACTTTAATTTCAATTTAAATTAGTTGCTGCTGCTGCTGTTGTTGTTGTTCCTGTTGCATGCAACAAACGTTGTCTGGTTTCCCGCGTGCTGACGTTGATGTTGCCGTGGCTTTATGATTGTTGCTTTTGTTGTTGGTATGATGTTGTTGCCCATGGATTGTATATAGCTTCTTTTTTAAGTTTTTTTTTACGTTATAATTACTTTACTTCATTTAAACGTAAAAATTTCAAGTTTTTTAAGGATTTCTTAAATTTCCTTGATCTGTTAACTAGAAACTATAGATCCTCTGTGCTCAGCATTTTATTTTTAGTAACTATGGAAATATTTCAACAATTTTATCAGCTGACAAAAATTGTATCCGCAGTTGTTGAAATTCGTTATCGAATAATACTTCAAGATAGTTAAATAGTATGCGAAAACACGGCAAAAATACAGCAACACAACAACAACGACAAACAACAACAACCCTATAAACAACGATTTAACAATAAAATTACTATAATTCGATCATTAAACGTGGCGCTGTTCTATCGTGAAGCTTCTACTTTATGGCTGAATTGTAAAAACAGAGGGCAAAAAAGGTACTTTTTTAGCAGTTTTATCCGTTAATTTATTAGGTCGATAAAATCTCGAAGAACTATCAGCGGGCGCTTTAATGGTAACAGCGGCTTTAAAAGGCATGATACAGAGTCACATACGGTGCTTACTTGAGTGCGCTATGAAGAGAGTCTTCATGACAAAAGGAAGGAGAAGGAGGGGAGAGAGGAGGAAAGCAAGACAACCCAATCGGAAAATAGAAAACATCCTAGGTTTCAATGAAGAATTTTACACGTATGACGTTATTTTAAATTATTATTAGTAGATTGTCACAATTTCCAGAGATGCTGTAACATCAACATTACATGCTAATGATTTGCCCCTATACACAGAGTTAAATTATGGGCGTGGCAAAAAACATACAATATACATATACGTAGTTTGTATTAAAAATCAAAGTTATGACATAGTTAATGAAACATTTGTCTGAAAAGTTTGCATCTGCATCAATTTGAAAGTTTAAAATGACAACGCATAAAGCACCAGAGCTTAATCGGAACATTGAAGAGAATTGTTTCTAGGTTTTTCCTACTGGGTTTGTTAACAATTGCAGTGGCAGGCGACGACAACCCGCAGCTAAGAAAGCGATTAACAGAAATGCTGTTGGTGTAACTCCAACAACTCTAGCAACAACTCAGGCAACAACAACTCTAGCAACAGCAACTCTAAACAACAACAATCACATCGACAGCAACCACATCTGGCAACCTTGTCTCCCAGCCAAAGAAGCTACCTGATGCTGGGCGTAGATTTTATTGCTATCAAAAGCAATTTCATCGCATTGATCATTCATTGAGTACTCCTCTTCGACCGATCTTCAGACTCACGCTCACGCTGATGTTCTCTCTTGAAAGTGGGAGGAGACGCGGAGGGAACATCAGAGGATTCTGCTGTCGATATATCGACAAGGACTCGAGGTGTATCTGTCGATGTATGTACGTCACTACAAAATGCTATGATTTCGAACAGTTTACGAGCCGAAGAATGAGCAGACTCGTCGAGTGCTCGCGGTTCTTTTATAGTGTAATAAAAAGCTTTTAAACTGGCGGCCAGCATAATTGACCGGCACTCAGCGATGTTGTTGTTGTTGGTGGTGGTGGTGGTGGTGGCGGCGTTGATAGTAGTATTTTTTCTGTTAACGATTCTGATTCGAATGTTGGCGTTGTTCTTGTTGTATTATTAGTTGCAGTTGTTGTTGTTGTTACTTGAAATTGATCTGGTTTAGTTTCTGGTCCCTTCAGTCTTTCGGATAGCTTATTAGGTGGTAACTATTACTTCATTCCGCGGATTATACGTACATAAAATTTTATCGACATCTAAATCGGCGTTTGTTGAGTGCGGTGAAGTTAGGAGACTGGATTGAGTGGGCGTGTCTTGTCTAGCAATAAAACTCTTGCATTTTATTAACGCCCTCGAGTTTCTGTCGGTTCGACTTCTCTTCATGCAGGTTCTTGAATTGAATTAAGCGAATTGAATGGCATCGGCTTTGAAAATATTCATAAATTAATATAGAAGTTGGTTAAAGAAGTAGTTTAAAGAACAAAAACGTGGAGAAGGGAGATGAAAGAAGGTTAGAATTCGTTCTGAATGAGAAAAGGAATCAAGAGGAGAGGAAAGAAATAAAGGAAGGTAGAAAGAGGGAAAGAACAGCGAAGAAGATTCGCCTTCATCGTCAAACGTTGGCTCAAAATATCTATGAAAATGTTGTGGATCGATTTTCGTCAAAATTGCAAAAAATAAATAAAAAATGTCGATACAATTCTTTACATAAATAACGACTAAATGTATGTAAATTTTGCTGGATCATATTTCAAGTTTTTCAAATTTCGATAAATTCGGTAAATATTGATATTTGAAAATGAGATCATGTATTGGAATTTAATACATTATTTAAATCGAATAGAATTGGACGCACGTGCGATATTATTTAATAAAATTTCACGAAATCTTTTTAATAAATTTTATTAAATTTTTGATAAATGATGTTAGATTTGTAATAAATTACTCATGAATTTCAAATGCATTTTATTGATTTATTGTTTGCTTTTATTGGCATTTAAATGTTTTGTTTTTTGTAATGTGGAATTTTTTGGAATGTGATGGATTCTATAGTATATCATATAATGATTTGTATCTACGAGGTGTATGCAAATGCTGTTGTTGTTACCATGCCTTTTAATACAGTATTCGCAGATACACGGGCACAGGCGGGAGTCTCTGAAATACTCCCTCCCATTTTATACCCTTCACCCTCCCCCTTCCAAAACCACATACCAACGGAGCTATTCTGACAACCGTAAATGCAACTCGTGTCGGTGTCAGATGTCACTAATCTGGATTTATGTAAATTGTTGCTGTCTTCGCTGCACTCCAAGCCCCTTACCAACACTTGCCCTCCTTCCCCCACTGATTTTAAACTCTTTGCTATCTTCAAGTCTGCATCCGTTGCTGTGCTTCTTAACTTCAGCCGCCGCAGCACGCAGCCAAAGAAGCGAAGCGAAGCCAAGTTGCTTGAGTAATTTTGTTGGTCTTGTTGTTGTTGTTCTTCTTCGTCTTCACCTATTTTTTGGTACACTTTTAATGGCTACCCATTAATTTGGACGATGCTCTTAGTTGCATTTCCAATTACCACCGCGGTCAGAGTTGCCACCAGATCGCGGAACGAATACAGCGGATACCGCACAACGATATCGTTTTATAAGAGCCACTTTGAAAGCCGCACGTAGAAACGGCGAGCACCGTTTTGACCCATTTAATTTTATTTAAGTATTCGTTGGCAGGTTTGGAGAAACAGCATAAAATTGTAGGGTTGCCATGAGGCTAGTAAGTATTTTGGCCAAGTTGCATTGCAGACGTTGTCGAAACTATTCAAAGCAACTTCAAGTAAGTGAAAAATGGAGGGAAGTTAAGAGAAAGAGAGAGAGAGAGAGAGAGGGAGAGCGTGTGGAAGATAACGAGAGTGATAGAGGAACGTTTTAAATCAAATTAATTAAATTAAATTTTTAGTTCTCATTTTGGCAAAATATTTTCAACATATTTATACTTCGCTTTAAATTAAAAATCATTCATTATTTAATCCCATTCACTTGAAATCTTTCATTAATTTTATTTATTTTTGTCAACTCTTGAGATGAAAGCACTTCCGTTTTCTGTTCAGACTCTATTGACACCAAAATCAGCTGCTCAAATCCGTTTCTATCTCTCTTTCTCTGTCGCTGGCAGACATGACAATAGTCAAAATTATTCATTATTTTATTGGGACCAACAGAAGAGGATTTTTTTATTGGTCTCGGAATATAAAACTATCAATTTATTTATTAAGTACAACGTCAATCTGAAGCGTTTTTCACACAATCTTTCCATCTGTCCACCTTTTCCACAATCCAATCCTCTCTTTCCTTCTCTATCTGTCCTCGTCACATTCTGAGACAGAGTTTTTGACTTCTCTTTCAACTCCGTTGAGACTTTGATTGATTTATCTGCATATCTTTCAAATGATTTCAGAAGATTTCTTGAGCGCAAAATTTTGTCCTTTGAAGAGTTGAATTAATTTAGTGACGTTTGAATGTAAATCATGTGAGGTGGAGATTAACGAGATTTTGTGGTATTTATTGTCATCAGTCATTGATTTTGGAATGTAAATATATGAATATAGAGAGAGAGAGAGTAAGCGAGAGAAAGAAAGAGAGAGAGAGAGAAAGAGAGAGCTTTAAAGATGGAGTCTTCAATATGAGAAATTAAAATTATTTACGAAAATAACATATCTACGATTTATCTATATTTGGATGATTGTAAATCATTGATCCTAAATTGTGATCCATATTCGGCAGAGAACTTAATGCTGATAACAGAAGTATGATAGACACTTTATAGTATTTGTGTCATCTTAGACTCTTAACAGGATCACGCCATTTCCAGGAGTAGTTAATCATGGTACAGGGTGTACGGGTATTAAATGTTGTCTATATAGCGTCTTTCAGGCATATCTGGACCCGCTATAAAAAGTAGACGTAGCCTATTCTATACCTATACCACGCCTCCTGCTGTGGGTTAAAAATGCAAGGACTAACTTTATATACGATTTCACGCGTGTAGTGAGCATAATTGTTTAAAAAAATAAAAATTTGTAATTTAAAATTTATACGAATCATAATCCTGAAATAATTATCAATTGTAGGAAGAATAAATGATATATAATCGTAATATAATAAATGAAACAATGAAAAAGTTATGAAGTTGTTATAAATTTTTACAACCACAATTTCAAAAATTTGGAAGTTCTCGTTTTTGTTTATTCTGTTGTTGGTTTATATATATATTTTTTTTTAATTTTGGCTGCCTCAAGAAATGAGAAATCGTAAAACTAAAAAAGCTAAATTGCTAAAACACTCTCAGAAACACAACAAAGCAACTGAAATTAATGCGAACATGCGAGTGCAAGAAACAACAAAAAGCAGGCTAATAAAATGCAGTCATTTGCAGTGTATTTCTTCAAGAATTTCTTAGAGTGTGTAATGAAAAAATGTGCATCAAATATTCGCGTGCTTGGAGCGATAAATTAATTTTAATAACTAATAAAGTCGACGTTACGACGTCTTCACAAAAATGCAATGGATTAAATTGTAACACTTTCAAATCAAATGTTTTGAGCAAAATATTTACTTATATTGAAGTAAGTATTTCAAATATTCAATATTTTAAGAGGTCTCTTGTAGAAAGTACTCAAAGTTACTAAAGCGTAAGTTAAATTAACTCCAGCTTTCATCTCTATCAACATGATCAACATCATCGCATCGCTTCAGTTCATCTTCTTTGCTCTTCTCTTTTCTTCTCTTTATTTAAGTTCCGCACCGAATGAACCGCGGAATTCAAATAAATGGAATTTGATTTCAGAAGCACATCTCCAAATAAATGGAATATCATGTTCAATAAAACGAGAGATGTAGAAAATATTAAGAAAAAACGAAGTTTGTTTTATCTTTAAAGCCAGTCTAAGATTTCCAATATTTATTTATAGATAAATACTTTATAAATTAGGAAACTTTTAGTGAAAAACTGCATATAATTTATCGGAATTTATAGAAAATTATTACGTCTCTCCTTATTTTCAGGTTTATTTCGCTTTCATCTTTTAAATAACGAGTGTTTAGATAGTTAATATAGAGTACTGATAGTAAATGATAGTCTATAGAAATCATAGAAAAACCGGTTAATTCTCATATCGAATGTAAAAATTTAACGAAACACTACCGGGTTTCTTTTTTGTAACAATAAAATCTCAAAACCGAAAACTCAAATCGCAGGAAAACCAGATATTTTTTATATCGAATATAAAAAGAAATGATTCACTCTCAACTTCATCTCCATAGTCTTTTGTAAAACAAAACAAATTAAAATCCGAATACTCATATAGATCATAGAAAAATCGGTTATCTTTCACATTTCTATTTCGAATGTCAAATTCAAAGCTTTACCAAAAATAATCACTTAATAATAAAATTAGTTTTGTGGTAATGAAAAACCGAGTAACCGATTACCCGACTACACTGGGACATTGTCGATTCTCATCGTTTTTCAGGGTACTCACTAAAGAAAAATAAAAAGTGGTCTCTTTCGCTCGCAACCACTCATCGCCAAGATTTGAATGCTGACCATTATCACCACCATCATCACCACCATCATCATCGCCGTCATCACCGTCACCAACACCGCCGCCGATAGTGAAGCCGCTCCTACCTCCGACGGTAGCGACGTCGAAAGCGACCGCCTGCGCTCTGCCAGGACGCGACCGCAATCATTCAGGCTGCTTATTTATTTAACAAATCGTTCGATTCAACACGCACAGCGGGACATCCTTCGGCGTTCGAGTATCGTTTTCATTTATTTGGTCCATTTTTTTACTTTCATTAAGAAACAGAGAACCGCAAAATAAAAACCATAAAAAATACACAGAAACAGAAAAAAAACAGAAGAAAAATCGTCCATTTTAACTTCGAAATGGTTTTTAAATAATAACCAGTTAAATCTGTGTGTGTGTGTGTGTGTGTATTTCTGTGGTATTGTGGTTTTTACCATCGCGATTTTTGACTTTACATTTGATTAATTTTTTATTTGCTTATACGAGAATTTACTATATCAACCCGAAGTGATCACGTTTAAACCATTCCGATGAAGGCCACCGTTTTATGGTCAGCGTTTTGACCTGTAACGAGTTTTTTGTTTCCAGCCTGGATGAAGCTCAGTCTGTCCAGGGTTCGCTTAAAGGGGTCTCGTAACCCTCCAAGTTATTCAACCGCCACACGAATTTCGAACGACTGTTCTCACAGTCTAGCACTGACTCTTTGCAGAGTTCAGCTCGGTGGATTGGTTGTATTGGTTTTATCCTTATATCTACTTAACAATTTCTATACTTATGATACGTACAATGAATGTGCTTTTACCTACACAAATCTAAGGGCAGAGTGCCACGCAGCAGATGGCTGTACAGTTTCCCTACATAAAATCACTTAAACAGGAGTTTCTTAACCAGCGTGTTTTTCTACGGAAGGTCTACGGTAACGGCTTGAAAGCGAAAGTGCTTCCCGGCGGAAGGCCTAAAGTAAGGGCTTTTGGAAGCTCAAGTGCTTCCCGGCGGAAGGCCTAAAGTAAGGGCTTGGAAGCTCAAGCGTTTCCCGGCGGAAGGCCTAAAGTAAGGGCTTGGAAGCTCAAGCGCTTCCCGGCGGAAGGCCTTAATTTATACAGGGGAAAGCGAAAGTGCTCCCCGGCGGAAGGCCTAGAATAAGGGCTTGGAAGCTCAAGTGCTTCCCGGCGGAAGGCCTTAATTTATCGAATCAAAAATGCTGGTTGGTTAATCTCCTGTTTAAGGGATTTTCCTACCGGTGGCGTACAAATATGGTTGCACGCCGGTGGCCTGCGCCGATAGGTGAATGATAGAGCATTCACCGGTGACCGAAGTCGATAGGTAATATATAGGGATATTACCGATGGCCGAAGCCGATAGGTGAATTATAGGGCATTCACCGGTGACCGAAGTCGATAGGTAATATATAGGAATATTACCGATGGCCGAAGCCGATAGGTGAATGATAGAGCATTCACCGGTGACCGAAGTCGATAGGTAATATATAGAGATATTACCGGTGGCCGAAGCCGATAGGTGAAGTCGCAAGATTGGTTTAAGATCTTAAGTATAAGGCTTACCTTATACTCAGTGCAACTCGAATTCGAATATTTTTGCCGCAGCCTTTTATGAGCTGGCTGCTGTAAACGGCACGCGAATTATATGCACGTCGCGAGTGCAAACGGCTAGCGTCGATCATCACATTGTACATTGTGTATGTGTATGTATGACGAAACCGGTTTTGTGTTTGTTTCTTTTGCTTTCGGTGTGTACACAAGAGTACAAACACACATACTAAGAGAATTGATGCGAAGATAAAAAATGTTTTGATCGCTGGTGGGATTTGAACTTGCGACATGCGTTTTTTTTTAAGCTAGGGTTTGTTTCAAAAAAAAAAGAATGTTTCTTTTTGCCGCTGGTGGGATTCGAACCTACGATTATTTGACGTATTTTGTTGATTAACGTCGTGACTGCGCTGCGACTGCGTTTATGCTGTTTTTCCCTTTGTTTTACTTATTTCTATACGTGGATATTTCAGGTTTTCTCATATTTCTAGTTAATTAATCTTATTTGTAATAATCTTATATTTAGCTTATTTGTAACGTGTGTGCACGTTACAGTCTATCCTTACAAAGGTTTGTAAAAAAAAAGAAAGATAAGAAAAAAAAAGATTTTGTTTTCAGGGTGGAAACAAGAAATAATTTCAAATTAAATTCAAATTCATATTTTCTTAATCTTAATTCTTGCTATTTTAATTTTACTTATAATATTTTCTTCATTTTTCATTCTAACTCCTACAATTCCTTTTCTATTGTTCGAGTTTAAAATGGTTTGTGTACGGTGCGAATCTGGTTGGTGGTCATCACTCTTCCTTCGGTGGTGTGAGTTAATTTGGCTTATCCGCCTTGTACTGTGACGGTGACTACTTCTTCTGGTCGCTGTAATGTACGGTGGTCGGTGGTCAGCTGCGGTCGGATGGTGATCTGGTGTTGTGGTGATTTTGTTTGTCGGTGATTTTGTTCGGTTTCTTGTGGAGTTGGCGGTGTTCGGTGTGGTTTCTGGTTTCGGGGTTTTCCGTATGTTTGTTGACTTCGGTGTGTTTGGTGATTTCGGTGTGTCTGTTGATTTCGGTGTGTCTCTCGGTATTTTTGTTGATTTCGGTGTTTTTGGTGATTTCGTTGTGTCTCTCGGTATTTTTGTTGATTTCGGTATGTTTCTCGTTTTCGGTGTGTCTCTGGGTGTGTTTGTTAGTGGTATTTTTGTTGATTTCGGTTTTGTTTTGTTGTTGTTCGTTTTTGTTGCTGGCTGTTTTTTTGTTGCTGGTTTTTGTTGTTTGCTGGATTGCGGGTAGTACCTCTGTTTAAAAGATATGTCATCATTTACACGTATGACATGTTGGGCGATGTTGCATGGGGTGTTAATTCTCTCCATTCGAGTTTTTACGTCATTAATGATTTGTTGTAACTGGGCGTGATCTGGTGTTTTGTTTATTGTATGCAAACTATGGTGGTGGTTAGTGACACTGGGTACTACCTCCTGGTTGCCAATGGTGAGGTGGATGCCTGCTTTGTTCAAGAAATCCATTCCTAAAATTAATTCTTCGGTAATTCCTGGCATGAAATATACTTGGTGTTGGTATTGGTTCATGCCTATTTTGATGGTCACCTCTCCGTGGTTTTGGGCAGGGATTATTTTTCCATTCCCTAGTGTAACTGGAATCGTTTGCTGTTGTGCGCGTGTTTGACGTTTGATCTTCTGCTTTAAGTCAGTGCCCATAAACGTGAGCGAAGCTCCGGTGTCGATGAGTGCTCTGACGGTGTGGTTATTGCATTGGACTTGCAGGTAGAAACGACCGGTGACTGGTGGTACCTCGTTTGCGTTTTGATGGCAGTGACAGTCACGGGATAGTCTTCCTGTGGTTCCACAATACGAACAAAAGAGTAATTTTCGTCCTCGGCAGTTGCTCCTGGTGTGTCCCGGTTGTCTGCAAGACCAACAATTCGTCTCTCGTACATAGGGTGTAGCAGTGATGCAGTTGTTGGAGTGGCGGTTGCTTCTAGTTTCTTCTCCGCGAATGTGCTCATACTCTTCTGCCATTGTCATGAGATCGTCAATATTATCGACTTCATTACGTTTTATGTATAGCCGATATTCTGGGCGGAGTCCTTCATATGCTCGCTCTACTTGTTGTTCCATTCGCATGTGAGGGTGTTGCCGTATCAGTGACATGAGACTCATTATAAAGTCTTTGGCTCTCTCGCGGATGTTTTGTCTCCTACGCATAATTTCTTCTTCAAGCCGGTGTAAGTGTCGCGGTGGTTGGAAGAATTTTTCAGCGGCTGTTCGGAATTCTCGCCATGTTTGTATTTCGTTTCTTTTGTAACGCCACCATTCTCGCGCTCTGTCCTTCAGGATTTCGTTTAGCGGTAAGAGTAGATGGTTATACTCGATTCTGTAGCAATCGGCCAACTCCTCTATCGTTTCTAGGAATTCGTTGAGGGGGCGGCTCCCATTGAAAGCGAGACCCCATTTTCTAACCGTGTTCATTATGTCTATGTTGTTGTTATTTGGGTTGCCTTCGGGTTGTATCTTCATCAGTGGCGTAGTTGCCAGCGTATGTTGGGTCAACCGTGGGCTTACCGCCGTGGTGGTTCCTCTCTCGACGCGTTGCGTTTCAAAAAAGTCGCTCAGTCGCTGTCTGAGTTCTTTTACCGTTCCCTCTGCTGGTAATCCTGACTCTCTAAGACGTTCTTCTAACTCCTCCTTTTTGAGAGAGTAAATCCCGCTTAGGTTGGATGTTGTGGCATCCGTGTTGATACTTAGTGTTGGTTGTGTTTGTGCACTTTCTAACGTTAGTGCTTGACTCTCTGTTGAAGAGAGTCCCTGTTCGGGCGCCATTTTGTAACGAGTTTTTTGTTTCCAGCCTGGATGAAGCTCAGTCTGTCCAGGGTTCGCTTAAAGGGGTCTCGTAACCCTCCAAGTTATTCAACCGCCACACGAATTTCGAACGACTGTTCTCACAGTCTAGCACTGACTCTTTGCAGAGTTCAGCTCGGTGGATTGGTTGTATTGGTTTTATCCTTATATCTACTTAACAATTTCTATACTTATGATACGTACAATGAATGTGCTTTTACCTACACAAATCTAAGGGCAGAGTGCCACGCAGCAGATGGCTGTACAGTTTCCCTACATAAAATCACTTAAACAGGAGTTTCTTAACCAGCGTGTTTTTCTACGGAAGGTCTACGGTAACGGCTTGAAAGCGAAAGTGCTTCCCGGCGGAAGGCCTAAAGTAAGGGCTTTTGGAAGCTCAAGTGCTTCCCGGCGGAAGGCCTAAAGTAAGGGCTTGGAAGCTCAAGCGTTTCCCGGCGGAAGGCCTAAAGTAAGGGCTTGGAAGCTCAAGCGCTTCCCGGCGGAAGGCCTTAATTTATACAGGGGAAAGCGAAAGTGCTCCCCGGCGGAAGGCCTAGAATAAGGGCTTGGAAGCTCAAGTGCTTCCCGGCGGAAGGCCTTAATTTATCGAATCAAAAATGCTGGTTGGTTAATCTCCTGTTTAAGGGATTTTCCTACCGGTGGCGTACAAATATGGTTGCACGCCGGTGGCCTGCGCCGATAGGTGAATGATAGAGCATTCACCGGTGACCGAAGTCGATAGGTAATATATAGGGATATTACCGATGGCCGAAGCCGATAGGTGAATTATAGGGCATTCACCGGTGACCGAAGTCGATAGGTAATATATAGGAATATTACCGATGGCCGAAGCCGATAGGTGAATGATAGAGCATTCACCGGTGACCGAAGTCGATAGGTAATATATAGAGATATTACCGGTGGCCGAAGCCGATAGGTGAAGTCGCAAGATTGGTTTAAGATCTTAAGTATAAGGCTTACCTTATACTCAGTGCAACTCGAATTCGAATATTTTTGCCGCAGCCTTTTATGAGCTGGCTGCTGTAAACGGCACGCGAATTATATGCACGTCGCGAGTGCAAACGGCTAGCGTCGATCATCACATTGTACATTGTGTATGTGTATGTATGACGAAACCGGTTTTGTGTTTGTTTCTTTTGCTTTCGGTGTGTACACAAGAGTACAAACACACATACTAAGAGAATTGATGCGAAGATAAAAAATGTTTTGATCGCTGGTGGGATTTGAACTTGCGACATGCGTTTTTTTTTAAGCTAGGGTTTGTTTCAAAAAAAAAAGAATGTTTCTTTTTGCCGCTGGTGGGATTCGAACCTACGATTATTTGACGTATTTTGTTGATTAACGTCGTGACTGCGCTGCGACTGCGTTTATGCTGTTTTTCCCTTTGTTTTACTTATTTCTATACGTGGATATTTCAGGTTTTCTCATATTTCTAGTTAATTAATCTTATTTGTAATAATCTTATATTTAGCTTATTTGTAACGTGTGTGCACGTTACAGACCATAAAATGTACGGCAAAAAGAGAGTGATACAATAATAGAGAGAAGGAGAGTTGAGTGAAACTGTTTTAATTTTTTAATGTAGTTTAATTCAATGATGTTATTTGATTGAATTGAATTTAATAAAAATTGACATTCAACAATTTTTAGAAATTTTTTATTATTTCGATTACGTTTTGAAACATTTACACAATAAGTTTTGTGTAAAAAAATAACATTTTGACATTTTTAAAATATTGGGGAAATTTTATTTTATTTTAATTGTTATAATTTAAAATTATTATTAATTTTTGAAATGTTGACAATTTTTGTAGTCTTTTTCTGTTTCTGAATTTAAAATTTAAACCAAATTTTAGCCATCAGATCGACTTCAGGGACCGCATGAAACTCTGCGAAATTCGCACGTTGAGACCCTGGTTACGCCTCTCCGTTTTCCTCTTCGTCTTATCCCCTTATTTTCTTCTTCTTCCTCCCCATGTTGCACTTTAACGATCAACCTTTTTCAAAAGTCGAATTGGGACACTCTAATTCAGAATAATTAAATCATGGCAAATTTTGTTAATTAAGTCACTCACACACACAATCATACAGAAACTCAGTTACACAACCAGAGCCACACGCACCCACACACACTCACATCCATTCGGACTCTGTGACTCGCACAAGACTCACAAACAGTTGAGCATTGGTTTCCTTTTTGCACATGAATATATTTTGTTTGGACAACGACAGTCAACAAAAGTTTCGGTGCCACCCGACTGCGACCAAGGAACAAGAACAAGCATGCTGTCAAGTAGAGCTTTTGGAGTAATTCCGCAAACACATGTACAGGGTGCACATGTGTATATGTGTGTGTATGTGTGCGAGAGTCCTTTCTAATGTGAAATTATGGAGCATAAAATGCACAGTGTTGCCAACATGAGCAACAACAGCAGCGTCCTGTGAACACGTTCAACAGAAGTCATTTCTCTCCAATGAGAAAGAGACAAACACATCCTCCAGCTTGCACAGTTACTCACTCTTCCCTCCTTCACTCCGTAATGCATTCGAAATGCAAACGAATGACAAAAACGTGGTCGCTTCGGCTCAGAAGCGCCCTCTGCTGGCAGTTTTTTATTATGCCGTTTGCAGCCATGATTAATGGATGCAACTTCGTCGAAATTGTTGCAACATATTTTGGTCTAAAGGACGGTTGCACGGCTTAAGATGTCGCCGCCGGAGGTGGAGAAAAGAAATGGCACTTAGAAGTGTTACGCACAAACACAGACACACACATACATACATATACACACATTAACAACCGACCGACTAACAACTGACTTGGCAATGAAAGATAATTTTATTGACCTTCTTAAAGTGATGCAAGAGGATAAAATAAGATCCTTATGCTGTTTCATTGAATGATAATAATTGAATGACCGTTGTTACGTTGTTAATGATAATTAGTAAAAAATTGCTACGAAAGAGAAACAGTTTAAAATGACAAGAACAACAAAGACACAAAGTGTGTTCGAGGGCATTTTAAAGAAATCGTCTCCTTTCTTCAACTCCTCCACATTCATCACCTTCTAATCGTCCTGCTCCATCCAAACATCGTCTCCTTCCTCCTTCTCCACCCCCTTCTTACTGCTGCTACTTCTTTTTCCGGGTTTATGTTTATTACGCGGTTTGAAGTTGATGTTTCTAGTGTAAAATCAGAGGACGCACGCGCAAATGCCACAAACAAAAACCAACAACAACAAAAACAACACCAAAAACAACAAATTTAACAAACAAGCAAAATGCACGAAGAGCGATTTTGTGGTTGTTGTTGTCGCTTTTTAGTATTTTTAAACAGAGTTTAGAGTTTAAACCGAGTTCAAAATTTCCTTTTACAACGCTACGCAATTTTTAGAAGCTGCGAACAGAAGCAGAACAACAACATGAAGAAGAAGAAAAACAACAACATTAAAAGCAACATTAAAAGCAAGAAAAAACCGAGTTGTTGCTTTTCTGGAGAAAATTTAATAAAAGGGATTCCGTAGTACAAAACAGGGAAGAGAAAGAACGCGAAGAACGCGAAGAAGAAGAAGAGGAAGAACTGAAGTCAACGTCAAGTCAGAGCCAGAAAAATTTTACGAACATTTAACGTTTAATGATGATTGCAAAGTTGATGATTTTTAATTCAGTGAAATGATGCATCTCTGGCAGAGGATGATTTATGCAACAATGGAGCAGTGAAACAACAACAAAATCAGCCACAACAACCAGAACTGGAATCAACAACCACAATAAAAACAACTGAAAAGCGTACCCTGACAGGGAAACAGCACGGCATCATCAAACGTCAAACTGACAGATTTCACCGCCAAGTTAACAGCGAGCTACTTACAGTCAAGGCAAAAAGTTCGCAAAACTGTTCCATTCAAACAACCAACGAAGCCACAACAAAAACAACAGGAGCTTGGAGTAATTTAATTTTAACTCATAGACCAAGAGTAGGCGTGTTCCGCCCCATTTTACAATACAGAAGGTATTTGAATGGAAAAATGGAAAATCAAACTGTGGAGAAAATTAAATAAATGTAGTTCTAATATCAGAGTGAAGTACATCAATTACTCAGTTCTGTATAATATTCAAGGTAGGCGTGGATCTCTTACTTCTCCATTATCTTCAAAAATATCGCTTAAATTAAATGTAGTAAAAAGAAAATCCTTTAGACCTCGTAACGAGTATCTATAATGGGCGTAATCCGTCCACTTTTTCTTTATAACTTAGTATTTAATAATCTAAGTGAAAGATTTGTGTTGAATATTTAACCATCTTAAGTTTGAGCTCTACATCTATAAAATGTAATTATTATCTTATTTTTTAATCTTTATATTAAAGCATAAATAACTTATTTAATATTAGGTGTGATACGCCCACTTTTACTTTATAACCTCCTTAAAAAGGTGATTTATATATCTCAACCATTAACACCATTAACACTTACGAATAACTTGTGTAGTTTATGATCTCAAAAGAGACATTGTATCTGTTAAGAACTAACCTAGAACTGGGCGTGGTTGTAATGCCAACGATAACAAAATATATCCTATATAGAGCATTTTATATATTTTGTTTTATATACATACATACATACAGATGTACATATGTACATATATACTGATTTATTTACTCGTATAAAAAATATTAAACATGAAACATATAAGACCATTTTTTTAGATTTATAAATTTAAAGAAGTTTCCTCCAAAAGCGAAACTTCTTTTTAGTTATTCAATATTTTTTCCCGAGTGTGGTTTTTTAAATTTTTTCTATATTTTTGCATAAGTTTTTCTCTCTTTTTTACATTACAACTCGGCAGTTGATGAGCGCTCACCCAGAATTTGATGATCACAATGAGTGGTGATTATAAACAAATTATGACATCGCGTTGCCACATGTTGAAAATAAGCACTTTATTACCAAACCACAAACATACACAAAATCACACATACAAAACATACAACATGCTCCATTCAACATCATGCAAAAATTATCCATCCATTAATTTAATTTGAGGGAGGGCAAAAAAAAACCGTCAAAATTTCCTTTTTTAATGTTTAATGAGTTCGCGTGTATTTCTTGTGTTTTTTATATTTATTGCATATTTTCTTTTGATTTTTTATGGTTTTTCCTCGTTGTATTTTTCTGTTTTTCTGGGTTTTATTCTTTACTTTGCTTAATTTTTTGGTTTTCTTTCTTTTTTGTGTTTTTTCCTTTGCAATCACTTCTTCGCTGGGAAAAAAGACATTAAAATTAACTCATAAAAATACTGAAGCATCATTCTAGGCGCTCAAAATTACAAATTCATTTCATTAATTTTAAAGCAAGCGTGTTCTTTGAAATTTTTATGCATCTTCCTACGATTTCATTATTTATGACATGCCACAGAAATCGATATTTCATTTTTTTTTGTTGGTATTCATCTATGTAACATGTACTTGTACATATGTATGTATATGTTTCAAGATTTAACGATTTCTCTTTTCTTTTTCTATATTCCTTTATTTTTTTGTCTCTTTTTCTTAGTCCTTTTTTGGGGGCTTATTTTTTATGCTGATTTTTGGTTTTTTTCGCGAGAAATCAGAGCTGGAAAAGGCATAAAGTTGATAACACCAACAACTATACGACCCACAGTATTCACCACACTATTGTTGTTGTTGTTGCCTTTGCCATGTTGCACGTACGGAAGTGTAAAAAGTTGCTGTGTTCCAATTTGAAGTTGAAAGCTGATTTTTGTTTCTTTTTTAGGCCGACGGCTTCAACTTCTGTGCTGTGTGAATGCACATTTTTTACTTCGAACGTGAAACCTTTTATTAACATTGAATAATTGGAATAAAGTAATAATTAACAACAGATTCATTTCGTTTTTAAATTGTATTGTTTACAAGGAAATGTTTTAGATTAATTTTCTACTTCTTCCTTCGATCTTTAAAAAAGCATTTATAGCGATGTCTAAAAATCCCTTTTCTATTCTCTCGGAACTCAAATTATTACACAATTTTAATTCCGTTCAAAATAAGTATTTCGTTCATCTTAAAAACATGTTTTCCAAAGCGAAACACTTCGAAGTTCGGCTAAAATACTGTATTTAATTAAAGCAAAAACAGTCGAGTAGCTGCAAAAAGTACAGCGAAAAAAACATAAAATAAGAAATATTAAATCAAAGTATTAAAATACGGAAAAATAACAAAAAAAGGTGCACCCTATAAAAAACCTTTCCTACCCACATTTTTTCTTTTAATTGCCACAGAGTCGAACAACGATCAACTGATGGCTGGAGAGGAGAGTGAAGAGGAGGAGTGTTGGTGGAGGTGGAGAAGCGGCTGCAATAACGACCACCGAAGAAGGCGCAAACATCTCAAACAATCCGCTCCAATAACTTGTAAACCAGCTGAAAGCATCTCGGATCGGCAACACGCACAAGAAGCGCTGCTATTAGATGCAATACAAATTTAATACAGGGTGCCACTCACAACGAATGCCCGCAGCTGGTGATTTGCATGTGTTGGCGTGCTGCAACATGGATGAAAACATGTTGGATGGGAGTTCTAACAAGTGGATGGCAACGCTTAATTAAATTGTTGTTCGCATCGAATCAGCAGAGCTTAATAAGGAAAGCTTTGTGCGAAAAGTGCAGCAGGCGCGGCGCCAATTATAATTAGAATAAATTTAAAACTACGTGATTCTAAAGGAAAACATTTAATTAACACCATTAAAATGGAACTGGAACTGAGACCTGAAAACTTCCTTCAGTTGCTCCGGCTGCTGTTGCTGCTAAGAGACCGTTTTTCCACGGTTGCATGGAACTAGAAAAAAAGAGAAGCCGAGTTTTAATTAAAAGTACAAGATTTTTAAGTTTCTCTGTTTAGTTGCTTTCTTTTTTTTATTATTGTTTTTCTCAATTATTTTAATATTATTTCTTTGCAATTATAAAATGAGTAGAAAAACTTTTTAAAGGCGGTGTGATGCAAAATAAAGTCTAAAATTCTGCAGAGCAGTGAAAATAATTTAACAGTTTTTTATAAGTAAGGTTTTTTGTAATAAAATTCGTATTCTGTCGAAAAAAATTACGGAGCAGAACAGAACAGAAAGGAATGCCACGGAATGGAATTCAGTTGGCCAGATGTTGATATTATCTACAACCTGTAATCAATTAAATTAAATAATTTATGTTAGACTTTTCAGAACTTTTGCCAACTGAAATAGTTTAGAAAATAGTTAAAAATTAATTTTCCACTTCAACGGTTTTCAACGAAGGCTAGGAACACAGCACAAGAATAATAACGAAAATAACAGCAGCAACAACAACAACTACCATGACAACAACAACAACTACAATGACAACCAGCTATTATTTAAATGAATACCCACGTTTAAAGTTTACTTGCTGCGATTTGTTGCTTACTTCTGAATGCCTCTCTTCTGGTAGTCTTTGTTGTTGTTCTCTTTGTTGTTGATGTTAGTACATACTTTTGTCGTACTCTGGTGTATGAAGCGCATACAAATTTCACTCTTTAGCTGTTGTTATAATCGTCTCCGTTGTTGTTTCTATTAATTCTGTATTTGTTCTTCTTGTTTAACTGCTGTTTCATAAGGTGTCTCCGTGTTCTTGCTTCTTTTTTTTGTTGTTTTTATTGTTTCTCTATACAATGAACGTGGTCTCAAAAATATGTTCCCAACATTACCAAATAACGGCAGCCCCAGCGCTCTCTCAGCAATGGAATGCTATATTATTACTTATTTGCATTGGCTGAGGTGCAATTTTCTGAAGAACTGTTTTTGTTTTTGGTGTTTTTTAACATTTTGTTCTCTGGTTTTGTTTTTTGTGAAAGTAAAAATGTACTGTCAGGCTGTCAAGTGACGTTGTCGCTTCGTAGATATTCCAGGATGTGTTGCTTTTTCTTGTTGTTGTTGTTGTTGCCTGTTCCAGAGAAAAAAATGTTAAAATAATAGTCATTTTATTACGCTGTTGTTGTTGTTGTTATTATTTTATTTATCAGATTCAACGAATGCAACAAATGAATAAAACGAATTCCAACGAAACGACGCAACAAAAATCGCCTTTGGTTGCAGCCATATAAAAGTGGGAGGTATTCAGGTGGCCGGTTGTACATTTCTGTGCCTGTGTGTGTTTGATCCATGCATGCATGAAGACTGAAGCTTCTCAGAATGAGTTCATGCTGGATGAAACCTTGGCACGAGAGGCGGATTCATAGGAGTTCCTTTCAGCAGCTCACCAGGGAACTTTACGAAAAAGAGGTGCTCTAAAGGCGACCCCAAAGGAGCAACTGACACCAATACTACGTTATCTAGCAACTGGGGAGTCCCATAAATGTTCAGAATAGCACTCCAGACTTTCGCACACATATCTAGTAAAATGTATTCCCCGAGTCTGTGCAGCAATACGGATAAATATGAAAGACCTTTATTTAAAAGTAAGTGAATCAAGAAGTGAAACACCAGGATAGTTGAAGTAATGAGCCATTGTCACATTTGATTGAATGGAACCTTTTGTTATTGTTGCTGTTGTTTTGCACGGAGATTCCACGTTGGACTTCTGGGCCAATTCGACGTCGAATTAGAAGTCGATTCGTAACAGTTTAAAAATCGTATTTTAAAACTCTTCTTCTTTTCCCTGGACACACTCATGAGAACTAAGAAATAATAGATATTTATGGTTAATAATTCTTCTTGTTCTTTTAGGTTTTGAAAGCAAATGATTTTTAACGATTCATAAGACTTAAAAATATCTCTCATTCAAATTTTGTTAGTTACAAAAGCATTTTTTGTTTATGAATATTTATGAAGTCTTTAAAGAAAATAAAATCCATTTTTATAGGTATTCTATATTTAATATTTACAATATTGAAAAACCGAACCGAAGAAAAATGAAATCATAATAAAAAATAAAAATACGAAATAAATCAGCCAAGAAATATGAAATAAATAAATACTAAAATACACATTACGATAAATATACATTCAAATAAAAAAATTCAACGAATAAAGACATATTTTATATCGATAATAATTTTTAAAACAAAAATGACATAATTTTAAAGTGAAAAACTGAAACAATTTCGGTGCTTTGCTAAATTATAAAGCAGCTTTTTACTTGCAAGCCGGTGGCATGAATTGGATTTTAGAAGGAAAACTGTATTTTGCAATTAATTGGGAGCAGAGCCGATAATCATCTAAAATTCGCGAGGATGTGCTTTGAAAATGTGAACATGAACACCAACATTCAACATTCAACATGAACACCAGCTCAACAACAAAAACAACATTCATGATAATGATGCCAGGCGATCATAGTGACCACCAACACAAACAAACAACAACAACGACAGCAACTCAACATCATCATCATCGAACTTAGAATGCAACCAAATTGAACCGAGTTCAACAAAAGCAGTAACCGCAGCAAAAACAAACAAAAACAACAACAACAGCACAACAACAACGGGTGGTCGTCATTAATTAAGCCTGCGACAACAAAACGAACTGCGGCGATTGCGTACTTTAACGCTGCATTTAGTTTAATTACAAAATAATCGACATCCAGAGCTGAAGCCGAACCGCAGCCGCAGCGAAATCCAAATCCGGATGCAGACGCCGTTGTCGCTGCTGCTGTCGATCGAGCTGCTGCTCTTCGGGAGCCTTCAGTCCAAAGCAACATTTTATTAGACGCTTCGTTGAGCTCAGATTTAAGCAACCTTCTACTCTATCGGTCGCTGCGGAGGGAGACGAAGACGAGGTCTAGATTGGAATTGACCCCAGTCGCTCACTCTCGCGTTTATTTGGGCTGATGTTGTGGCTTTGGTTCTGTGCAGATTTTCGGTCGGTCGTTTATGTTAAATTTGCCGGAATCCCCTTTAATTTGAGCCAAAATCATGTGGATGAGCCGCGGGGCTCTCGAATCCGTCTACAGTCCTCAGTGAGCAGCAGCAACACTCGAAGTTGTTAACAACGACCGAGTTCACAACAGCTACTGTTGGCTCATCGTTGGTATTCCTGAACTGGCCCAAAATGAAGGCGTTTACTTGGCCTCTTCTGTCGGTCGGTTGGGTGGTCAGTCCGTTAAATGGGGTCAATTGAGTTGCAGCCGAAGCTGTTGATCGAATTTCTGTTGCCGGACTTCGTTTGTTGACTGGTCTGGAATTTCCGGATTATAGAATTCAATGAAACACGTTTTTTTAAGATTTTATTACACCTAAAATGATGTACTTTGCATGATTTCTCAACAATATTAAATCATTTCAAGTTCCGTTAGAATTTAACCAACTTAACAAAATTTCAAATCACTGTCCGGACTGCAGAGTAAAATTTAAACTGTCGGAATCGAAGAGCTGATCGGATTACTGTGTAATACGGAGTAGTGGGTTCGTACTGTACGTTGAAAGCTTATAAACAAGAACAACGAAACACAGAGAACGAGAGAGAGCAACTTTATTAGTTGTCAAAGTAGAAAAAACGAGACGCACATACAAGGGAAATCATACACGCACACACACACAGAAGCAAAACTCTGCAGAAAATTGAAAATTATATGAAGTGAAAACTCTTCATTTTCCGAAAATGTATTGAGAATAATGACTGATTTTAAGCTCCGATAGCAAATCAGTCAGGAAATGTTACAAAGAGAGAGAGAGGAAGAGGAAGAGAGACCATAAGTTGTCGAAAGAGAGGCGAGGAAAGAGTTAAGAAAGAAGAAAAAATTGAGTTAAATTGCGTTGACGCGAGATTCAGGTTGGGGTTTAGTGAATTGAGGCGAATTAAGTTGATTGAAGGTCAGCTTCCCTTCCTAATAACCCCCCCCCCCCCCCCTAATTCCTTCTAATAACCTCTTCTACAAGAAAGGGTTCGAACATTCTTTAAATAATTAAAATATTTCTAGTTCGTTACGCGATCTATTTTCGTTTAAAACTTCTCAAGCCCCAAGTTTAACTCATGCTCAACATATTGATTTCGCTGACACGAATGTTTCTTTGGTTGGAGAGGTCAACTCATGCATAATTCAACCTCAGCTAAAGTGGAACATTATGTTAATTTAAGCTCTTGTAGCAGGAGAGGAGGGGAGGGAAGGATGACGAGTTGCAACGACAGCAACAGCAAAAAAGTGGCACATTAAAATATTAACTAATATCGATTGTTAAAAAAAAGGATTACGGAGCAACTCTATGCAACCCTGAGTTTTTTTTTCTCCAAAGGGCGGGAATAATTTTATTTTTCTTTTTAGTACTTTTTCTCCAGTTTAAAATTTTTCGCTCAGCGAATTTTAATGATGAAAAATTTACTTGAATGAAATTCAAAGAAGAAATAATTTAACTATGGAAAACAAACACATCCTTTGAGCAGGGTTGCCAATGTTTTTTGTTGAAAATAAAACAGCACTTTTATTAAAAAATCTAAAAGTTTTGAAAATTGTAGCCGTTTTTTGTTTTTATACCCTGCACACGAAGTGAATAGGGTATATTCACTTACTGCTTCCGTTTGTAACGCATTAAAGGAGGCGTGACAGGTATAGGAAAGTATATACATATATTCTTGATCAGCGTGACCTCCTGAGTCGATTTAGCCATGTCCGTCCGTCTGTCTGCCTGCCTGTCTGTCTGTCTGTCTGTCTGTCCGTCTGTGGAAATCACGATTACCACTTGGCACGAATTCTCCTTCAAACTTGACACGAATATTGTCTATCATTAGAAACTCATCGCTATTGAAAATGGGCAAAATCGGACCATTACCACGCCTACTTTTTATAGTGAATATAAATTAATCCATGCTTATAGCTCAATTTCGCAGCTTGTAGAACGAATTTGGGGTTGAAATTTTGTCCAGAAGTAGACTGTCTTCGACCAAAAAAAGATTACTACAAATGGGCGTGGTCCGCCCACTAATTAAATAAAATTCGATTACAGGAGAACGAATAGAGATATTTTCATCAAATTTAACTTCGGCCAGGCCGAAGTTAACACTTTTTCTGGTTTATTTTCAACTTTTCATTTTTAATTTCTTATTCTTTATTGTTAATGCTTAATTTTAAATTTTTTACTTTTAATTTTGAATTTCAATCAATAAGTTAAGAAAAGATATTTTAATAGATTTTTTTAACTTGAAAAAATGACCTCTTTAAATCTTCAAATAAAAGCGAAATTCAGATGAAGAGGAGGAAGAAGCAGTGACAAAGATGGAGACAAAAGTACTCCGAGCCTTCAATCCTGCCATCCATCCGACAAAAGTGCTCAAAGGACACGAAGACGAACTGAATGTAGAGCATCATAAAGAAAAAAGGAATCATTCAAGTGTTAATTAATCATCGAAAGTACGAATCTGTACTCGAAAGTAAAAGAAATCTGCATAAAAACGTCAGCAAATGAGGAGGAGTGGAAGAGGAGGCTTCGTAGAAACCTTGACCCAAAGCGGTGTGTATTTCGAAGAAGGAGAAGAAGACCAGAAGACGGGGAGGCAGAGCAGGACAAAAACAAAAACCGAAAACTTGTTCAACGTTAATAAATGTATTTTTTTATACGACGATGTCTCTCAGTCGTAGGAACAACAACAACCACTCTGACTCACTTACTCGTTCGCTCTTCTCTTCTTCGTTTCTTCCCTGTCCTTTTATTGACTCTTTTTTGTTCCGCAGAAGCGTCTACTTCAAAGCGTCAAACTCGAATATTGTCGCCTTCTGAATATACGCCAGAAATGTGGGCGGAAAGGCGTGTTTTCTCGAGCCCAATACTGTCAGGGTTCAAATTAGCATGATGATGATGATGGTGGTACTAAACAACAAAAGGATGATGATGATGTTATGATGAGATGATAAAATGACATTCATTTATCATAATTTACGTGCGTGTGCCTGTCTCTCTGTTTCTCTTTTATATTTTTTCTTTTTTCTCTATAAATGTGTGTGGATTTAAGTCACAAACACAACCGCACACATCCTTATTGAATATTGAAATACGCAATCTTTTTCCCAAGGATTTGAAGTGGCAACGTGTAAAAAATAAAATAAAATTCTGACAGCACATTTTATTTGAGTGCTTTATTTAAGAGCAGCGTAGAATGTCTTTCTTTCTTCTTGTTCTTGTTGATTCCTTTTTTGAAAAATCATATTTTTGCTTATTTTCCCCCCTAAAAATATTTTAAATTGGGGTCTTAAGCAACATTTTTTACTGCAAAATTTTTACGAGTAACATAAAATAAAGTTTAGTTGTTATTTATGAATTTTGTTAGTAATTAACATAATACAGTAACAATTAACATATTAATTATTATTAACATATTAATTATTATTAATATATGTATTATATGTATTTTTTAAATTATTTATTTCGAAATTAAAAGTGTTCTTATTTTGAAAAATGATAAAATTGATTACATTAAAATTCAATCTAATGCAAATATTTGGACCTTTCTATCCATTTAAAAATTTATTACAGTAAATAAAATTTTGTTTGAGATTCAAGCAGATAAAAAAAAAACTATTCGCCGAGAGTCGCAACGGAATGTCAATCAATCACTCGCAGCTGTCTACATACAGAGAGGCCGTAGATATACATAGAGTAGAGAATGAGTGATTGACGGACTGACTGAGTGACGGACAAACTGGATAATTGAATGACAGACTGCTTGTTTGGTTGCAATGGAAGCACGAACTGCTGCTGCTTTGTATCTTGTTGCTGCCTAGAAAAAGAGTATCCCTGACGAAGTGGCACCACTGGTTACAAGGCGCCACCAGCACCGCGCCGATTTGTGGCCAACAGAAACCCGAATCTCCTGACAAATTATATACCAAAAAAAGAAACGAAAGATGCTAATTATGCAAATAAATTTGTGAGAAGCACAGATGTATTTGCTTGTGTGGGTGTGTATGTGTTTATGTGTTGGTCTGTTTCTTTGTGGTGATGTGGTCATTAGTGGAGTTTGTCTTCGAATGCGGTCTAAAGAGTTATCATTCATTTGTCAGTTTTAAATTCAAAGATTCGGTTGTTTTTTGTTCTTCCCTTTTTCTGCTGTTTAATTGGACAATTAATTTTATGAAGATTGTGTAGATTAATAGAAAAAGTCGACCAATCTACAAATTTAATTGATATGAATGAGTTTTTAAATTACAACAAATTTTTTAATTACTCGCTCGTAATTAAGAATTAATAAAAAATGAGTGATGACCGGGCTTTGATGGACTTTAAAAAGCTTTGAAGTTGTAATAAATAAATTTTAAATCATACATTTTTTCGACTTTTTTTTCTTTCAAGTATATAAATAATGTAAAAAAAATATGTCTGCTTTTCATGAAAATAAAATTTTATGTCAGAAAATTTTTCTTATACAACTCCGGGTGGGCCATCGCCTGGTTTCTTTTTAGCATTTTCTTTTATAAAAATAATGATTGACAAGGAAACCAATATATTGTATGTAAATGTGCTTGAATTAGAAAATGTACAAAAAAACGTGATCCAATTTTTGTGTATCCTCCAAAACTTTTTGCCAGTGATGCCAGATCTTAATACTTGTACCAGCGCTCACCGGGTTGCTGCAGTGAATAGTGAAAAATCAATCAAACTCTGTTCGCAACAGAATTTGTTCATTGTTGTTGTTGTTATTATTAGAAATTCCATCAAACACTTTTTCAGCCTTTTTTGATTATTTTTGGAAAAACTCTACTCACTTAAGGAACAACAATAATAGCAACAACAACAAAAACAATAACAGCAACCATTGATTCTGGTTCACACTCTGGTGTTTGCTTAATGGAAAGTCTGCCATTCACTCGTCCACTCAATAATTCATCCATTCATTCACCATTCAATATTTTATCCATCAGGTCGGATTTCCGTTCACCGACTTTCCGTTTACTGTCAAAATATTTATAGTTTGGATTTTCTAGTTTCTTTTTTAGTTTTCATAGAATACTTGCATTTTTTTGTTATTATTTCTGCTTATTTTCGGATCACAAAACATGAAAAATGCATTCATCACTTTACAGCTTTGGCAATCAATTCAATTGCAATCGTTCATCAGATGTTTTCCCATTTTTCCCCATTAATTCAATTAGATTAGAGTTTTTTTTTTTAAATTTTAAATAAATTAATTTTTATGTATTGCGACTGAAGCTACAACAACAATAAAAGCGTTGTTTTCGTTCGTATTTGCTTTAATAAATGACGAAATGTACACGAAAATCATCAATCATCTTTTTGCAATAACAACCAGTGTTGCCGCTAACCTAAAGTTAAATGTGTCCTCTGTCCAGTTAGATGCCAAATAATGAAAATTATAATTATGTTCATATTGTATATTTTAACTTTGATGGCAACAGAGGAGCTTCAGCTGTAAACTATTTATTGCTAAATCGAGTTTGGGTTGGTGTTAAGTTTCAGTTTTACTGTTATTAATGGTCGCTTGTATGTATCTGGAGGAAAATCCGTCCGATCTATTTTAAACTCGATGGAATGGTACGATTCGGTTGAGAATACTTGGAGATCCACGGTACCCATGAAAGTGCATCGCTATTCACATTGTGTAAATAAGTAACTTTGTGTTAGTTAATCACTACAGGTGCTGTGCTGTGATAGACGAGGAAGAGACTTTAACCCACCGGTTCTGGCAATTTCCGACCTTATCCCGTAGCGGCCCGAGAACGGGTTCCTTGATAGTTTGGCGGTACTGGTATATCGACCGGTTTCTAGTCTCCTAAAGCTCATCACGCCAGTGCCAGATCGGCATTCACGCGGACTATACTAAATATGAGGGGAGGTCCCGCGGATTAAAAAATACTTTTTTAAAACTAATTATTTAAGATACGAGACGTTATTTAAAGTCTAGAAAAAATAAATGATTTAAGAAAGTAAGAAAGCTAAACACCTAAAAGTTTTGGAAAAATTTAATTGAACGAAACAGTTTTTATTTTAATTTTATTTTGAAATTTTTAATTAATTTAGATTTTTTATTGCAGAACAATAACATAGAGTAAGATACCAAATGAAACTAGAGGAAATATGTGGTTATAAGGAAAGCAAACTTATAATCACATTTAACCCGGCTACGCTTATTGGGTCCATTTGGAGCCAAAGCCGACTTTGCACACTTATAACTTTTACACGGTAAGACCTACCAGTCTGAACTTTCTCGGCGGTGAATATTTATTGAAAATCTATCATCCCCTTAAAACAAAAGATTCAAAATACTTTTTTAAATAGCTGTAAAAAAAATTCCCCCACATAAGCGTTTTAGGGTCCAAATGGACCCATTAAATATTTTCTGGAAATTTCGTTTAAAAATTTACAAAAATTATTGAAACTGACTTCCTAATTAACGGAATTCCCAATACTGTATTCTAAGGATGGCACAGGCAATAAAATTATATTTGCCTTGTTACCACAAGCAATAAGAAAGACAACAAATGTGACATTACTTGCACTACTGCTCAAAATTCATTTGTAGGGAGCACAGAACCACACTTTGCATGGAATGTGCAAATATGGATTCAGATTAGATTAATTTAATCACAAAATACACTCGTAAATATAATAATAAATACATATCAAATAGTATAATAATCGTATAAGTAATAATTAGCTAAATATTGAATGGACCCGAAAAAGCTAATTAAGGGTCTTTTTTTCAAGCGTATCTGGGTTAATCACAGATGAGTATAAATACAGTTCATAATTGTAAGGATAATCTTTCTATGGAAAGACAATAAAGTTCGAGTATTTATGGCCGGCATTTAAATCTGGTTTTATTACCAACCCGGACTATGTAACTCTATTAAGGTATACATATGTATTTGGCCAATAAAACGATTTTAGGTATCATTTAAGACTACTTTTACAATTTGGACAGTATTAAATATTGATGTCCTTGAATGGCTTGGTTTTTGGTGCCCTGTCAAGTTTCTCAGGTACAAAATATTTCTTTCACAGTTTCCCTTAATTTCTTCCGATATCCTTTGACATGATTTTTTTTGTAGTATTCTTTTGCTTTTTTAATTGATTTGAAAATTAAGTGCATTTATTTAATGCATTAATATGATAACATTAAAAAATATTTTATTTGCTTGCTGTTTTATTCATTCAAGTTAATCATTTCATTTTTTTCTCCTTAATTTCTTGGTCAACAAACTTTTGTTTGTACTCTAAAGTAATGAAATGTAAGATATCTATAAAATTTAACAAATCTCGTTCAATTTTGTTAAATTCTTGACTTAAGTAGAAAAAGTAAATCTATGCTTGAACACATAGAAAATCGCACGACGAATATTTCGGTGCGAACTTTCAGAAATCTTCTGCCGCACCGACGCCACAGAGAACAGCTGTTTGATTTATGTACATTCGTTGCAAGGTTTATAGAATAAAAGGTTACGCCAGTAAACAAAGAAAAGTGGTCTCGTTCTGCGCATCTACGTCAATAAGTATTTCTAAAATCACTAGGGTCACAACACACGGTACAAATGCCAAACTTGAAAAGTCGTATGAAGAAAAGTTGGAACAGGTTTAATGTTACTTGAACGCTCCAATTTTGTTGTTGCTTTTTTGTTGTTGTAGTTTTATGCGGTAACTCCAACAAGAGCAACATTTCTTGTCGTTCTCGTATGTTTTCAGAGTTACATCCCTTTGAAATTTGGAAATTACGAGAGTTTATCTCTTCAACTCTACAAAATACTTACATGTTCTTCGTATCGTTGGAAAGGCATTTGAAAGACCTTTCATTTGTGTAAAAATGTATAATTACTGTAATAATTACTGTATGCAAAAATGTAAACTGTATAATTAACCAACAAAAACTAAATCTTGTTGGTACATCTTTGAAATTCACAAATAATATTATTCTTAACACTTTTCCATC
The DNA here is from genome assembly GCA_949629155.1 of Myopa testacea. Lineage (NCBI taxonomy): Eukaryota > Metazoa > Arthropoda > Insecta > Diptera > Conopidae > Myopa > Myopa testacea. Next base: position 13,852,022 of record OX451346.1, read on the forward strand.
TACTTTATTTATTATTTTTTATATATACATACATATGTTGTTATAATGTGAATCATTTCTACTTTAAATTTCCATTCATTAAGTTAATTTTTCATGTTTAGAATCTGCTCTTCGAACTCTCCAAGTCGAAGTATTTTAAATCCATGCTAAAAGCTTTTTAAATCATTCCAAACTCATTTGTTTGTTTGGATTTCACAATCGCCAACTGCAGAAAAGCGTTTATCTCACTCTGTCTTTCTCTCTCTCTCCCCTCTGTCCTTCTTTTCATGCCACAGGTGTTTGATTTTCAAGATGGACACATCGTCGAGGTGCTAAAATCATAACTAAACCTTAATAAATCACAAATGATTACATATACAGAGTGAGTGCATGCGTGTGTGTTTATGTTTGTTTGTTGGTTTTGTATATATACTGTCACAGGCAGTGCTGCCAGATGTCATTATCAGCAGCAGCGTTAGCAACACACCAGCAAACAGCATTCAACGCCGATTTCCATAATTATTCTGCTCAATATTTGCACGTGAATTACGTCCGGCATCTTCCCCTTCTGGCCACTTTGGACCAATTTTGTTGGAACGAATGCTCTTGAAGCCGAGTCAAGAATTATCACGTCTGACTGCAAGTGATGGGTCGATTTTCCCTGATGGTGATCCGCCATTTGGGGGGGAAAATGGTCGGCAAAATGACTCATTGTCGGTATTCATAATTCACTAAATCGTTCAAAGAAGTTGCATCGTTTAAAGATCATAGATAGTCAAAGAAAAAAAACACTATTCTATTCATCTAAAAGACACTTCTTCCCAAACCTTCTCTTTTGACGCTCTACACAAACAATAGCAGGCACATTAACTGTGGTCATGGTCAATACCAACAGCAGCAACAACAACAACACGAGTAACATACAAAACATATTGTCAATAAACAACAAGTTTTTGAAATTTTCACTTTTTAATTACTAAAGTACTCAACTTCTTATTTCCTTCGAAAGAAAACTTCTGAAAGAAAACTTTTGAAATAAAACTCAAAATATTTTGTGAGCTCAAATTTTCAGCAGCATTTATTTTGATTTGAAATTAAATTTTAAATTTCAAGATATTCTTATTGAATTTGTTTCCACAATTTGAGGATGAGTGACATGTAAGTTCGTCATAAATGGATTTAGAATCGTTGCAAATCGGGAGTTTTGTTTATGAGTGCAGCTTCTTTTATTCTCTGTTTTTCTCTCTTTGTCTGTCTTCCTCTATTTTCAGTGATGCAAAGCTTTCTGTTTTGGGCAACGCCAAAAACTTGGGCAAGGTTCCCACCGGGGTCATGGCGCAACTATTACCCATTTGCAGCGAGCTACAGACGACCCGCGTAATAACCAGTTTGGTAAAGTTGAATTATAATTTAAAGAAGTCAAGCTTCTGTGATGCGTTTCTCTTCTCTCTCTTTCTCTCTCCAGGTACGTCATGAACTTATGAGGAGTCTGCTGCATGAAGAAATGGAGGGTTATCGGAATGAGCTCTATGCTCGTGGTCTGGCAATTTTTAATCAACAGAATTGCTACACGAAGCGTTGCCTTCAATAAATTTTCGAAGATTTTTGGTGAAATTATAATAGAATATCTTTCGTGATCGTTATCGCAGATTAAGAGAGAGCAAAACATGAAGAGGACTACGGAGGACCTGAGAGTTACATTAGTAGTACATCAAGCACTCCTGAGAGTCACTACAAAGAAATTTACTTAAAATTGCCGAGAGTTTTGAAGAAAGTGACAGTTTTATCCAGAGCTACAGCGAGTCCTTCAAAGTTACCGAGTGCAATTGAGAGTAACGTAGAGTTATGGAGCTGTACTGTTATAAATCACTGTTAATCAGTGAGGGCCATTAAGAAATACTGAGAGCTACTGAAAGTAACTTGAGCCACCCAAAATTATTGCGAATTACTGAATCTCTCAGAAAAATAACAACATATTCGAATATAATTTCACAATTTCTTCACTTTTATTAAAAGGTACTTAAATTAAACAAATAAAATTACGACTTTTGTATGTTTGTTTTTTTATTTTAAAAGGGACTAGAATCCCCCTCCCCCCAACATCTTCACGCATGTATAATTAAATGTATAATTAATGAGTTTCTAGCTTCGTTTTGTACAAGCCAACAATTTAGCTAATATTATTTGACGCGGGCGGTTTTCATTTAAATTCGTACAACGAGAAGCCGACAGGAGGATTCCGCTCACATCACCGCATCCCATCGCATCGCATCGCATCATGTGCGACAGCCGGTGGCACATATTCGATTTTTGCATGCATGCTGCTTCGTGCGACATGCGGTGAGGCAGCTTGTTTGTATACAATTCATTGGCACTTCAACAACTTTTGACTTTTCTACGCGTGTTTAAAGAGAGCGGTTCGTGTAACAACCAGGTTGAATGCCGCTGAGGTGGTGATGACGCCAGCGGTGGTGCTTCCATGCCGCGTTGCACGCAAAAGATTGATGCTACTTGTGAATGCAGGGTTTGTCAGTGACAAGAATGCAAGCTGAGACAGTAAAAACAGGTACACGGTTAATATATTTTATTAAAATATGTATATACGTATAAATGTATTGTATACATATTTGAAGAACTAATAAAATATACATACAATTGTATTAATAAAGAAATACTTTTAGAATAAATTTCAGAATAAAATTAAATGCATGTATTACAACAAGAAAAGTTCTCTGTTCTGAGGTGTTCTGAGAGAGAGAGAAGAGGAAGAGAGAGAGAGAGGACGAGGAACCTGCTCGCAAGTCGTTGAAATAGTTTTGTTTTACGGAATTTGTAGCCAACAATAAATGCAACGGATAAAACTTCATTATTTTCTGAAAAACTGGGTTAAAACGAGCTTAAATTCAAGCTAAATTCGAACTTTTTGTATAGTTTTTCACGGGTTTTTTATTTTTTTTTTTTTTTGTAATGAATAAATTTGGTGCAAATTTATTTGTAACCAATTTTTTTTATTTATTTAGAAGGAGAAAATATGTCAGCGCTTTTTTAAAGAGGAATCAACAAAAAAATAAATGCTTACAACATAAAATCATGATTTTTTGCAACTCAGGAATTCCAACCCTTGAAAAAAATGCAGTTTGAATTTTTTCACAATTGAATAAGTGATTCCGATGCTTGCATTTAGCATCACATGAACTTAAAACTATATACCCACAAACACACACACGAACTCGCAGATCCAAAAACACTTGCACACAAGCATTTAGACACATTCATAGGTAGAACCGTGGCTGAGTTCCTCCACACATACACACATACAATACATACATACATACATACATATTACACATTCGAATCTACTCTACTTGAGGTTCTGTTTGTGCAAAAATATGACGCTGTCCAGTACTCGCATTGTTGCTTGTGGTTTTTGTAGATTTTTCCAATACGTAGCCGGAGCACATGAATTTCTCGGCTAACTGACTGACCGGCCGACTGCTTCCCTCCTTTTAACCAGCTTTGGTATATCCTTTGCGCTGAACCCAACTCGTGCCATTTGAACCAAACATTTAAGCAGCAGCAGCAGCTCACCATCCATGCGTTGCATCTGGCCTTCCATCTGATGGCTCTTCACCTGTCTTGTCAACAACATCGTCGTGCTTTTGCTTGTCCTGGTTCTGGGATCATGACAGAGGATTTTCCTTCTGCTCGTCCTCTTTTCCTATACGATGCTTTGGAAATGTTACTTGCTTGCCGAATTACAGGGCCGGTTCAGTGCACACGACATAAGTTGGCAGGACCGGAGGATAAGATACGGTCCGGAAAAAAGTTCCTTAACTCAGTTCAACAGACGGAAGTAGAAATCTGTTCGGTGGCAACAAGTTTTGAGATAGGATTTCGATTTACTACCACCATTTTGATCATGTGTACGACGAGATAAAATTGCAGCTCAAAGAATTACGAAAGTAAAGGTTCCGTAGAAATTCTTTGAGAAACAAACAGACAGACAGCCACACAGACCGACAGAAACCCGTTGTTGTTATTGTAGAAATGACTGGACGCTTGGATGGTTGATTACGAGTTCCGGATGGGAACAAGAGATGAGAATCGAGCTTATGGTTGCTCGAAGTGAACTGTTATCAGACTCCAAATCGACTGAACAATCAAGCAACTGTTAAGCAACCGTCTTTCTACAAACCTTGAATTGAGGCAACAGCCACGTGAGGCAAATAGTTTAAGGGCAATAAAGTAACATGATAATATGATCTCGATAAGATGATTGACGGATAATCTGAATGAACGCAAAAGTGAATGAACAATCAATATGAATGAACAATGAATATAAATGAACATTGAATGAACATCCGCGAATCAAAAGACAAAAAAGTTACAAATCAGAGTCTAAATTTAGATTAGGTTTAAGAGTGAGAGATCAGAGTAAGTATAAAACACCAATAAGAACATCTAGAGTCGAAACAAAAGTCTAAAAACAAAAATAAAAGAAAATCAAGAATAAATGAAATAATCGAGTGAACAAGATTTAAAATCACAAGTCAAGAATTGAATAGTGAATAAGCAACCACTCAGCACCTTTTCGCCACCTCTCCCAGTACGCACTATGTTTTTTTCTTTTACTCGTATATTAACAGTAATTTTATAACATAAATAACTGTAAAGAAATCCTTGAATTCGGAAGAGTACAAAATCTTCAAAAATATTGTGTGTCCGGACCGAATGCGTGCTTCTTCTTTACCCAGACGACAGAATACGATTCAAACTGCAGTTGAAATATCAGAAGATGTTGTTATTGCTTTTCCTTGCATTCTTTACCTTTCTTTACCCTTCTAATCGTCTTCTTCGTTTTCATCTTCTCCTTCATTTGATGATAGTAAATTCTACACTAAAACCTACATTTTTGGAATTATGTTGTTTCTGTGTCTCTCCTTGTGTGTGTGTTTGCAATTCTTGACAAATGGACACATAAAGCATGTTGAGCGGGGCGGTGGGAGTGGCTCTCTACAAGCATAGACAACTGAATAACAATCCAGATAACAATATAATTCTGACAACTGACAATTTTTGGGAACATTTTCCTCTGAATGATGCAGAGCGACATCATCTCGAAGTGCAAACAACCTCTGTGGCATGTTAATCCTGGTTTTAGTCCTTCAGTCCTTGTTTGTTAATATTCGCATCTCCTGTTCGTGCAGAATTCTTGAACAAAACACCAAATGTACTGGTTGACAGCAGGACAGACTTCAGACGACGTGAGCTCGAGCAACTGCCACTTATAAATAAATAAATCTCTGCAAAATTTACACCAACAACTCGAGTAATTAAAATTATTGAGAGCAAAAAAGGAAGTGTCGAGAAGTGAAGGGAGGAAAGGAGGGCGAAAACAAAAGGTGTTGTAAAAAAGCAGTATCTGCAGATTGCTGTAAAATAAAAACAAACATTTAAAAAAAAAGAAACTGGGTCCACGCTAGTGTAGTAATTGAATTCAATTCAATGTCTATAGTTCGCTGATGGGAAACAAGGGAAATCGTTATAGGAAAATATACACTAAAAATAAAATCCTACAACTAATGAGTAAAGAGTAAGAGTAACTAATAGGTAAGTAAAGAGAAAGAGAGTTTAAAATAACCAGTGTATTCCACGAGGTTGCTTACAGAATCTATATCAGTAACACGATCAGTAACTAGTAAGTGATGTTAAAAGTAATACATGAAACTATCTTGTTCGAAATTGAATGAGCGTGTAGGATTAAACTAGAGAAGTTAAAATTAACCTATTGAACTATTTAGTAAACTTACTATTTAAATCAAGTCGTAAACTCAGTCAGAAGCAAATAAGGATATACTGAGTGAATTATCAAGTTGCAATGCTCATCTAGTAAAAGCGGCATTTTAAACACTACGAAAGAAACTATTAAAAAGGAAGAAACGCATGAAAATAACAAAAACCTGAGTAACAGTTAGAATTGCCTGTAAGAAGTCTAAAAATGTAACGATTTAAAAATGCAGGAGTCGAAGAATTGAGGAAGTTAAGGATGGTTTTCATTTAAAACATTGCATTATTTTTTTCGTCTGTGTATTTTTCGTGCTCTCAATTATTGAACAGTTGCATGTCAGCAGAAAAAAATGCATGTTGCTGTTGTTGTTGTTGCTACTGTTTGTTACTCTTGATGGCTTCGGTTCGCTTCGCACCGACAGAGATCGACTGCGGCTGCAAACGCCACAAAAATGACAACAATTTTTGGCAGTTTTTAATTCATGTCTAAAATAAAAAAATAATAAAAAGACTTTAAAATTGAAATATAAATATTAATGTCAAAATTAAAATTTTTTTATTTTTCCTGTTTCTTCTTTTTTACTTAGTTTTTAAAACCTCTTCCGTAATGATTAAAGAAACAACAAAAATGAAAGTACAAATTTTGCAATTTAAAAAATTGTAGTATAGCAATGAAATAAAGTAAAAGTAACGAGCTAAGCTACCGAGTGTTTAGCTCGTGGCGCGTGAAACTAAAATAAACAATTCGAAAGTGTTGCCTAAAGAATTCACCAAGTAAAAAAATTAAACTAAAAGAAAAAACGGTGAAACTTAAAGACCGCAACTTAAGCAGTATCGAAAAGCAACGAGTTAAGCGTTGAAAACACCGAGTTTAAGCTAAAAGAATTAAAAGTAAAAATACAGACAAATAAAAAGTAGGGTTAAAACTAATTAAAATGTAATCCATTCAGGCGGAATGTCCTCCTTCACCCTCTCTATCCATATTCCCTCTCCCACGCCCCACTACAGTAATTAGATCTTGCTTTTTTGCTGTTTTAACGTAGTCGTTAATGCGGGAGTAAAGAATTATAAAGTGTATAAAGTGAATAACTCGAATGTTATTCAACCCGAAGTCGGTGTTTGACTTTGAATACAGGACTTTTTTAATGACCATCGTATAGAAGGGTGGGGAGGGGAGAAGGGAAGAAGGAGAAACTTAACAACGGTAGCAACTGATTTAATGTGAGTAAAACTGCTCCCGTTGTTTTCTTCTTCTTCTTCTCATTATGTTATTCTTCTTCTCATTATGTTATTAATGCAGAGATTTTATGGCAATTCAGAAAACCCATCAAAATATGATGTAAAATGATTTTCAAAAAACCATAAACACTGTCGATTTGGACCTGCAAAAGATGCTTCTATCGCTTCTGCTTCTGTTTCTGACGCTTCCCCTGCTTCCAATCCAACAACTCTGAAGGTGACTGGAAGTGGCGACAAGTGTTTTAAACTGCTGCAGGATGTTTAGTTAATTTATGACGCATGAGTCAGTCGCCACGTCAACTGCTGGCTGCTGCTTGTTTGATGTCATGCGGTCAGCGCATGTCATAACCAAGGCTGCGATTGTGGTCATCCTCGTGTTTTTATTTGCTTTTAATTTGATTCCAAATGATTACAAAGCAATAGAAAACAAAAAGGGTACATTTTCTTTCTACAAAGAAGGAGAAGAAAAATAAAAAAGATAGACAAAAGATCAGCAGCTGAGAAGACGCGCGGCAGTCGCGCGATTTGAAGGAATTTCGAAGAATGCGTTTTATTGACCACTTTACGCTGAATAGTTATTTCAGTTATGGACATTTTAAATACAAAATTAATTTTTTCCACCATTCATGAATTCAGTTCAGTTGGTATTTTATTAGAATTGAATTATTATTGTATTATATTATATAATAAAGATATGTTCTATAATTATATGTCATTATATAAAATTATTTAATATGATTTCTGATATTATTTGTATGCACAACAAATTGCTGTTGTTGTATTGCTGTTTTTTTCTTGAAACACGATTGAAATATAATATTTTGTCCACAAGCAAAAATTAATTAAATCAACGGGTTCAAATATCAACAATATTCGTTTTCTTTTCGAATAATAAGTGAATACAAATCAATAATACAATTTATCAATCAATATATATACACTGAAGTGCATTCAGAGAACCATCTACAAGCAGATGTTCCGAGATATACATAATTAAAATAAAAATAAGTAAAAAAAGATATAATAGCAATTAAATGACTTAAAAATAAATAAGCAGATATAATTTAATGGCTCAAAAAGGAACTTTAATGATAATTCCTTTTTTTTTTTTTGTAGCCTGTAGCTATATTAAACAATTATAATGGAAGTACTAATTAAAAGTTAAATGCGGGAAAAAGAAAAGATACGACTAAATATAATTGTACAACCTCACAAACAAAAAGGATCCATTTTCAGAAAAATCCTACTTTCAGAAAAACTGAACAAAAAAAAGAAAACATTTGTATTAATTAAAGCAAAGGAGTTAATAAAGGAACAAAGCAAACACAAAAATTACAAAGGACGAAGCGAAAATTAACGGTTCACGGTAACAGTTATCGTTCTTAAATTCACACAAAAAGTAAGAAATTAAACCATTTAATTGTTGAAAAAATAAAAATAAACTGAATTTATAAAAACAAGCTGATAAAAAAACTATATTAATTACAAAAAGAAACTCTAAAAAAGAAAAAAACAACAAATTAAAAAAATAAAATAAAAAAAAAACAAATAACAAAATAACAAAAAAAAAAAACTTAAATTAACTGTAATCGCGATTTTTACTTCGTGGTTATTCTTTTTTTTTTTCTTAACACCGGAAGTGAAATAGATGCCAGTAGATTTACTGAAGAGAAACTTTACTGCACAGGGATCAAGAGCGAGAGAGAAGGAGTAAGTGTGGAAAAGTGAGTGTATAGCTTTGTGTATTGTATACGTGTATGTTTGTGTGTTAATGCGTATGTTTGCTCTTAATGCGATAAGTACCAATAGTGTGAAATATCACTGCGACAATTACACACACGCACACATATTCACACAGTAACCTACACTCTCACACTGACTCCTACACACCCTGAATGCTCAACATAAATACAAGTACAACAACTCGGTTAAAGTATCTGTAACGAACCAAATAAAAAACACAAAAGAAGAGAATGAAAGATGAAGAGCAGAATTGAAAAACACGGCAACAATAACAACTGCAATAATAATAACAACAACAACAACCACATTAAAAACAACAATGAAACTCGTAACTCTTGCAGGCGAAAGACAATGTAATAAATTTTATTGCATCCGGCAACGCTAACGGCGAATGCTTGGTTACAGCGAGTGCAGTGTTGCCAACCATCCATCCAGCCCGTCCAGAAGCAACGGGGCATTCTATTTGATGTATTGTGTAAATGCGTAAGTAGCAGGAAGTCGGTATGTGCATCGACGGGTACACTGGAGCAAGAAGGGGTGAAAAGTAACAACAACAAAATTTAAAAAGTGTTGCCATTTAAGTATTATAGAAATAAACCACAGACAGATTGCACTTACATATGAGTAAATCACAACATGTATTCAAAGGAATTCATACAAGATTTAAAAAGGCTTCCAAAATGATTGCGCGGATTAATATATAATTGCAGAAAAGACTTTAAAAAAGACTTCAGTATCTGAACTTATTGAAATTTAATTAAATAAATAAGCCTTCGAAACGTTTAAATGACTTCTTAGACTTCAGAAAAATTCGTTGAATTCTTTTTGAAAAAATTCCCTCACCTAATCAATTCTTTCTTGTTTCTTTTGTGTTTGTTTCTATTTCTTCTTCGTCGCTCTTCCTCAACTTGCGATCAATCTTCTCTAAGAACCTTAGACAACCTCTTCCACTCCGGACACTGAAATATTTTCTTCGATGTGATGTTAGCCACAAGCAGAAGAATACATTGAACGTTCTTCCATTCCAAACCGAACAAGTACCACAAAAACCCATCGTCATACACCCGACCACCACTTGCCCCTTTCACCTCACTTCACCCTGCCACTCAACCTTCCACTTCACTTCCGCTCTCACCCTTAAACGGAATCAAACGAATTCAAGCGAACTAACCACGTTTCACATATGCTACGAACACAAAAGGTGGCATGTTCGGTGTTGCTTGATTGACTGGTTGAAGCTTGCCTGGATTAGATGGATGATAGCGCCGCGTTGGCGGTTAGCTGGTGGGTATATCAGTAGGTCGGTCGGATAGTCGGTTGGTCCGTCGTGTAGACCGATCATACGATAAATCAAAAAAGTAGTATTTATCACGCTTCAAGCTGTTTTACACTTAATTCCGACTGCAATAAGGATTGATACAGTTGAAGGATTATCGTTAAATTGATGTGCAGTAAAGTCAACAGCAACGCAGCAAAAACAAAGGCAACCAACAACAACAACAACAATGAAGAGAACAAAAACTGGATTTCACGAAATATGATGGGGAAATCACAGACAACATGTTTTCTATCATTTGTTTAACAAAAACTGTTGGCAGCAAAAACGGAGGCAGCACCAATTATTTCATCATCATATTGAGGAAAAAAATATAATTTTACACCTTTTCCCACATCTGGTTCTGGTCTGGATTTTTCACTCAAATATGAAGTAATAAATTATTATAATATAATATTACTCGATGGGCTAAGACATCTAGGTGAAAGGTCGCTAGATATATTGATGGGTATGTCTCTTTCCTTTATCTTTTTTAAAAGAAAGAGAAACAACATGAATAAACATGACATGATTTCGCTGTCAGTTTCTTCTCCTTCATCTTGTAGACTTTCACTGCCTCCAAAGCTTCACTGCATCAATTCTGCATACCTGAGGCGTCTAAAGCATATCCCTCCCTCTGTCTCTTTCTTTCTTTCACACCTCCCACCTGACCGCAAGCGGTCATCGAAATTCATGAGTGTGCATCAAAAGTGTGAAAACACTTTTGATGCTGTCAATCGCATAATTTATGCTCATTTACACTCCCGATCCCGCGGGGCGGTTGGATCGAGTATAATTAACTCATGTGTCTGTCCGTCTGTTTGTCTCTCTCTTTCTATCTGCATATCTGTCTCTGTTCGTTCGCTTGTTCATGTGTTTTATCCTGAAATGTTGACATGATACCAGCTAACTTGTCGTATAAATTGCTACATCAAGATTTTGATACAACATTAAGCACTTAACAGGAAAACTGATGACAAGTTAGCAAAAACGACAAGAATAACAATAATAATAACACTAACAACAACAGCAAAAACAGAAACATTAGTGACACTTCACGCAGCATGTTATAATATTACAAAACAGCATTACAAATTACAATATTACGTTGTATTATGTTGCCCTAAGTTTCATTAAGTAACATGCATTATTTGTCCGTTGTTTTTCCTTTAATTATATCGAAAATGTTTCGAAATTACTAGTATTTGTTGTTGGGATTGTTATTATTCACCGTTATTCTTCTGTCTCTTTCTTCTTATATCGGATTCCATGTAGAGAGTTTTTTATATATTGACTTGTTGATTTGAGTGCTTTGTTATTGATTGATATACTTTCTCTAGCTTTCAATCTCTTACTTTCAATGAGTGTTTACGAATGAAAAGCTTCCACAATCCGTTCCTTTCCCTTCACTTCCCTTCTAATCTCGTTAAATCTGTCAAGTGAATGCAAATTTTTACAATATGTTTCTTTTTTCTAGCAGATTGTCTCCATTTCCTGAAATCAATAGTCTAGAAAAACCGAAGAAGAAGCATTTCTCTCCGTTAGTGAATCATCTGGACTGCGTTTCAATTCCCTTTCTTCACTTGATTGATAACACAAAAAAAAAAAAAATACGGAATAAGTTTTGACCCACTCCATGACATGAATCGAGTTGAATTATTATTTTTGTCACGATAAATGAACATAAATCACTCGATGTCACTTGGGAGTCTATTTTAAGTCAATCATTTGATTGAAAGGAAAGTTTATTAAGGAAGACTTCGCAATTTATGATAAGTAGAGACGGAAAAATAAAGAAAAACTTTATACAGTTTTTAGTTAACTCTTATTAACCAATATCGTATCTAATCATATCTAATCGTGCAACATCAACAGTATCGCCATTAAATTCCCTCGGAGTTCATCGAAAATTGTAACCACTTCTCCCCCTCCCCCCATAACGACATTGCTTTTGAGTGCTTGAGCCTGTTTACTTGAAAACCAGTTAAGAAGCAAAAAACAAACCCAGCCACTCTATGAGCCAAGATTTCATCATTTTAAAACTTCCAAGCGAAATCCATTCAAGCTGAAAAATGTCAATGACAGCAGTTACGAAAAATTCCCTGCATCAAAACGAAGCGGGCCAATCTTTCGGTCCGGCCCGACCCAGCCCAACCCTGGCGCGAAGATAAAGTTTGATGTCGGCCCAAAGTTGACAGCTCAACACTTTTTAATATACTCCACAAGTAATAAAATATATAATAATATCTGTGGGAGTGACACACACACACACCCACACACTCTGCGCACCCACTAAAACTGAAAATTTTGGCACGTTCCGTGTTGATCGTCGATGCTTGAAATGCTTCCAGTGCATCGAATCCGTCCGTCATTCGAATTTCGAGAGCGCAACATCGTCGCAAACGCATTTTTAATATTCCAGCCACGTTTTCGCCAACAACGTTGCAAAGCCGCCAGTCATTCGCTAGTCAATGCCGTTCATCACCTCCACCCTGCCTTCCTCCCTCCCTCACATCCTCGAAAAAGAAAGCTTGCATGTTAGCAGAATCTATAATCTTGTGTCTAACGCCAGGATGCAGTCAGCTCTTGCAACGGACCGGTGTTCGGTAAGGTGTTCGTCGAACTTCTTTTGCGGATCGTTTAAATGCCTCCAAAGAATCGATTTCAAATCGATAACGAGTGATGATGATGATAGTTATGGTTATGTGAACCAGTCTCGTTCTTCGTCTGTCCGATTTGAGCGAATCGAGGGCAGAGTCAATGGTCATCATCATCATTGAAGCCGTGTGTCGTCGTGGCCACCATCATAAGTATCACTATAATCATCATCATCATCGTAGGCCACCGTCATCGGTAGTTAAGTGAGTGATACGTGTCACTTCGTGCATCGTGGTCAAAATAGTGAATCGATGTAATGATGACTGCGTGGTTGACTGATTGTATTTTTGGGAGATTGACCCGAATTTTTGATGTTGATGTCGTTCCGTGAGTTCTGGAATTCTTAACACGAATTAAAGCAAACATTCAAAAGCCTTTAAATGACTTTTAGTTCAGTTTTTAATCTCTTAACTCCTTTAATTAAGAGTTAAATAAAAGAAAAGAGTACAAGAGTAACAGTTTTCAAATGTAAGTCAAGCAACTAATAAAATAAGTATACGTAATTTTCTGTTTCTATGCAATTTTCACACTTGCACTTGCACCCTTTTCCTTCCCCCGTTATCATTCCTTCCCTCCTGTAAATGAACACATAGTTTAACACTGAGAAAAGATTGCTTGGATTGACCGCCACTCTTCAGAGTCGATTACACTTATCTTTTGATTTGATTCTTATATATAATGACTTCAGGGAAGAATTCTTAAGCATCTTTTATGCAGTGAAGTATTTAATAGCATTAGTTTTTTAAATTAGTAGCAATTTTATTTCTGGTTGGTAGCATTTTGTTGGTATAATTTTACTAGAAAATTCAATAAATAAGGCAACCAGAAACGGAATGGAAGCAGCTCGGTTCTTTATTCTCGACACACTCGTACAATTCTTTATATATAATGATTGCACTTTGTTGTTGTTGTTGCTTAGCTTTACACGAAGTATGGGACACTCACCACCAAAACACGTCCTTTGTTGTTGCAAGAAAAACATACAATTACATCGTGTGCATTCGTACGACCGTCGAATCGTTCGAGTAACTCTTCGTACACTTTTGCCATTTGTTAAAATGGTGGTGTGGGGTGGTGAGTTTCACCACCATTTTGAAGCAATCGTTTTACAGTCGCCATGCAATCGTCATGCAGTCCGCATAATATTTAATGTGTTATTATGCAGACGGCAGAATTTTGATGATTCAATACTCGTAACATGCACTTGTTTCAGACAACACAATCGACTGCATAATCGACTGACTGCATGATTGACTGACTGATTGCATGATTGATAAACTGGGTGACATAATGAAATATTTATTTGTTATTATTGATTGGTGTTTAGTGAGAAATTAGAAACCACAAACACTTGCTCGTCGGTGTGAGTGTCGAAAAGTGTGCGTGTCACTCATTCCAATTCAGTCAACCCCACGTCATTCCTCAGAGTGATAGACGGTGACTGATGGTGGATGGTCTTCAGGACGACCATCCCCTGCCACCATCTCCGCCTCTGTCCCCGTCATCAACCAAAGCATCGGCCAAATCTGAGGCATCCTTGTTTCAGTGGCTTTCAATCCAATTCCAGAGCATTCACTCGAGTCCTGTGGATTTGCATTTCTGCAGTGGTCTGTCGGTGTCTGTTTTTCTTCAGACTTCTGGCCTCAATAAGAGCGGATTCTCGATTTGGAATTTCAGAAGAACAGAGAAATAAATGTTTGCGTTTTTGTTATGCATGAAGTCGGTGTTTCTTGGGTGTCCTCGCTCTGCGTAGTTTTGAGAGCAAATGAATCACTGTTTGCAGTATCGTGATATTCAGTCATTTGTATTGTAGAGAGATGGTTATCTAAATCCTTCCTCTTTCTCTTCGGCCTCGACCCTACCTCCATATCTCCTTCTGTTCCAAACACTCTACATTCAATGCTCAGTCATGTTGCGTCCTGCCACAGAATCCAAGAAGTTAAATGAAAGGATCTGTTTTCTGTTCTGACATCCTGGTTTCGGTTTGGTTTGTAGTCTTCTCTGAGTCTCTAGAATGCTTGAAGCGAGCATTCAGCCTGCCATTCATCACCTCTCTCCACTGTTTGGTCTATTTCTTTCTTGCATCTATAATGTTATCTACTCTTCTTTCTTCTTTTTCTTCCCCGCCAGTTCTACTCTTAATTTTAGTTATATTGCATCAAGATTACTATTTTAAAAAATGTTGCTGTTTATTAATATAGTTGTTGTTATTGTTGTTTACTTTTCCTTTTTCAAAATTGCTTCTTCACAATTTTTACTGAATTCACACAAAGTTTACAATATTCCCGAAAGTAACAAAGAAGTAACATGATTTTAAAATATTTTGCTGCCTCTTAATTTCGATACTAAGTTTTATGAATTTTTGGCTATCTCTCTTGTAAAGAGTTTTCCCATAAGAGGTGTAATTTTGAATAGCCCGCTATTTCGGTACCTGTCACTTTTGAAGCTGTTATTTTTGACATTTGACAAGTAGAAACTTCGCCATTACTAAAAATGGTATCAACGATACACGCTGCAACAACGCGTAGAATATGTGAAGAATAAAACCCGTGCACGTCGCTCAAGAACAACTGAGAATATTGCTGCTGTAGCCCAAAGTGTTGAGGATAACCCAGGTTTCTCCATTCCTCGTCGTTCTTTGGAACTGGGCATTCCATAAACGTCATTACACCGTATTTTGCATAAAGACTTGGGTCTTAAGGCTTATAAAGTTCAGTACACAAGAACTCAAGCCGGCCGATCATCAACAACGTCGTGTCTTTGCTGATTGGGTCCTTGAAATGCATGAAAATGATCCGGAATTCCATCGAAAAATCATCTTGACTGATGAGGCCCATTTCCACCTCGGTGGCTACGTCAACAAGCCAAATTGTCGCATCTTGGGCTCTGAAAACCCAAGAGTTATTGTTGAGAAACCCTTCCATGCTCAACGTGTGACTGTTTGGTGCGGTTTATGGTCCGGCAGGGTCATTGGACCTTACTTTTTCGAAAATTAGGTTGAAAATTAGAAAAATAGGTAGTTAGTTACGGTGAATGGATTGCGCTATCGTGAGATGATTAAAGATTTTTTATGGCCGAAGTTAGATGGTATTGATCTGGACAACGTTTACTTTCAACAAGACGGCGCTACGTGCCACACAAGCAACGAAACCATTGACCGTTTACGGGAAAAGTTTCCTGACCGTGTTATCTCTCGAAGAGCTGATCACAATTGGCCACCGAGATCTTGTGATTTAACATCTCGCGACTTCTTCCTTTGGGGCCACGTGAAAGAAAAGGTCTACGCCAACAGCCCAGCGTCGATTCAAGACCTCAAAGATGGAATTAGTGAGGCTATCGAGGACATAGGGCAGCCACTTTGCGGTTTGGTTATGGAAAATTTCCTGAAAAGGATATGGTCCTGTAAGCCTGGTCGTGGTGGCCATTTGGCTTCGTTTTACGTTCCTATGAATTCATTTAATTTATTTTATCGAATTTACTTCCTGGCCTCTTCTTCTTCAAACGAAACACGAACGATTTTTTGCTTTGAAATCACATAACAATTTCAGAATTTCCAAAAATTCCTAAAAATAATAAATAAATAAAAAAAATTAAATAAGAAATCAATTTTTGAAACACGTTTACAATATCGTAATTACATGTAAACATACATACGTACGTATGTATGTATATATATATGGACATGTATGTATGTATATATATTCTGAGTACTTAAGTACAAAAATTTTTGTACAGAATGAATATTTTCATTTGTTTTTCGTTGTTGTTGTTTGTGCTATTGTAACAAATCCAAGAGAAATTGGAAATAAGGAGGAACAGCAAATAAAACAAAGCATTGGAAAATCTAATAAAATTACAAAAACAAAGAGATAGATAAACAGACTGACAGACAGACAGTTAGAAAAACGTACTAACAAGCAAAAGAGGCTCAAAGAGATCAGAAAAAATCCTCATGCATCGGAAACCGTGACAAATCTAAGCAATAATTCACACACACATGCTTTAAATATATACATTAGACTGGTCGCAATAATTTTTTTTTTTAAATTTGATTGCCTGCGCTGCTTAAAATATGAGGTTTGGTGTAAGAAATCATGTCCTAATTTTTCAGCTAAATCCGACGGTGCCTAGTCGTGCCTAGTGGGGCCCAAAGTTGCCCATATTATAAAAAAACATCTATTCAATCAGGTATTTATAGTTATACTAGAGTAACCCTGCCCGCGTTGCTGGACAACACAATAACATACGTTTACGTCATTGTATTAAAAATTAAATTTTCTAGAAAGAATAGACATTTACCTGAAAAGAAGTGCAAAATAATATAAATTTTTTAAAGTGAGAACATCAAAAACGAAAAAATTTATTGCAGACCCTGTTGCCTGTCACGTTCAGTGTTACGTTCACGACCTCTTCTGTTTCTAACTCTCACACTTTCAATACGTTCTTCTCTTTGTTCTTGATTTTGATTTGATCTTGATCGTGCCATTCGTTGCCTTGCTAATTCATTACTTTCTAATCGCTCCTCTTCATCCTGATTAGATCTATTTAAACGTATTTGACTGCTGTGGCGTGTTCGTCGGCCAATTTGTGAACGTCTTCGTCGCGGCATTGTTGAATAATTTTTTAAATTTTTTTTTATGCAAAAGATTTTAATTTTAAGTGAAAGATTACAAATCAATAAAAAATGCCAATGCTCGCACTGTAAACTCGCACTTGATAAATGACAATCAATATACACACAGAAATTAAATAAGTCAAATGACGCGAGCAAGCAGAGCCTTATACCGACAAAATGTAATTCGCATAAGAAAAAAAATACTTTTTATATAGGGAAAACACACCAATATAAAAGTGCTCATATAACGCATATTCGTAGAACTTTTTCGATGTTTTCTTTTTTTATAAACCATCAGTGAAAGTAGACCTTTCCAACGCATGTACTCGTTTGAAAATCGGTTGAGTGGTTCTCGAGTTATAAAATCACGAACATAGGACAACTTATTTTTATATATATAGATTGAATAATGTGCTTCAAATATAAATTTAATTTATTAATGGTTTTGAAAGTTAATATAATGATAAAAAAAAAGTATATATTTATTTAATTAATTTTATTGAGTTGATTAATTTATAAGAGAAGATTTGTTGTGAGAAGGATATAAATGACGATAGTGTTCAACAACTTGGAGTAACTACTTATCTTTCTCATCGTATGTTAGCGATTTATTGTAATGCGTGATGAGTTTAATTGCTCTTTCTGCTGCATCATTCTGCATCATTCACAACATTCAAAAGTTTTCGTTAAACTTTTAAAAATCTAAAAACTCGCTCTCAGAAATCGATTAAAATTCAGTTACTGTTTATGACGGCCATCGATAAATGTTACTGTATTAAAGAAAAGAAGAACAAGAAAAACCGTTCGAAATTGAACACCAGAAGAACATCATCAATTTGGACGGTGGAAGAGTTATGAAGAGCTAAAAGAATTTTTGGCCAACTAAAAGGGAAAAAGAGTGAACACAACAAAAAGAACAACGAAAACACGGTGCACATTTTTTTGGTACTCCACAAAAAATAAAGAAGAAATGAAAGTTCAAAAATGTGAAGAAACCGTAACCGTAACAATAACAACAACAATAATAATAAAAATAATAATATCATCATCGCCACAACAACAACAACGACCACAACACTAACATAATAAAATGTAGAAAGCCAAGGAAAAAATTTAAAGTTTGTAGAATATAAAAGTAAAATTATATGTTCCAGCTAAAGGTCTTTGTGTGAAAAAAAAAGAAACACGTTGGCAACGCTCCAGAAAATAAGGAAAGAAAAAAACAACAACCGCTGGCCTTCTAGTGGACTGCACCGAATGAAGCGAAACGATTCTGGAGATGAAAGCACTCATGTTGCTTGTAGATGGACCAAAAAGTCGAAAAAATATATCGACAGACATCACGACAGAAGAGCAACAAAGGGGGCAACCATCACAATGGACAGACCGTATGACATACATATCTAAAGATGGACAAATGGATATCAACAGATAGATATAAAGACACGGGACCACGTCCTCTGCTTGTCAATTCTTAAAGAAAATAACAATAGCTCAAAAGTATTGCAAAGAATATTTGGCTTTTGGACAAATCGGCGAGTTTCGATTCTCGCCCTCTATCTCTCTGAGTCTCCCTTCCGGTCTCCCTCTCACTCTCCCTTTCTAACCCCTCATTCGAATCGTTGTTATATTGTAGTTCATGTTGATCTCCTTTCGCTTTGCGCT
Organism: Myopa testacea; assembly: GCA_949629155.1. Lineage (NCBI taxonomy): Eukaryota > Metazoa > Arthropoda > Insecta > Diptera > Conopidae > Myopa > Myopa testacea. The sequence continues at coordinate 13,871,023 of OX451346.1, forward strand.
CTCTTCATTGCAGTTGTACACGAAGCTGTCAACAGTTTGACCTTTGATATTGCGACATTTCCATTACATGGCAACATTTTGAAACAGTTAAAAAGTGCTTCGGGATTGGTTTAGAGATTGTATAATGAGTTCAAGATTTTCTATTTTTTCGGCAAATTTAAAAGAGTCTTCAGCCGAATAACCGACAGGATGACGACCGATCGACCGACTGACTGAATGACAGAAGCGGTCTTGACCACTGCTGCTGTTCAACACTTTTGCTGTTGTTATTCTCAAAGCTTAAGTATGTAAGGTAAGGTAAGGTCAGGTCAGTTGAAAAGGATGCTTCTAGAATTTTTCTGACCTTCAGTTAAGAGAAACAAGAAAAAAAAAGAAAAGGAAAAAATAAGCAAAAGAAAAATTGGATAAAGGAGGCCACAGACGAAGGAGAGCGGAGTATAAAAACAAGAGGAAATCAAAGAGGAATACGAGCAGGACAAGGACAGGAAGATATGAGAAAGACAACTGATAACTTATTTAATTTTTTTAAATTTCAACTCAGACGGTTGCTAAAAAGGAGAAAAAGAAAAAGATTAAATCTCATCGAATGAGATCATCATCATAAAAGACCAACAACAAGAAAAAGATAAAAATCACATGAAAAAGAAAGCCAAATTTATTATGAAATCCTTAAAAATAAGGAAGAATTCCCAAATAAATTTCAATGTTTTCTGTTATAGGAATTCAAATTAGATTAGTTATTTTAATCAAGGAAAAGCGAATCATTCTCCCCTCACAACTCACTCAGTCACGAGATTTTAATGCAAGAGTCTGAGATTCTTTTTGGAACCCGAGTAAAACTGAGCGAGTTAGCAAACTAATTTTAAGCGGATACTCAACTAAATGAATAAACAGATAAGCAAACACACACACACAAATGCACGCATCCTCACACTCTACTGTATAGAAATAATACAACAACAACAACAAATAATTATCGCAATTAAAAAAGCTTTAAATTTTAATTTAGGTATAAAAATGCAAGATTTAATAAAATTTTTACCGCTTTAAAAAACTTTTAATGTTAAACATTGCATTGATTTAAAAATTATATATTTTTAAACTACAATATCATAAATTTATTCAATTAAGAAAAATGAATATATACTTTTTTTATAAGTTTCAAAAGTTTTAATTTACCATAAATTCAAGCTTTTCAATTTCGAGTACCCGTAAATTCTAATAATTAAAACTCAACGACCAACGATCGATACGAATACGACACGAGGCTAAAAACCTTGTGTTTGAACCTAGTACGATGTTCTAGTACGAACCTACTTAGTGTCCATGCAAAGGAACCTCCTTCATAGATACCAACCACACTTAAACAGCTGCCTTAATCTATGATTAGAAATCGACTAACGTCATTCAGTATTCATGTGACTCTTATTTCGCCATGTATGTATGTGTCGGTGGATATGTTTGTGTACTTGTGTGTGTGTTCATCTAAGTACAGCTCGTGTATGTTCGCTGATATATGCTGTATTTACGTAGTGAATTACACATGAGTTACAATTACAACAACATGTCTTATATGTCTCAAGAAGAAGAACAAGAAGATGATGATGATTACTTCACAACTGTTAGTCTAACCAAGAGATTGAGAGAGAGAGAGAGGGAGAAAGCGATAGAAAGAGCTCAGACCTTTACTCTTCCACGTGAACGCAGTGTTGTTTATCCAACGTACAACACCAAAAGATAACAACTCTGACCTCCGCCGGGACAACGGCACATCTTACAAACATCCTGAAATGCGAGACGTATGGCGAGGTACGAGACAAAAGGTCAGGACGACTGTGGAGAAAATGTCAAGAGTCAGAGTCAGGAGCTGGACACGCGAACCAAACCAAAAACTTTGAAAAACTCTAGGTGATAATAAAGCTAAATAATGCTAAAGGAGGTCTGTTGGAGATCGGTCATATGAACGTTGATTTATCGGGCTTTCGGAGCTGTCGAACTTTAATCCGGAGGCCATCCAGGTGCTGACTGAGCCATTCACGTCTTCAGTGATTCTCTTTACTGCTCTTAAGTGGCTTAAGTGGCTGAGAAATAAGAGGAACCCAGAGTAAAATCTGGACAACAAAATCGCATCCATCTGTTTGAGAGTATCTAGTATACATACATGTATACATATGTATGTAGATCTATGTATGTACATTTGTACGTATGATCTACTAGATGATAATTTCTAATTTTTAATATAGAAATATTAAAGAATGAGGTATTCAACAAAATGCCTTTCAAATTTGAATTCAACAACTTCAATTTATTAGAAATCGATGCAGAATTTCGGAAAATAATTTTATGACGAATTTTTTTGATATTAGTGTCTGTTTTGTTATTTGTTTTATAGAGTCTATCTATTTTTTCATATGAATATCTTAGTTTATAGTATATTCCCTTTTCAATCAAGTGCTCAATTTATTTTTTAACCCACATCCCGCCCTTCAGCCTTCTGCAAGTACTAATGGCATCTAAAAAACCCAAAAAGGATTACTAAAGTAACCAGAAATAATGCAGCACTCAAGAAAAAAGACGCCTGTCAGTCTGCTTTAATTTATCGTAATACGTGCATAAAATATTAGAAATGCATTTAGTTGTTGTGTTTCTGTTCCTTTTATCTTTATTTAGTCAAATAACTTTAAAGAACTAAGAATGTGTTCACTGAAGTGAGGATATTTTTTAAAGAACTTTAAAAACTTGCTATTATTATTACATTTATGTATGTATGTATTTTTCTGTGTTTTTCTAATATCTTTTATTTTTTTTATTTACATTTTAATTTTAGTTTAACTTTTTTTAAACATGTCAATTTGTATAGCAGATGACAACCATAAAAGAAAGCTTTATAAATGTTCTTTCACAGAACAAAATTTGGCAGCTTTATTTTTCTGCCATTAACTAAACCTGACCAGAGCAAAGACAGTTTTAGGGGACGTGTTCTTTGCTATCCGCTACTCTGCTGCTCCTCCGCTGGTGATGTCAATTTTTACGTTTGACTGCGATAAATCAAAATGAAATGTCTAACAAAGTAATCGAAACGAAAAGTGCGAAAACACACAACGTTTGGCAACACTGTCAACACACTACTTGTTGCTATAATTGTTGTTGTTAGAGTTGCTGTTGCTGGCGTCACCGTCGGTGTGAAAGAAATAAATGAACGAGCAGATGCATCACCGGCGCCTGAGAAGCGATGAAAATGCAACAAATAAATAAAGCAACCAATTTTGTGGCCGCGAAGACCGTCCCGAGGCGATCCAAGGACGAGGACGACGACAGCGTCCGAACCCGACTGGCAGCCAGACAATCGACAAAAAAGTCCAAAGATAGTCCCATTTACAGTTATGAAACAAATTTATGGGTTCTCTAGGATTAAAGTTTTGAAGAAAGAGAGAAGGAAAAAAGAAATCCGCGTGAAGAAAGCCAACAAAACGACCATAGAAACAAACAACGCAGCAATCTTTTAGCAACAACAAGAAAAGTGGCACAGCGTTGTTGTTGCGCCAGTTTCAGTTGGTTAAAAGAAAAAGTCGACTGACGCCATTAACGGTTATTTAACGCAACACTTTGCTGTTGTTGTTGTTCTTGTAGATAATGTTTCACACCGCGCCTGACAGCAGCTGCTGCAAGCGTTGCCAGTGAATTACGATGTCTGTCGTTTTGCGTGAGAAACAGTTTTTTTCTTTTCTCTTTGAATTTATCTGCATGGCCAAGAAATTTTTTTTGAATTACTAACATAATGTAACATGTTTTTCTTATTGAAAAATTCCTGGAATTTATTTCAGTAGAAATTTATAATAAAAATAAAATAAGCACAAAATAATAAAAAATAAAAATTATTACTTTATTTATTTTTTTATTTATTATTGAAACTTTTAATAATTTTAAAATTCGAATTATTTAAATTGATAGACATTTCTAAAATTTTTAAAAATAACCCCAATTTTTTTTTTGCATCAAATTTTATTTTAAGTTTAATTTATTTGATTTTTATCTTCACTTCGATCGCATTTCGCAAACTTTGGTGCGACATCCTCTGTGACAATTGATGTGACATCCGATATGAGATCCACTTCCGTGTTCGCCTTTAATTAGTTGTGTCGCAGTGCAATTTGTAGCTTCTTCCATTAATTAAGTTAAGAACAACGCATTGTTTACTCTGCGGTTTACTACTAATTATAGTGACCCCGACCCATTCTCGTCCCCTTGCCACCACTCCTACCTTTCCTTCTCCCCCTCCCCTCTCCCCTTCTCCTTTTTCAATATTGACTATGAATGGTGACGGGGTGCTCGAGCTTGTGTTGTTATTGTTATTGTTCGTAATAGCGACGGTGGTAACAACAAATATAACAACAACAAAATTAGTCGCCATCATTAATCAGGATAAACAAATGAGTCCAACTGAAGTAATTTTCTAGCTGAAGTAAAGCGAACTCAAGTGAAGCGAAGTTGATGTCGCTTTTAAGTATGTTGCACGACATCCAGTGGGCTGGATGGATGGCTGGCGATCTGGCAGCACTGGCAGCGATGGCCGCTTGCAAAACGCGCTAATTGCAAGTTATGCAAAATGATCATTAATCAAATCATTGACAGTTTTCTTGTTTGCAAAACATAGATACTGGAGCAACAACAACAACGGCAGTACGTCTAACAATAAAAATAAACTTTTAAAACACAAAATGAAAGCAGCAATAACAACAACGAGCTCTTGTAGTCAAACTGAGCTAAGAATTTGGCTCACTTCCGCTTCACACCGAAAGCATCGCATAACGCGTCAATTTTTCCTGTCAAACGCGTGGTCGTGCGGCTGGATCACCGCGGGGGCGGTTCGGTTCGAATGGCAGGTGAACCACTGAACGGTGGGCAGGTGGACTGCTGACTGGTGGCAGTGGTGGTGGCGTGGGTGGGCAAGACAACGGCGCTGCGCGTCTGAAATCCATTCCTTATCCGTTGGCTTGAATGCGATTAACAGCAGCGTTGCCAATGCTAATAAATCAGTTGGGCAAATTAAGAGAAATACAGCCATAGATAACGGTACTCGTATAGTACTTAACTGTGACCACCTTCCTTTCGTATAACCACGCAACAATAACAATTAAGACATTCAACAATTCATTTGTTTTGCTTCAACACTAATCTTTAAATTATTGAGATATAAGCAGATGTTTAAAGCTTGCTAACTTAAGAGAAATTATAACCAAGAGGAATTTAGAGAATGATCAAAATTAACGGCAAAATAATGGGCCAAATAACGTAAGTACGTCAGAAATGATAAATTTGTCAAAATTATTCCAAAATTTTAAAATCTGTTAAACTTAAATGAAATTTAAAGATCTTTTCTTAAATTTATTGAAGTTTTCATCACATTTTATACCAATTTCAAAGATTTTTTATGAAATTCAACGTTCAAATTTCAACTGTTCAAATTTTCACATCCTTCATATGAATTGAAAATCATGAAACCTCCACCGCTTCAAATATTGCCTGCGTTTAATGCAATAGAAGATTTAACAATCGATTGATGGTCGAAATTTCAATTTTAGCGAAGGATTCCTTTGTTCGCCTCCTTAAAGCAATTCACCTCAAATAAATTAAATAGTATAATAATTTATTTAATTGCTTAAATGAAGCATGTTTTTTCATGGCAATCGTGGTGGCACGATGCGATTCGACTGCTGCTGCGATTCAGCTTCTGTTGAGATCCAGCTTCTGCAGACTTTGCTGCTTACCTGCTTCCGTTGCTTGTTTTCCTCCGTTCTACTCCTACGTTCCTTATTGCATTTAGTGCACAGACAAAAACAACAACAACAAAAATAGCACTTTTTCGATTTCCGGTTGCAGTTACAAGTCGCCGTTGTTCTCGTATCCAAGTAATTAGATGCTTGAGTGGAAATAATTTTCTAAAAGCATTTTCGAAACACATTCACACATTTTCACTTCAAGGCAAACAAGGCAACCATTTCCGAACTTTGATGCTGCTGCTCTGCTCGGGCGCTTCTGTCGCTACTCTGCTACTGTTATTCTGCTGTTTTTGCTTCTTCTTCTTCCTCAGCCTAGACGACTACAAACACAAATATAACTGTATTGTACAGTCGTTGTTGTTGTCGTTGTTGTTGTAAGGAGAGTGGCAGCCATTGTTTATTATTTATATGGTTGTTGTTTTTGCTAATGTTGATGATGGTTCTTGATAAGTTTTTGTTACTCTTTGTTGTTGATGTTAGTGTTTTCTTGTGCATTGTTGTTGCTGTAGCATTGAGTACTAAGCAAGTATACTACATCATTTCACACACAAACACACACACACGTACGCAGGCAAATTGTTTTGTAATCGATTCATACAAGTTGTTCGAAAGGATCAGACAAAATCATGAAAATTGGAATTGTGTATGGAATGGAAAATGGAATGATTGTGGAAAGAATGCACGCATGAGTGAGAATTCAATTAACTTGTTTAAACACAATAACAGGATAAGCAGCATCAGCTGAAGCAGCACCAGAGCCATCATCAGGAGCTCTGTTAGCAAGCAGAAGCAACAACAACAAACAGAGGCAGTAGCTTAATCATATGAGTAACAGCAGCCGATAGGATGAAAGGACATGGTAAGGGAAGGAAGAAAGGAAGGATGGACGAAGAGAATCACGTAAGGAATTTAGTCCGGAGACAATCAGCTCAGAGAACATCACAAGCTGTGTGCCTGAGAATCGGTACAATTGGCTTAGCTGTGGTTTGTCAGTATTGAATGATTTACATTTGTTGTAGGTGTCGTTGTAGTTGTTGTTGCTTTTGTGTGCCTGTTTATGTATGTGTGTATGTTTCTTTGCTGCCAGCGAAACACGTGCAGAGTGGGAAACAGATTGAATGATTGAACAGGAGTGCCAGCAAAAAAAAAAAAAAACAACAACATAAACAAAAACTGTTTCAGGAAAATCGAATTCAGATCGAAGAGTTATTTTCGAATTTCTTGACTTTTTTCTTTCTCTTCTTTAAATTGAATTTCGTAAAGCAAACAAAGTAAAAACAACAACGAGTACTTAGAAAAGTAAAATGGGAACAAAAATAATAGAATTACAAAAGACAAGAAATATTAAAAAACTAATTCCTAATAAAATTCGAACATTTTTAAAAAGAAGTGTTGTTTTCATTTTACTACTTTAGTTTAAGATTTTTAAGCTTTTAAATTTTATTTCTAACATAACCGAAAAATGTTTAAATTTTACGTTTTAACGTTTCTCGTTTAAATTGTAAACATTAAATTGTATTTGATTAAATGAAAAAATTGAAATTTAATTATTAAATTTGAAAAAAAACGACTAACTTTGTATTTATTGAATTAAATTTAACCTGCCCTTAAAAAATATGATGTTTTTTCCTAAACAAATAAATATGATAAAAGACTTGATTTTTTCAAAATAATAAAAACGTATTTTTTGTTAAATAAACAGATTTTCATAGCTTTTGTGTTGTTGTGCCACCAAAAACCCCCCAACAAATCGTATGTGAATTCAGTGAACTAATTGAATTAATTTAAATAACAGTTTCAGGTAATTTAATTATTCACTAAATACTCAGTTTTTTATTTGATAGTATTTGTTGTTGTTAGTGTATTCGTGTTATTATTTTTTTTTTATTTTAGAAAATCATTTTTGAAACACAAAGCCAAGAATCAAATGAATAAACTGTGAATAAAATTTAATGGATATATTATAATAGTAACAGGAAATATTTTTTTCAGCGTATTTCTCAATTCGAAATCTAATCGATTGTTAAAATTTAATTGTTTCAAATTAAAACTAGTTTTTTACTTATTTGTATTTTGCAAAATTGTTTTCAATATAAAAACGGCAAATGGGTCATAAAAAATACAACATACATACATAATTACATGCACGTTCATACAAACATAGTCAGTTAGTCAGCCTAATTTAATTCCTCGGCCACGTTGCATTCTATATAAAATAAGGTTTAAACAAACACACGTTCGAAGGGAATCGAATTTAAGTCATATAGAATCGTGATGGAATGAATGAAGACCCAGAAGACAAAGAAATTAAGGAAGAGCAAGAAGTGGGCGGAGCGGTGGAGGAGCAACGACTCTTCTCTTCCAAGTACTTCCTGGAGTATGCAGTAAATTAGATTGGCCCGCAAACCGGGCCATAATAATCGGCCTTTAATAAATTATCAATTCACGTGAACGATCGAACGAACGAAGCACGACGCCAATCAATCAATCAATGGTAGTAGTACTTCCATTAAATAGTTGCACAACGGCCAAACTTTTGGTGAATGAGTTAAAAAAGAGTGGGTAAAGGGGCCCAATAGGGAATGCCACAGTAATGATTAAGGACCTCAACGGTTAGCGAAACGAAAGAACGAACCCGATGCTGTTGTTGCTGTGAAGTTCGTTACCGTTAACGTTACCGAAAGTGCAAAGATAAGGCTTGATATATATATATCACAAAAACAACAACAACAACGAAAGAAGAGTTTTTATTGAAGGGACAAAAAAACTATAAAATTGGGTGCGAAATTTCTGCGGCAGGCCTCCGAGGCATACTTCACACAATGAAAGCGTTACACCCGGCTCCACATTTAGCAGCACCTCTGGCTTTCCTCCTTTAAATTGCTCCTTTCCCCTCAGCACTACAAGAAACGTTTGCCTCCTTCAGAGACGACGACAACGTCTCGGCAATAATCAATGTGAAGACGTTTTTGGAGGCCACTCTGGTTCTTATGTCTTATCTTGTTTTTTTTTTTTTTTGTTTGTTTTTTTGAGGTTTTTATGTTAAGTTTCTGTTGTTGTTGTCATAAATTTTATACCATGATTGAAGTTAAGTCGTTATCGAAAGCACGAGTGCAATTTTCTTCTTTCCGAATTTCGGCTGCAGTCATTATAATTCATTACCTACTCACTATAGATTTCTCTCTCTCTCTGTCTAACGGAAATTTCGAAATTACAATCTATATTTTGGAATTAAGCAAATAATAATTCATTGAAGTTCGTCGGGCAGAAGAGGGTGCTGGGAAGACGTGGAGGGGCGTGATACTCGTTGGCTACCTTATGCAAACAAGTGTAGCATAATCGTTGTGTCCAGTTTCAAAGTGGAGTTCATTTTGGTTAAATTTTGAAATTGTTATGATTTATGAAATCAATTTAAATTTTAACTTTTTTCTACCTGAAATTTTCGGATGCTGAGAACAGAACGGAAAAAAGTGCAGATAAAACAAGTAAAAAATATTATTTTTTTTAATTTTTATTTAAAAAAACCTTAACGTTTAATGCGAGCTTGGAGTTTATACTCTGAGGTTTAATTTTCTTCACTCTGGTTTATCAAGTATCTTCGATAAAGTGGTAGTTGTGGCTTTAACATTCCAGAAATACTGAAATTACATGATTTGCAATGACGATAAATGAGTAATTATATATTTTCGGTTAATATTTATGGTGTGCAGGCACCTCGAAAGAAAATGTAAATGCGAATACTTATTGACGTCATTTGACGTGCCTGTCAAACGAAACAAAATAACGGACCTGCGCGTGGCGCAAACTTCTTTTTATTAATCTTGTTCAAATACCACATAGGTGTGCTCCCCGTTTGCAGGGTGCAAACATGATGTGCCGCGGCTAGCTTTCGTCGCATTATGGGCGTGGTCTCAACCCGTCATGTTTGCCTGGGAGAGACAACAATAGTTTCCGGTTTGTGCCGGAAGTGCTACAACCTCATTCCGCTCGCTAGCCTATGTTCATCCTGCTGGATTCAGAGGGAACCTTCGCCACCCCTCCACATCACACCCCCCCTTTTGACTGGTTAAATTACACACCCATCTTCGTTAATAAACATATAACAACTTCTTTATTTTTGAACGATAATTTAATTACGATCGTTTAATTACGATACATATATTTAGCTCCTAACTACTTTTAATGACACAAAAATCCGCCAACTTCCTCAGCCTTTTATTCACCACAAAAAAAAGTTATTAGTAACCCTACCTCGAAGGAGCTCGCTCGAGATGTGGATGTATTTGTTTTTGCTAAAGGCGGTTATTTTTTCGGCCCTGAAATTGGCGTTACATATGTAAATCTCGACTTTCTCCACGAATCGTATTTCGTACGAATGGAAATAACGGCCATGTGCCAATATAAGAATTACAAAAAATAAAATTCAAATATAGCAAAACCGAATAAGTCTTTGGTGTTTTTAAATAGCTTAACATATAACACTACAATATAATAAGTGCGTGAAGTTAAATTCGTAGCGAACTTAGCACGGACATGAACCACAAAACTCACCACGCAATTTTTTCAAATCCACCACAGTTCGCTACGTAGCGAACTTTTTATTTTCTTAAAATGTCTGCAATAATCACTGAAAATATATTTTTATTAAATTATTGTTCAAGGGAATAGTAATTAAAAATGTTTTGAATAAACTCTGATTAATTTTTTTGAGTTTTTGAAAATTCACTATTTTAGTAATAAGTAAGTGGTGTGGATGAAGTGGCAAATGGCTACCTTGGAGGAGGAGTGCATCGATCGGACCTAAACTATTGGATAGGAAATGGAATCATGTTTCAAGAAATGTAGCTGTCATGCTCCTGTGGATTCTCCGAATATTTTTTTGGAATTTTTGAAAATTCACTATTTTAGTAGTGAGTAAGTGGTCAGGATGAAGTGGCAAATAGCTACCTTGGAGGAGGAGTGCATCGATCGGACCTGAAGTGTTGGATAGGAAATGGAATCATGTTTTAAGAAATGTAACTGCCATGCTCCTGTGGATTCTCCGAATATTCTTTTTGAATTTTTGAAAATTCAATATTTTAGTGGTGAGTAAGTGGTCAGGATGAAGTGGCAAATGGCTACCTTGCAGGAGGAGTGCATCGATCGGACCTGTACTATTGGATAGAAAATGGAATCGTGTTTCAAGAAATGTAGCTGTCATGCTCCTGTGGATTCTCCGAATATTTTTTTTGAATTTTTGAAAATTCACTATTTTAGTAGTGAGTAAGTGGTCAGGATGAAGTGGCAAATGGCTACCTTGCAGGAGGAGTGCATCGATCGGACCTGAACTATTGGATAGAAAATGGAATCATGTTTCAAGAAATGTAGCTGTCATGCTCCTGTGGATTCTCCGAATATTTTTTTTGAATTTTTGAAAATTCACTATTTTAGTAGTGAGTAAGTGGTCAGGATGAAGTGGCAAATGGCTACCTTGGAGGAGGAGTGCATCGATCGGACCTGAACTATTGGATAGGAAATGAAATCATGTTTTAAGGAATGTAGCTGTCATGCTCCTGTGGATTCTCCGAATATTTTTTTTGAATTTTTGAAAATTCACTATTTTAGTAGTGAGTAAGTGGTCAGGATGAAGTGGCAAATGGCTACCTTGCAGGAGGAGTGCATCGATCGGACCTGAACTATTGGATAGAAAATGGAATCATGTTTCAAGAAATGTAGCTGTCATGCTCCTGTGGATTCTCCGAATATTTTTTTTGAATTTTTGAAAATTCACTATTTTAGTAGTGAGTAAGTGGTCAGGATGAAGTGGCAAATGGCTACCTTGCAGGAGGAGTGCATCGATCGGACCTGAACTATTGGATAGAAAATGGAATCATGTTTCAAGAAATGTAGCTGTCATGCTCCTGTGGATTCTCCGAATATTTTTTTTGAATTTTTGAAAATTCACTATTTTAGTAGTGAGTAAGTGGTCAGGATGAAGTGGCAAATGGCTACCTTGCAGGAGGAGTGCATCGATCGGACCTGAACTATTGGATAGAAAATGGAATCATGTTTCAAGATATGTAGCTGTTATGCTCCTGTGGATTCTCCGAATATTTTTTTTGAATTTATGAAAATTCACTATTTTAGTAGTGAGTAAGTGGTCAGGATGAAGTGGCAAATGGCTACCTTGGAGGAGGAGTGCATCGATCGGACCTGAACTATTGGATAGAAAATGGAATCATGTTTCAAGATATGTAGCTATTATGCTCCTGTGGATTCTCCGAAAATTTTTTTTGAATTTTTGAAAATTCAATATTTTCGTAGTGAGTAAGTGGTCAGGATGAAGTGGCCAGTACTATACTTTTATACTTGGAGTATAAAATACTTTTATACTCGGAGAATCGAGACGAACATGGCAGTTACATTCCTTAAAACCCGATTCCATTTCCTTTCAAATAGTTCAGGTTTGATCGATGCACACCTCCTCCAAGGTAGCCACTGGCCACTTCATCCTGACCACTTACTCACTACGAAAATATTGAATTTTCAAAAAATCAGGAAAAATACTCGGAGAATCGAGACGAGCATGGCCGTTATATTCCTTGCAACCCGATTCCATTTCCTTTCAAATAGTTCAGGTTTGATCGATGCACACCTCCTCCAAGGTAGCCACTGGCCACTTCATCCTGACCACTTACTCACTACGAAAATATTGAATTTTCAAAAAATCAGGAAAAATACTCGGAGAATCGAGACGAGCATGGCCGTTATATTCCTTGCAACCTGATTCTATTTCCTTTCAAATAGTACAGGTTTGATCGATGCACACCTCCTCCAAGGTAGCCACTGGCCACTTCATCCTGACCACTTACTCACCACTAAAATATTGAATTTTCAAAAATTCAAAAAAAATATTCGGAGAATGCACAGGAGCATGGCAGTTACATTTCTTAAAACATGATTCCATTTCCTATCCAATAGTTCAGGTCCGATCGATGCACTCCTCCTCCAAGGTAGCCATTTGCCACTTCATCCTGTCCACTTACTCACCACTAAAATATTGAATTTTCAAAAATTCAAAAAAAATATTCGGAGAATGCACAGGAGCATGGCGGTTACATTCCCTAAAACATGATTCCATTTCCTATGCAATACTTCAGGTCCGATCGATGCACTCCTCCCCCAAGGTAGCCATTTGCCACTTCATCCACACCACTTACTTATTACTAAAATAGTGAATTTTCAAAAACTCAAAAAAATTAATCAGAGTATTGAAAACATTTTTAATTACTATTCCCTTGAACAATAATTTAATAAAAATATATTTTCAGTGATTATTGCAGACATTTTAAGAAAATAAAAAGTTCGCTACGTAGCGAACTGTGGTGGATTTGAAAAAATTGCGTGGTGAGTTTTTGTGGTTCATGTCCGTGCTAAGTTCGCTACGAATTTAACTTCACGCACTTCAATATAATATAGAATCAGAATATAATAATAATGGGATCCTGTCCGCAGACTCTTAGTTCCAGCTTTCTACTTTTCTCTCCGCGAGTTTTTATTTTTCATTAAGTGTGACATCCTGTAAGTGGATTATTTTCTTTGCTCTTGGCTACGCGTAAGGAGTGTTTAATTTGATTCGAAGTCTTTGGTGGAACGATATATGAATCGGAGTCTTCGGTGGAATATGTTATTCGAAATCTTCGGGAGGTAATCACTGTTGTGCTGTATTTAGGTTAGTGTATTTCAGGTGGTGACAGGGACCTGGTGGATTGGCTTGCGCGAACTCACCTTCGTGCCCCGACGAACAAGCTTTTGCGCGAGAGGTTTGTGACTAAGCTCTGACAGTAAGATTGTCTTCGCTCGCCTTATAGCAGCTACCATTAATTATGTTTTTCCACTTACGATATCTTCGCCTGTGCGGTAAGCAGCGCCTTTATTCCAGCCCGAGATGATTTGCTTAATTATGCTGATTTTTGCAACGTGGTGAAAATTGTAAAGCACGTACTCTGCCTCCAATTCACGTTCCTGTTCACGTCTCGGACTTCTATCCGTGTCACCTGGATTACCTTCAGATTCTTCCCCTGTTTATTTAATTTCTTAATTTTACTCAATAACTTATTACTAACTATTACTGCCTACCTATCTAATTCCACCAATCCAGATTCTATCACCTATTAGGCACGAAAAATCCGTAATGCTTCTTCACGACCACTCTTGATTTCGTTCGGTAAGCTAATGATTTTAGTTTTCATTCTTTCTAAAGGCTGTACCTCTACTTTAGCCTTTAACGGGTCTGGCCAAAAAAATCACATAGAAATCAAAATTTGGTCATACACAAAATTAAATGACCGCTTTTCTTAAATCTTTCTATGTGTTACTATCAATTTCTCTCCTTAACCGCTCTCATAGTCCACCTTATGTGGGTTGTTTCATGTTCATTCAATTCCCCAAGCAGTGTCTCCCTCTATTGCCTTATTTTTATTATTTCTCATTTCCTATGCCTTTTTATATCCTACTCCTTAAGGTTAAGGGTACATTCACTTTGTCACGAAATGTGTAACGCATAGAAATAGAGCCGATAGGTATAGAAAAGTATATATACTCGTATTCTTGATCAGCGTGACCTCCTGAGTCGATTTAGGCATGTCCGTCCATCTGTCTGTCTGTTGAAATCATGATCACAGGAGAACCGGTAAAGATATCGTGATGAAATTTTGCAGAAATATTGTTTCTTATGGTGCGCAGGTTGGTATTGAAAATGGGCAAAAATGGTCCACGACCACGCATATTTTTTGTTAGAAATGTGATATCAGCGTTTGTTTTTGAGATATGACAACAAAATTTCATTCCTGGGTATAGAGTAGCAATATCCGTTAATATGCCAAATATGGGAGTGGTCCGCCAACTTTTAGGTTACGCATGCAAAAGATGGTTATATTGTTAAATATATAAACTTCCTGAATAAAACTTTAAATAACAACTTATTTTCCAAAAAAAAACATTACTACATCAGAACTGTGTGCGGTCCGCCCACTTTTACACTACTTATACAGTATAGCAGCATGAAAACAAGTTTATTACCACGGAAATAAAGTTTAAATTTGAACACAATAATAAAACAACTAGGCTAGATATTTTGTTTTGAAAACAGGCAATGACCAGGCCTACTATTTATACAGAGGCGTAGCTAGGACTCATGGAGCCCGGGACGGTTAAGCAACTTGCAGCCCCAAAAATTCCTAGAATTCAATAAGTCAATACTTGCTTTCCACAATTGCCGCCCTCGACATTGTGCCGCCCAGAGTGGACCGCCACCCCCGCCCCACCTTAGCTTCACCACTGTACTTATACCCGTCTGTGATTAAATGTGATTATAAGGTAGCTTTCCTTATAACCACATAATTCCTCTAGTTTCAGTTTAAATTTTTTCAAAACTTTAAGGTGTAGGGTATCTAAGATTCGGCCAGGCCGAATATAGCTTTCTTACTGGTTCTTATTGTATTCTGTTCTTGACAGCTACTTGAGCGAGTAGACCATGTGCGTTTTTTTTTATCTCCCGCAACAACATGTGTGTCACTGGTATAAACGACAGCTTTTGACTAGTCGTTAATTATGGCAGTTCTTCTTTCTCGTTCGAATGAAGTGATAAACACATCACCAATGACAACGACCAACGATGACTCGTTGCTCTCAGAATTACAAGAGCTCTTATGAGAGAGAAAACACCAGACAAAATACATTCGATTTTTTAGATTCCATTCTAATATTTTTGAGAGACATGTGCTCTTTACCTAAGTTCTATAGAAATTTTGTTCTCTTTCAACGAGCAACGAGTCGTCGTGTGTCGTTGTCTCTTTGGATGTGTTTATTACTTAACGAGTGAAAATCCACTTAACGAGCGAGAACTCGTAAGAAGTATGGGAAGTGTTGTTGTGTTTTTATCAATGCGAATGCAATGCAATGGGATGCGAAATTCGCATTGCGAATGTACATTAGAGATTGAATTGTTTACACTCAGGAAAATTTTCGAAGTTTATTGTTACATACTTGTAATTAGACAATAAATTTTTGCGTTTGAGCGTAGTCTAGAGGTTATTGTGTTAGATTGGGATCCTTGAAGGTTGCCCCGTAACCGGATTCAGAAAATAAAATATAATGTGTAAGTAAAGAAATTTACTCTGGGAGAAATGGTCTGTCCTCATATTATAATTAATATCTAAGTTTGAGATCATGCAGTAATTGTTCAAATGGAGTAAAAATTGCATTCCTATTTAACACGTAGCTAATGATATAAATGACAAACTCTGGAAAAACTTATGAACCATATAAATAATTAAAAACAAACGTATAATAATAATGAAAGAACAACAGAAGGAGAGAAAATTAAACAGAGATCGATTTCGATTTCGTTCTAAGCAACGAAAATTGGTTCACTGCATCCTTCTCGCTTCTAGTGGGCGCAATAAGGATCCGCATAAATTTCGAACATTATTGGAGTAACAACAACAACAACAACAAGAAAAAATCAGAGTTATGCCACTGTTCCCGAATGTTCCTAAAATGCATAATTAGTAGTAGTAGTATATATGTATTAGTCGAATGCAGCCGAAGGTCCAGCGCCGACCGTTGTGGCTAATAGATTTCGACGGCGTCTACGTTTAGCCGGCTTTTAGTTGTTCGGCGCATATCTCTGGATGGATTATTGGCCGTGGCTATTTACTATATATGTATATAAAATACACTCGTTGTTTTTATTGAACGAGCGTAAAAATTGCAAACTAACTACAACGCGAAACTGTTTTGCGGCTTTTCGGAATTTTCAATTTGTTTTTAATTCCTTTCTTGTTTAATTCATTACTCGTATTTTAAATTTTAATTTACTGTGTTTAGCGTCTTTTCGGAATGGCATTCTTAGAACGATCCTCCTCGGGTACTCTGGCAATCATAACTCATCAACCGTGCTTCCGCTGTTAAACCCACTCCGAAGGATTACTGAAGCGTTTGCAAGGCCTGCGAGATCTTTGTGATGTGGTATTAATAGCTGGCGAGTCCGGAAAACGGTAAAGAGGCTGTCTTCTCTCCCGATTCTTAACCTTAAACCTTTTCTCTCTTCAGAATTTCTGCACATCGTCTGATTCTGATGGCATCCAGTGATTACTTTTTTGATTTGCTCAGCGAATTGAAGAGCGAGTCCAAAGTGTGGGAAATAACTCTCAATGACGTGGATGGGGACGCGTTGGCGAAGCTGGTCAACTTCTGTTACACCGGAAGCCTGGAGTTGCAAGTGGGCACAATTAAAACCTTGTTTATTACTGCGAACTATTTGCAGTTGAAAGAAATCACCGAAGGCTGCTCTGAATTCTTTCTGCGCCATCTGAACCCATCAAATTGTTTGAGCGTCGCTTTCTTCGCAGAGGAACTCAGCCTCGAAACACTTCAGCATAACATCAAGAAGTTCATCTATGCACATTTTGAAGAAGTAAGTGGAAAATTGGGTCTAACCAAAAAAGCCAAAAATGTTTTATTCTGAACAACTTTTTCCAATACAATCTGTTTTCACTAGAATGGGTTTAGTAACTAGTATATATCTTAATTCTTACTTCTTTAGGTTTCCAAGCATACAGAGTTTTTTCTATTGAATGCTAAACAGCTGAGTGAATTCATAACTAGTGACGACATCGATGTACCATCTGAAGAGTTTGTGTTTCACGTTCTAATGAAGTGGATCGAATTTGAACCAGAGAATCGCAGGAAGCACTTCACAGAGCTTCTGCCTCAGGTACGATTGCCTCTGTTGTCAACTGATTTTCTCACCGAGAAGGTGAAGCCACTCTGCACTACAATGGAAAGCCAAATTTTGGTACTAAACGTGCTGAAATCTCGTCTACTGCTCACAAGTAATCTCACTCAGTCCAGGAAATCTTTATCAAAAAGTGTTTTGAATCAATTGTGGACCATCTGTGCACAAGTAATTATTCCCACATCCCTCCCTACAAAAGACGACTAAAAAAAACGAAAATCTTGCAATCGCAGGATACAATCTAAGCACGAAGCTCTGGACCATATGGGACACTCCAATAGAACGCCGTTCCGATTTTGCTGTTACTCTGATGGGTGAAGACCTGATCGTGGTGGGTGGATCATCGAATTACTCACCCATAAATACAGTCACGAAATTGAATTTACATACAATGGTTTCCAGTGAAATGGGGCCTCTGAGAACGAGTCGATCAAATCACGCTGTAGCAGAACTCAAAGGCGCAATTTACGCGATCGGAGGCTATAATGGTCATCTTGCTCTGAATTCAGTAGAAAGGTCAAGATATAAAATATAATTTTGTGGTTGAAAGAAAAAATATAACGAGACCAAATTTCAGATGGGACCCTGAAATGAATCGCACTTGGGATTTTGTCGCTCTAATGAAAAATCCTCGCCAACACTCAGCTGTGGCTGTTATTAATGATCGCTTGTATGTCTCTGGTGGATTGTGCAGTGGCAAATCTTTAAAATCTGTGGAATACTACGATCCGGTTGAGAATACTTGGAGATCCACGGCACCCATGAAAGTGGGACGCTATTCACATTGTGTAAATAAGTAAATTTGTGCATAAATATCAGGAAATGATTTAAGTTAATTCTTCCGTGCAGCTCGCAGCTCACAAAGGATACTTGTTTGCGATCGGTGGATTTAGTATAGTTAGATATGACCGGGGAAGGCCGATCTATGACCTCAATATTGCCACTGAACGCTATGACCCACTCACAGATAAATGGATAACGGTATTTTATCCATTGTATTTTTGTGTTTTATAAATGAGTCGTATATCCTTTCAGATTTCCTGTTCACCGAACGTTTATGGTTTTACCAGATACGCTTCACTTGGATCTGAACTATTTATTTATAATGGTAAAAAATCCAAATTGTTTACGATAAGCTGTGAAGACAGCTGTGACAACCTGAATTTGCAGATACTCCCAACACCCTCAGACACTTCTATTAGTTCCAGTTGCAAAGCGTTGGTTGCCATTCCATGAGAATTATTCATCCACGAGTTGGTTCTATTGAGAATAAATCATTTCGATCTTGGGTTCTGATGAAATAAGTATTTTACACTTAAAATTTTTAAATAAATGAACTGACTATGCAAATATTTTATTCTAAAAAATATAAATATAGATTATAAGTTTTTTGGTGTATTGACGAATAAAGGGTCTAAAATTAGTTTGAGTTTGGATTATTCCAGATACTTTGAGTTTTCAAACGTAACTCATACATTAAATACCTCATCCACGTTCACTAAAACTGGAAAGCGGCTCAAAAGACTTCGGGTAGTTTACGGTACTGGCCGAAGTCCATACAACCTACATCCGTATGATAAATCTAAATTATAGTCCAAATTCCATTTATGGAAAATAATTGGAACGTCAAAAATAAACGTCCCTCGGTACACTTGGTTTATGAATAAATTTGTACCAGTACCAGGGGTCAAACCGAAGGTGATGCTATGAAACCAGGGTACAAAGTACAACAAAGAAGACCATTCAGATAATGAAAGTGAAATGAAGCGAAAATAAATAAAATAAAGTTAAGTGAAGAGGATTGGGAGAAGAGAGGAGAAGAACAGGACTGTAAAAGTGATGATGGACGTTTCTGCCACCACAGTAAAGAAAAAATTCATGATCTACAAGCTTCTGAAAACAGTTTCATTCATTTCAATTTCCACAAAAAGCACTTTCAATTGCTTTGATGCTTCTTTTGTTGTTGTTGCTTTTGTTTGCTTTTTATTATACAATACTTTTAGATCGAAAAAAGAATAATAACAAAAATGAGAAAAAGAAGAGGAATAATGTTCCACATCGTTGATTGACACATAAACATTTAGAATTAAAGGTTAGCAGATGTTTCTTAGGATGAAATAATTCCATCGATTTACCCTCTTTCGATTGGATGTCAACAGGTGAATGACGACAAAAAAACACCGTATTACAACAAATAGAAATCTAAACTTTGTTTGTGTTACGAAACACAAAAAATACAAAATAAAATATAGAAATGGGAAAAACGACCAGAAGCATCAGCGACGCAATAGAAATAAAGAAACCCTGCAAAATCAAGATGAAAAAAGAACATTTTAAACATCGGAGAAAAATGTGGGCGAGAAGGAAGAAAAGGAAAAAACTTTAATATCTGACTTAATCACTATAAAGTAGAATCAAGACGAAGCACAAAGAGAAGAAAAAAGCCAAAGTAATAAAAAATGAAAAGGAATGAAGAAGAACAACGGATGGATCATGAAAAGTGGGTGGATAGAGCACAAAGCGTTAAATGATATTTGAGAGGGGGCTCGGAGGAGGTTGAACAACGTAACCATGCTACTCTGTTTCCACTTGCACAACAACAACGTTTTCTTAGGAGTAAAAGAAAACGACAAAACATCCTAAAAATTTAAGTTAACATTAAATAAAGAATTAAAAAAGAAACGACGGATAGGGGAGGGGGGGAAGGGTTCAGCTGTTTTACTGAAAATGGAAAAAGAATCAGCTAAAGATTAACTGTTGAACTAGAAATCACTAAAAGCTGCTTTTGTATCATTTAAGTTGAGTATTGAGAAAATTGACAATAGGTAAAAAATAGCTTCTTATTGAAAGTGAAAAGGCGTTAGGAGGTCACGAAGCCTTAGAAAAGGAGAAAGAACACGTCTTATTGTTCTTCTTCTTTTAGATATAAATGTAAAAAATATAAACAGAGGAACATTTTAAAAGAGAATGAAACAAAAACAAGAAAATAAAACAGCACCAGCTGCAAAAGAGCACAAAAGTATGCAACAGGTTTTATTTTATCAATACTTAACCTGCGTATTTCCTGAGGTGTGTATATTTTCTTTAGTCTTAATTAAGAATTAAAACTACGAGAAAAAAACACTCGCCGGAAATTCTAAAGCTTAAAAGCGGTAAAAAAACATATAATTTCTGCACAACTCGAATACAAATGAGAAGTAAAGCAAAATGACAACAAAACAACTACAGCAAGAACATCATGAGGAAACAACTAGTAATGAAAAAGGAAAAACACAATCTTAAATAGATGGCGATCACGGCGACGGATGCATCTTTCATCCTTGCTTATTTTTACTCTTTCTCTCTGCTTCACACTCCTACTTCGTTTATTCACAGCGTGGTTAACGTGCTACGCTAACCACTTCATTATCTGTTGGGCTGTACAAAACTGTATTCAGAGGTGCAAGTTACTGAGTGGGTGACAGAAGGTTGAATGCTGAATGACGCTCTGGGTAAATTAAGTGGAAAGCATAGAAGTGATGCAGAAGGGGCTGAGAGGACAGTACTTATAGATGAGGATGGAGCATTATCTGTTTTCATATAGTGTTATCAAAAGCTTTGCAACAAGTGAAAGAAATATAAACACACTACCAAAAGTTACAATCAACTCTTTCTTAGACACTCTATTTTCGAGAAGTATTTTTGTATTTTAGTGTTTTTTAATTGATTTTATAGAAAAAACCTATTAATTCTTAAAAACTGAGAAACCAAAATTTCGAACTCAAAATTTTAAGGCTCTAAACGATTTATAGATAAATTATAATATAATAAGATATATGTACATACATACGTTTTTAAATTTTCCAAATTTAGTTCTGTTCTATGCTCTCTCTTTGGTTATATTTTCAGATAAATTGTAAATAAATTGAAATAACACATAATAACAATCTTAACTCTTTCTTGTAATAGAAAAGAACCTTTTCTCAAAAGAACCTGGCGTTATTTTTTGAATAGGGTTCAATTTAAAGAATATCTGTCTGTCGTGAAGGATTTAATATAAGAAGGTTAAAACACTAATATTTCGGATTGCCAATGCTTCTGCAATTTTAGAATTGAAGAAATTTAATCTAAACACTTAAATTGGAACAAGCATTTCTCTTACGAGTAATTATGGTATATCTACCCACAGTCTTCTTCTTTAATAAAATACTCAAACAATAACTGCCTGACATCTCCTTCGGTTTTACCTCTCTTCTTCTTGCTGTTTTATTTGGTTTTTTAAAAATTTATTTTTATGTTCTTTGTATTAATACATTTAATTAAAATAAAACTGTATTGTTAAGGAAAAGAGCCATCATTAAGCCCATTATCTGTGGCCTACCTGTAGGTATTTTTTTCCATGAATATTTTCAGTTTCCGGCTTCCTTTCCTGGTGATGGTGATAGGCTTGCGGATGGGTATCATCATCGGATGAGGTGGGTATTGAGCACTCAATGAGGGTAATGCTCATAACTCTTTTATTTAATGTCTCATTTTCTTTATTGATATTCTTTCATTTAAACCAAGAGTCGAAATAAAAAAAAAACTGAATCCAATATATTTACTAAGATAATAACAATATGAGCTAAGAGTAAAGGGAATCTGAATCTATGGTACAAACGTTACTAAGCACTGCTTATATTTTAACATTACTCTCCACATTAAGTTCACCACATTCATCTAAATCGAGTACCAACTAATAAACTTCCCTTTTTTCATTTAATTTTATTTCTAAAACATCTTGAAGTGATTCTTCTGGGTATATTCCAAAGTTTTTCTACAGTTCCTTTTCTTTAACATAGCTTTTTTATGAGTTACTTTCTATATTTTTTTTGTTTTGGTCTATTAAATTTTCTGTTTCAATTTCATTTAATCATCTAATTTTTAGCATCGAAGATGAAGAGAGGACACCCCAGTAAATGTTCCCATAAAATCTTTGAACTCATCAAAAGAGGATTTCAAAGACAAATGAAATGGAAGACGCACGACACAGTCGACAAAGTAACTCTCCGAGGACATTTTAACCACAACAAAAACAAAAGATCCTTCTCTCTCGCGCACTCCACAGTTTCGCCTACATTCGGGCTCCATCAAATCCTTTGACGAACGTTTTATTTTCTTTGGTTTCTGCTTCAGCGAACAAACTGAAGGCACTGCAATTTTCCAATTTTACGTACTCGTACATCGACTTACTAGTACACTACGTTTTGATGGCAAATATAATACTGCTACTAATACTACTACTGCTACTACCCTTGTTAATACATTTTTCTGTTGCTTGCGTACTCAAAACAATTCGCTGACATTTCAGTTTTCAATCATTTGTGTTGTTAAAGTTTAACCATCGAAGAGTGATTGAGTTGAGCCACTTTTCCCAGCTACTCCCTTTTTTACAAGTTCTACTCTACTCTTTTTGCTTCCTCCTCTTCTTTCTTCTTTTTTTCTTGTGCTTTGCAATTTTCTAAATGAGACAGAAAAAATGTGAAGAACCAACACGTGTGTCCTTTTTCTAAATGTTTTCATGTTCTGAAATTTCCTGTTTTTTATCTACTCTCATGTTACCTTGTGTTGTTTTTGTCGCTGTTGTTGTTTTGTAAAAAGTCACGCAAGAAAAGTAGTTAAGTAACATCATCATCATTCAATTACAAGCCTCATTAAACAGTCTTTAAAATGCGAATTTTTTTTTTTATTATATTATGTTTACATTAGTATATTTTACTTTATATAAGTTTTTTATATCCAGTCTGAAATTTTATCTACTGGAATAAATTCATGGTACTTTTTTTATTTTAGTTTATTGTTTGTTGGAAGACTTAAAGTTCTATAAGAAAAGCCGCATGATTTTCATTTGAGAAATCCAAACTGTTCTTTAATATGAGATATGATGGCTCACGACATACATGTTGGACAGATATACATATGTACATAGGTATTTATAAACAAATATTGGAAATGCATTTCACTTGCCTATACAATTTGTGAAATAGATTATATTTTCGATTTACAAAGCGGGAAAGAAATGAAAGAAACTTCAATTTCAGCTTCAATACACTAAAGAAAAATATTTAACTTCTGCAACATCGCCATCTTACGTGATTCCTCAATCTTCCTCAAAATCGCCGGAGAAAATCTGAAAAGTTTTAGTTTAAAACATGGAAGCTAACCAAAATAACAAAGATTTCTACAAAACTTTAAATTTGAACATCGAACAAAAATATGAAAAAGGAACCCAAAGAGTTTAAGAAACCAGCCCTCATGGTTACATTTACCGTCAAAGGTGATTACTGCCTCAAGCGGTTCTGAGATAAGTATGTATGTATGAGTATCTATGTAAAAATTCGCCACTTCGACGCCGGTGACGTCATAAAATAATATAGTCATTCAAAGAGTCATCAAAAGAAATCAACGCCTTTGAATATAAAAAAAAAATTAAATTTGTGCTGCTGCAAAAAAGTTCACAAAACAAAAACAATTTACAATAAACTGGAAAACCTAATTTTGAAACTTTTCTACGGGTGGTTTTGTTGCTGTTTTACAAGCATGCGGAGGGTGTCAGCGGAAGCGGGCGTGTTATCTAAAAGCAGGTTCAAGTTTTCGAGTGAAGAAGGTGCTGCGGATTTCGAAAAACCAGCCAAATTTTGATGAAAACGGAAACAAAAGAGAAAAAAAATCAAGATAAACTAAAAGTCGGTCTTTTGAGGGAAGGAAAGGAAGGATAACAAGGGGAAGGTAGGGTGATCAAGGTGATTGAATAATATTATATCATTTTAGAACGTCTGAAAAACTTTGAGTAAAAGTTGAAGAAGTAAAAAAGAGTTTAAAGCTCTAAATTTGTCGAGCTTTCAGAGTCCTTATTTTAGATCGATTAGAATCTGATTTAAATTTAATTTTAACATTTCTATGAATTTGTTTTTCCAACTCATTCTTTGACAGTAGCAAAGTCTGTGCTGTGTTTCTCCCTGGATATATATAATCCTTTCTACGTACTTTCTACGTAAAGCTCTCTTTACCTCTATCTCTATGTCTCTCTTTCTGTGCCTCTATGTTCCTTTCATTTACTCCAACATCGACGTCCTTCCATCTTCATTTACTTCCTGTAATCATCTTATGTTGAATTCTTCTCATAAATCATAATCGAAATCCTTCGTCAACTGGAATTCATTTTGTGCTTTTTCTGAATTGTTTCTCTGAATCCTGCGACTGTGTGTGTTTGGTTGTGTGTGCGCGCAACAAGGATAATAATAATTGTACAAACCATGTCATGTATTTTGACAAGGATGTCTGTCATCCTTTTTTGTGGTTCTTCATTCATTTCTTTTCTTATCCTTGAAGCTTACAGTGCGGAGCGGTCGTCTTTCTTTTTTCCCTTTCTTTCTCATTGTTTGTTTTTTCTTTCTAAGAATTCAAATGTTTGCACAAAATTTTAATATTTAATGTTAGTATTCATTGTTTCTATGGATATGTTTTTCTTTATTGTTGTTTTTGTTGTAGTTGTTGTTTTTTGTTGTCTTAATTATTATTATTGTTGTTGCTGTTGATGTCGACGTTTCCACATGAATTAAACTGTTGTTAAATGAATTTCAACCTCGATCAACAGCGTGCAACGCCATTGTGCTGGCATCCGTTTCCGTTTTAACCGTCTCACAGCCGCGATTATTTCAACATCTGTTTCTGCTTCTGATTCTTTTTCTTCTTCTTCTTCTTCTTCTTCTTGTGCTTTGTTTCCGTTGCAATTATTATAGTGAGAAATGAGCAGATATAATAAAAGGAAATAATAAATTTTATTAAATGCAAAATTAAAACACTGAATACGATAAAGACGAAGATGAGGAAGTCGCCGCTGTGGGTGGAATCGGCAGCGTCAGTGGCAGATGCAGAGATGCTGCACCCGTAGCTAGCTGGAGATGAACTGCTTTCCATAAGAAATTTAAAAAAAAGATGTTCTTACTTTTTATTATTATTATTATTATTTCAATGGGCAGACGAAGATATTAAATTAAAGTAAATGATAAAAAATTGTTTCAAACTAACATGCAACAAGTTAAGTAAATTAGTATTTATTATAAAATTGTTGCTAAATTGTTTTAGTTTAAATAAAGTAATTTGTTGTTTTTATATTTCTTGTTGTAATATAATTTGTTGTTTTAATCAACAAATTAAATTTATTAATTTCATTTAATAATATAGAATATTTTCGATTTAGTATTACCTACCTTTTCTACTACTTTTGTCCAGTACGTTTCTACTATTTTTACTACTACCGTTTTTAATACCGTTTTTTGTATATTTTCTGATACCTTTTTACAAAAAGATTTGTAAAGATTTGACTTCTCTTCCTATTGTACTACCTTGCTTTCTACGTTTTCTGCTTTACTTCCTACGCAAGTTGTAAACAGCGATCGTAGAAGATGAGAAAACTTAGAATACACATTTTTATATATTTGATCAGATCTTCCTGATCCTGTGGTTTAGGTGTATGTGTGTAAAAGTACTACTTCGTTTGCTCCTCTCCTTTAACGCGTTGATGAAAGCGTTTTGCCAACATGAATATGCAACAATTGTTGCAACCGTGTTGTTGTTATTGCAGCAGTTTTAGATGTTCTTTTTCCCTTTGTGGCTGTTGTTTTTGTGATTGCTATTGTTGTTGTTGTACTCTTTGGGCAGCCACTCTTTTGCGTGCCATTTGCCCGAGGTTTGCATATTTTTTCATATTTAGTGATTTTACTTTACTTTTTTTGTTGTTTTTCCTTTTTTAGTTTTTTGTTTTTGTTCTGTTCAGCTCCTGCATTCCATTTCGTTCGGAATGAAGGGATCACAAAGTTTATGTTTTAAGTATTTAATGGACGCTGTTTGTGTATCACGTAGGTTTTTGGCCTGCAAATTTTTTGCGTTTCCAAAGAAGATTGGTTGAGTTTTTAGCGATAGTTGGCTGTTGTTCCGCTTTCATTTTTCTGAAGTGCTTTTAATTGTAGCATACTTTTTTGGAGTATTTTAATTATTATTTCCCCCTGATCGAGAGAAGGGATCTGAAAATGGTCCTGAAAATGTTGAACGTGGTGAACAGTTTGAGAACGGTCCCGGACCACCTTAAAAGGTCCATTTAACACAATATTCTGAATAGCGTTAAAATTTATCTGATTTTAGTTTTCAAAATAGTCAAAAGGTTCGTTGGCTTTGTTTTATTTAACAATAACAGCAAAACGTGTTTTTTCTCTGCTTTTCAGTTAATCATTTATTTGCAGAATTTTTACCTATTTATATAAAAGCTTTCTACTGCGACTGAAACTTCGACAAGACTCTTAACATATAAACTCTTAATGCTCTGATTAAAAACGAGAGAACTCTTAAAAACTTTGTCTCATTTCTGTGCTACATTTCAACAGTGTTGCCGTTGTTTCTCAATCTCAACAATGTTGCAATTTATTGCCATCCAACTCGAAGTTCCCCATTCAGCATTGCTTCTCTTTCTTGCCTGTCCTCCTTCGTCTTCTTCTCTTTCGTCTCCTACTTCTTCGTCTACTTCTTCATATTCTCATCTTCGTCTGCTTTTGACTAAAATTTATAGACCGAAAATGACAAACTTAACTCATTAGAATGTTAGTCAAGAGAAGTTTTGACAAAAAACGTGCTTCATCCTCACTTAACTTAAATTGAATGGAAGTTAAAATTAAAGCGAAAAGCGAAAAACAAACACACACACACATGTGCACACATACACGCACATTTATTTCATTCATTTGTCCTACTTAATTATATGCTCGGAAGTCCTTCCCAGAGAGTTTGTTAACTTGCAATGAAAAGTTTTTGCTGACTACGTTTTAGTTACATATTTTTGTGGTAATTTTTGTGGTTAAGTATTTTTTTATATTTCTGTATGATTGTTTGTTGGTTTGTTTGCTCCCTGTTATCTAATTACTTTTTCATGTTTGCCCAAATGAATGATGAAGGACTTCACTCCGAAGGACTCTGAAGGGCTTCCTGTCTGCATGCACAACATATATTTTTAATTAACTTTTGAATATTTGATACTACATGTTTTTTTCTTTCTATCTCTCTTTGACTTTAATTAATTCTGCTGTTGACATTGTTGTTTAATTTTTTGAGCCAGAAGTTTATTGAAATATAAGAAAATATAGTACAGAAACTATGGTATAAAATATAAAAATATACACTACCGGCCAAAAGTTTCGAAGCACCCTTGAAATTTCCACAAATCTTAACAATAGTTATCCAAAGCTTTTAAAAATAAAAAGTTTAATTGTAAATTGTAAAGTTTATTATATTTCCTTTCAAATTACATTAAAATTATATTTTAGAATAATTTGTATTATCAAAATTTTTACAAAAACGTCTAAACCGATTTTTCATCAAAAAATCCCCCTTTGCACTGAATAACTTTTGCTACAATTCTTGGTATTCTGGCGATTAATTTCTTTATGGTTTCCTGTTGTATATTGTTCCATGATTCCAAAAATGCATTCCACATTTACTCTGTCGACGTAGTCGCTTTTTCTCGCACCTTTTGGCCCAGCTCAACCCATAGAAGCACTACTGGATTCATATCGGGTGACTGCGCAGGCCAAATCATATTTGTTAATATTCCAGATGTTTGCCTCTGCACAATTTGGAACTGTGTTTGGGATCGTTATCTTGTTGCATCACGAAACCTTCGCCGATCAATCGTACGCCTGATGGTATGGCATTGTGCTGCAGTATCTTTCTATACTCCTCCTTTCGCATAATTCCATCGATTCGAATTAAATCGCCTACTCCATGGCTTGAGAAGCATCCACAGACCATAACGGAACCGCCGCCGTGCTTCGCTGTTGGTATTACACACTCTGGCAGCAACTTCTCTTGGGCACTACGTTTGACGAAAATTCTTCGATTAGACCCAAACAGCTCGAACTGTGATTCGTCGTTCCAAAGAACATTTTTAAGTCCTCTTCGGTTCATTTCTTATAGGTTAGAGTCCATTGAAGTGTTCTGTTTTTATTTCGTGTTCGAAGTAAGGGTTTTTCTTTAGCAATCCTTCCACAAAGACCAGCATCTCTAGCCGCCTTATTACAGTTGTTAATGACACCGGGTTTGATCGACTGTTATCCATCTGGGCTTCTATTTCTGGAGCCGTTTTTCTTCTGTTCCGTCTGCTTGATATTTTCATTGCTGTATCTTCACGATTTCTTGTCGATCTTGGCCTTTAGGACCGCGGAAGGACCTCAAGAGTTCGATAATCTTTGTACTTTTGTATGGAGCGATGCACAAAACTAGTCGAAATTTTTAATTTTTGCGCAATTATCCGCTCGGAATTGCCTTCCTTATGAAGAGTAATCACTGCAGATCTTATATCAATCTTATTTTTTGGCATGACTTCGGTTTTTTTAACGTTTGGTCACTTTGAATCTTGAGGAACAAAGAATGGTGTCCATATTCTAGGTCAGCCTTTTATACTTGACCCAGGGTAAAAAATGGATGGTAATAATTATTCATAATTACCTTTAGTAATTACCCCTTTAAAAAAAAATACCCCTGAGTACCTGAAAAAGGTTTTTTATAACCCTTTTTCTCGATTTTGTATTTGGCAAGTGCATAAACAAAAAAACCCAATTTCTTGACTTAGTGTATTGTTTGAGCATGCAGTTAAACAATGAACGCCGTAAATCCGTTTTGGGTTCCATATTAAAGTTATCACTTTACAACCATTCTATTAAAAAAGAAAAAATCAAAATTTATACAGTAATATAGAAATGCCACACGATTTTCTATGAACAGGAGTGGTGCTTCGAAACTTTTGGCCGGTAGTGTACATATAGTCTATAATATATATAAGTAATATTGTTGAAATTATAATTATAAAATATATCGGAAAATTTAGAGATTTCATAATAAAATCTTATTATCTTTTAATAATAAGTTTAACGTGATTACATTCAGACTGAATATCAGTGAAATTAGAGCAAAATTAGAGCACCCACTTTGTGTATGTCTGGCTGGTGTATGTGGTTTACACTTAAATGCAGAACACTTGTTTTACTTGAGCAATAAAAAGAACGAGAAAGAGAGAGAGAGAGAGAGAAAGAAAGAAAGAGAGAGAGTGAGTGCTTACTTAAGAATTTTTGAAATCTCTGCTTGACTCTTTTGGATACAAGGACTTTTGTGAAGAAAGGTCTCGAGGAAGTGTGTTCAAAGAATTGAGTGTATCTTAGATGATTTCTTTCCATCGTTTGCTATCGCTTTGTGTATACAGATTTTTTGGCCCATTTTCTGTGTTTTCTTTATTAGGTCAGG
This sequence comes from Myopa testacea, assembly GCA_949629155.1. Taxonomy (NCBI): domain Eukaryota; kingdom Metazoa; phylum Arthropoda; class Insecta; order Diptera; family Conopidae; genus Myopa; species Myopa testacea. Next base: position 13,900,888 of record OX451346.1, read on the forward strand.
CACTATTTTTGGGACTACCCTCGCATCTATTGTGGAATACGAAAAGAGTGCAGAAACACGTATCACACTTGACATTTTTCTTTGTCTTACATAAAAAAGGGGCAAAAATAAAAAGTGAAAACTCCGTAAATGTCCGTATTTATCACTTTGTCACATTTTTTGTGATCTTTTTGTTGGTCTCTTTGTGAAAAAATATTTGTGTACATGTTGTGTGCCTGTTTTAAAAAAAATGGCGGTCACTTAAGTGTTCTTTAATGATATGCAATTTGTTTCACACGTCGTTGTTGTTATTGTTTTCCTGTTGGTTTTTTTCTATACTATTCTTTGTGTTGCTTTGTTGTTTATTATTTTGTAAAATTTAGTGTCTTTTCATAGCGTGTTTGTCACCATAAAAAATTGGTGCCATTTCGTGCATTTGTGTGTATGTGTGTGTGACAAAATGGTGTAATTGTATTAAATCAGTGTGAAACTTCCACCAAAATTTAGCATGTTTAAAAGAAGGAGAAAAGGTAGAAAGGAGGCAAAAGGAAGAGAGAGAAGAAGGCCTTGATTTATGTCAGGGTCCCAAAATACACAACAACTAAAATATGATCCCAAAACAATATATGAAGTGAAAAATGAAAATAACTAAGAATGAAAGTAATAACAATGAAAGAACTGAAAATGGATGGAAGTATCAGAAATTAGAAAGGGTTGCATGAAAGTTGTAATGCACTCTTCTTTTTGTTTTTTTATGTTTTTACGTTTCCATCTTTGTTTTTATTCTATTTCTTCGTTTTGCTTTTATTTTCTGCTTCGATTCGAATCCTTCGCTGCTGATTTAAATTTACGTGCTTTCTTTGAATCTCTTCTGTTTTCTGTTTTATTTGTGTTGCTTTTAAAACAACTTTCACTTGAAGTTTTTCGAGAGAAAGTCAAACTCTTGATCCATCAATTTCTAGTGAATAACTAAAAAAAAAAAGAATATGTTAAAAAAATACTGCATAATTGCCAAATTTTGAAGCTGTTGTTTTCTCCTCCTTGTTTTTATTTTCGGTTTATTTTAGTTATTTTGTTGTTCCTTTTCTTGTGTGTATTTGTATTGATTTTTATTGATGGTTAAAATATTCCAGCTTCTGACTGACGCATTAGTTTCTCGTCGAAAGCTTTGAAATGTTGATGTTTTGCATGCGTTTTTTCCTTCTCGATTTGCTTTGCTTCTAGTTTTTTTTTTTTTTAAATAGGATGCGCCTGAAAACAACTTTATAGACAAAAACAAAAGCAGACGCTGCTTCTGTATACTCAACACGTTTCATTCAATGTTTTTCCTCTGTTACTGTTGAAGCTTTTGGAGGTCTCTTATTTGTTTAAGAAAATGCCGAAAAAACAAGAAAACGGAGAAGCAAATAATAGAAGATGCGGACAAAAGTTACCGGTAGGCGTTCGTTTATTTTTTACTCACTTTAAATACAGATTTTTTTTAATTTCAGGGATGAAATTTTAATAATAAACAAATAAAGGAAAGTTCGAGGAATTTCAAATGAAAAATTTAAAAAAGGTTTCTTAGAAAAATAAAAAAATCTATTAACAAATATATTAATCTCCTTTATATTATAAATATCCAATACTTTTGTACAAATTTTCAACTTAAATATACTTAAATATAAACATGCAAACGAAAACAATTTCTTTAAATGTTCTCTCTTTCTTTTTTCTCCCTCGTTTCGTTGCAGTACGGTGAACTCTCGCTCACTACGAATCCCGCCTTCAGTTTGTACAACACACCTCAGTGCGCCCCCCGGCCAACATCTACACCCGCATCACGGGTAGCTCCCGGGTATAAAAGTCATCGAAAAAGTTTTTTCAATGACTTTTCAAAACAAAAGTCTTCAATAAGATGGGTATGACTTTTATATTTAAAAGTCTTCGATAAGAGTTATCCAGTTGATAAAAGTCATAAAAGTTTTATGGTCTGATTTAAAGAATTACAAAAGGTAAACTTAAATTATATATAAAAAAATTTTTTTAATTATATTTGTAATAATTTAAATATAAAGAACATTAGATTTAAGCGTAAGAATTAAGAAAGCTGTCAATAATCGTAGGTAGCAAAAACCTTTATTTGGAAATCATAAATAAATAAATAAATAAAATCCTAAATTCCTTATTTGTTCATTATAAATTATTTATTTATTAATATTTAAAATATCATTTGTACAATCATAGCTGCAACTTAAATAAGTTATCATATAAAGATATAATATAATAAACTAATAACTCAATAATTAAACAAATTAATATATATCTGAGTTCTTTTCTTTTTAAATACAGTCGAACTTCCTTATAGTGAACTTCTACCGGCCAAAAGTTTCGAAGCACCCTTGAAATTTCTACAAATCTTACTAATAGTTATCCAAAGCTTTTAAAAATAAAAAGTTTCATTATACATTTTAAAGTTTATTGTATTTGCTTTCAAATTACATTAAAATTAAATTTTAGAAACATTTTTATTATCAAAAATTTTTACAAAAATGTCTAATCTGATTTTTCATCAAAAAATCCCCCTTTGTACTGAATAACTTTTGCTACACTTCTTAGCATTCTGGCGATTAATTTCTTTATGGTTTCCTGTTGTATATTGTTCCATGATTCCAAAAATGCATTCCACATTTACTCGTAGTCGCTTTTTCTCGCACTTTTTGGTCCAGCTCATCCCATAGAAGCTCTATTGGATTGAGATCGGGTGACTGGGCAGGCCAAATCATATTTGTTAATATTCCAGATGTTTGCCTCTGCACAATTTGGAACTGTGTTTGGGATCGTTATCTTGTTGCATCACGAAACCTTCGCCGATCAATCGTACGCCTGATGGTATGGCATTGTGCTGCAGTATCTTTCTATACTCCTCCTTTCGCATAATTCCATCGATTCGAATTAAATCGCCTACTCCATGGCTTGAGAAGCATCCACAGACCATAACGGAACCGCCGCCGTGCTTCGCTGTTGGTATTACACACTCTGGCAGCAACTTCTCTTGGGCACTACGTTTGACGAAAATTCTTCGATTAGACCCAAACAGCTCGAACTGTGATTCGTCGTTCCAAAGAACAATTTTGAAGTCCTCTTCGGTTCATTTCTTATAGGTTGGAGTCCATTGAAGTCTTCTCTTTTTATTTCGTGGTCGAAGTAAGGGTATTTCTTTAGCAATCCTTTCACAAAGACCAACATCTCTAGCCGCCTTATTAGAGTTGTTCGTGACACCGGGTTTGATCGACTGTTATTGATCTCAGCTTGTATTTCTGGAGCCGTTTTTCTCCTGTTCCGTCTGCTTGATATTGTCATTGCTCTATCCTCATGATTTCTTGTCGATATTGGCCTTCCGGACCGCGAAGGACCTCAAGAGTTCGATAATCCTTGTACTTTTGTATGGAGCGATGCACAAAACTAGTCGAAATTTTTAATTTTTGCTCAATTATCCGCTCGGAATTGCCTTCCTTATGAAGAGTAATCACTGCAGATCTTATATCAATCTTATTTTTTGCCATTACTTCGGTTTTTTTAACGTTTGGTCAGTTTCAATCTTGAGGAACAAAGAAAGGTGTCAATATTCTAGGTCAGCCTTTTATACTTGACCCAGGGTAAAAAATGGATGGTAATAATTATTCATAATTACCTTTAGTAATTACCCCATAAAAAAAAATTACCCTGAGTACCTGAAAAAGGTTTTTTATAACCCTTTTTCTCGATTTTGTATGGCAAGTGCAATAAACAAAAGACCCCAATTTCTTGACTTAGTGTATTGTTTGAGCATGCAGTTAAACAATGAACGCCGTAAATCCATTTTGGGTTCCATATTACAATTATCACTTTACAACCATCCTATTAAAAAAGAAAAAATCAAAATTTATACAATAATATAGAAATGCCACACGATTTTCTATGAACAGGAGTGGTGCTTCGAAACTTTTGTCCGGTAGTGTATATCCAGATATATATATCCAGATGGTATATATAACCATAAAAAAGCTTAAAGTAGAAAGTAAACCGCATCGTTGTAAGTAAATTTAAAGCTACGAGTACAAAAAAATGCTGAAAAATAAATAAATACAAAGTTATTAAAGAAAAAATCACAAAAAAGGGAACACAAAAAACAAGAAGAATTTGATGTAAAAACAACAACAAATACAAAATTAAAGCATGTTAAATTCTCCATCGAGGCAGTTTCCTTAGATTTCTGCGAGCTCCGAATCTTGTAAATAAAATAATTATATTTCATGACATATTATGAATCATTTTATTACATCCATGATTGACCATGGGACCTCAGATATAAAAGGATTCATATCCGAAGGGATTTCAGCTCCAAAGGAACCTTAAATCCATAGAAATAATTATCCATCAGGGGCGTGATGCGCTGATGATCTGCAAAATTGAGTAAAGAATCTGTACTCACAGAAACATAAGAAAACTATAATAAAGTGTTATCCAAAAGTACGTTTAGGATGTTAAATGAGAATATCTGTCAAACGCCATGTTTGTTTTTTGACACTTTTATTTCTAACCTACAATGATAGAAAATCATAAAAGTGGAGTTAATCGTATACAGATTGCAGAGCGTGTTAAAGTTATTAAGGTCCTTGATGCATGAACTTAAATTCCACGTCGTTCTCGAGAATTAATCATTTCTTTTGTTTAACGATTTGCTTTTGCTTGTTTTTAAAATTTAATTAACACAGGAATTGAAAGAACATTTACAACTATCTGATCGGTTCTTCGAAAATCGTTCACTTGATGCATTTTCCTTTCGTCCTGCCTAGAGTGGGTGTGAGAGTATACATTAAGCCATACAGAAGGATTTGCACTTAGATTAATACTGGCATTCAGTTAAGAAGGTGAAAATTATAATATATTGACACCTGAAAACAATGCTATACACTCATTTAAAGAGGGGTGTGGTCCGCCCACTGCTCCACATGCCATACAGAGTCAGTATCAGTTATTTACTGAATCTAGCACTCCTTTTTAATTGATTTCTTACTTTATTCGGATTTCATCATTTTACAATTAATGATAAAATTAACCAGTAAGAAAGCTATATTCGGCCTGGCCGAATCTTAGATACCCTACACCTAAAAGTTTTGAAAAAAATTTAAAAGGGGGGCGTAGTAAGGGGGGCGGGCGTGGCTGTCCATTCTGGGCGGCACGATGTCGGGGGTGGCAGTTGTGGAATTCAAGTAGTGACTTATTGAATTCTAGGAATTTTTGGGGCTGCAAGTTGATTGACCGTCGCGGGCTCCATGAGACCTAGCTACGCCTCTGTATAAATAGTAGGCGTGGTCATTACCTTTTTCAAAACAAAATAACTAGTTTAGTTATTTTATTATTGTGTTCGTGGTAATAAACTTGTTTTCATGAGCTATTCTGTATTCATAAGTAGTGTAAAAGTGGGCGGACCGCACCCAGTTTTGATGTAATAATGTTTTTTTGGTAAACAAGTTGTTATCTAAAGTTTTATTCAGGAAGTTCATATATTTAACAATATAACCCTCTTTTGCCTGTGTAACCTAAAAGTGGGCGGATCACGCCCATATTTGGGTTATTAACGGATACTGCTACTCTATACTCAGGAATGAAATTTTGTTGTCATAACTCAAAAACGAACGCTGATATCACATTTTTACTAAAAAATAGGCGTGGTCGTGGACCGATTTTGCCCATTTTCAATACCAACCTGCACACCACAAGAAACAATATTTCTGCAAAATTTCATTACGATATCTTTACCGGTTCTCCTGTGATCGTGATTTCAACAGACAGACAGACAGACAGACAGACAGACAGACAGACAGACAGACAGACAGACAGACGGACGGACATGGCTAAATCGACTCAGGAGGTCACGCTGATCAAGAATATATATACTTTTCTATACCTATCGTCTCTATTTCTATGCGTTACACATTTCGTGACAAAGTGAATATACCCTTAACCTTAAGGTGTAGGGTATAATAAAATTGTGTTGTGGGAAGGGGAAGTGTTGAGGTGTAGGTGAAGAGGTTTCTATCTCGAATTAGAAACAGGTTCATTACTCGGCTAAAAATCTGAAATGTCAATTAAATTGCTCACGTGTTAATTTTCAAATGTGTCTGTTTGAGTGAGAAGTGTGTTTAAGAGTGGCGAAGTGCATGAGTGAGTGTGTGTTATGTGCTTTACATGCATTGTTGGCATTTGTATTTGTGTCATTTAATCTACTTTTTCAACCAAAATTTTAGTAGTTGGCTATTTTTCACAAATTCATTAAGTAGAAAGTAAAAAAAAACGATCAAATTACATTCAAGTCAACAACATTTCAGTTTGTCACAGTGTCAGTTTACACTAAACACTAAAATGCACTAATTCACACACACACAACATAGATACACAAATACATCTACCATAAAAAGTGTACATTTGTAATGTTGTACACTAATTTGATTTGATTACTTTTTGAGACTTGTTGCTTTGTTATTTGTTGTTGCAATTGCTGTTGTTGTCATTATTATTTTGTATGTTGCATGTTGTTGCTGTTGTTATTATTGTTGTTTGTAGCTGTGGTACTGTTAACGTGCTACCACAAACATTTGTAATTTTCAACTTAATTAAAATGGAAATCGCTGTAAACGAAAGCCTCGAATTTCGTTGTTCAGAACAGAGAAAAGAGAATGTGTTGGTATATGTGACTGAGTGTATTTGTATGTGTTTGTGTTGTTTGGTTGAGCTTCAGTGCGGTTTCAGTCATTTCATGTTAATGACTTGGAAATGGAAAATGAGTACAGCGAACTGTGTGTGGAAATCCGAACTTTTTTAAGAAGCAACAGAAAGAAATGAAATAGTAAAAAATAGCTTCTGTTTGCAACCGACACTCGAACCGTATGACTGCATAAAAACTGTAAAAATGTGAGACTAATTTACGTACTTTTGTTGCGAATTGTTTCATTTTAGTATTTTAAGTATATTGTATGTACGAGTATATATTTTTATACCCTACACACGAAGCGATGAGGGTATATTCACTTACTGCTTCCGTTAGTAACGCATTAAAGGAGGCGTGACAGGTATAGAAAAGTATATATATTCTTGATCAGCATGACCTCCGTCGATTTAGCCATGTACGTCTGTCTGTTCATCTGTCTGTCTGTCTGCCTGTCTGTGGAAATCACGATTACAAGAGAACGAATAGATATCTTAATTAAATTTGGCACGAATATTGTCAGTCATCACAGGCTATTTACGCCTAATTCTTAAGTAAACGTATGTAGGGTATATGAACTTCGGCCAGGCCGGAGTTAACACTATTTCTGGTTTATTATTATATTACGTTTATTTTTTTATTTTTTGATGAAATAAAATGAAATCTTAGCGAAATCGTGTCTTAAAACCGAAAATTTATCAGTCTATCATTAGTTTATTACACAAGAAACACCTTTAAGCACGTTTCACTCGCTTGCTGAGATCATTAAAAATTTCTCGCAGCAAAACACAAACTCAAAAGTAACGGCAACCGAAAAGAAGTTGAAACTACGAAAGTCCTTGTTTATATCGTTCTTATGATACCCGAAGGATTTCCACGCTTGTCTGTTTAACTGCTCTGTGTGAGGACAAAACAGAAACTACAACAAAAAAGAAAGCAAAAGCAAAAAAACAGAGTTGTGGTCACTAAACTAAAGAAGGGGAAAACCTGAAAAAGACCAAACTACGAAAAGTGACACAGAAGGGACCATAAAACCACGATACAACACCGCGATGTGCTCTAAAAAAGCGTGAAATGTGAAAGCGGGTCCAAGAAGGACCTCAATAATAAGAGCAACCTAAGCAAAAACAACAACAAAAAAGAGGGTCCCTATGAATCTTGGGGAACACGTCAGAAAAAAGAGCACGGAAGAGCAACAACAACCACACACAAGTAATAAAAATGGCTCAAAAGTAAAGCGTGTAAAATGCGTAAAAACTGCCATCAAAAAGAAGTCGTTTTTTGCTGTTGTTTCTCTTCGGTCCACAGTTTTTATTATTATTCTCGTCAGTGATTATTTTTCAGTATTTGTAGTTTTTTTTAGTATTTCTTTTTTGTTCTTAGTTGCTTGTGGTGTTCTCCTTCTTAATATTTGTGCTCTGTTAACTGAAAAGAGCGAGAGTCAGAAGGAGAGAGAGAGCCGAAAGAGATTCAAACGTAGTTCGGTATAAAGGTTGTAATGATAATGACCTTTATGAACTTTTTTAACACCTTTACACTTTACAGATTATTACATGAAATGCTTTTGATATAAAAAGAACATTTTAAAAAAGGTTGGAAAATTGAATATAAATTATATATTTATTTATATTCAAGTAAAAATTTACTGAAATTAAATATAAGTTTAGAGTATAAATTAAGATTAAAATCCGTCGAAAAATGAGCAAATAAGCACTAAAAAAAAATTCTGGGGAAAAGAAACTATGTACCAACAATATTGAACAGAATTTAAATGCAATATATTCTACAGAAACCCTTTCAAACCATCTCAGTTCTGTCTTCCTTTGTTGCCTCTGTCTTTCCTCTTCCGTTCCACTGCTCATGACTCTTCCCATTAAAGAACACTACAATATTTTTTCAATTTTCCGCTTCAGATCTTCGCTCTGATTCACTTTCAAATATTTTCGCCAGTCGCGGCAAATTTTCAATCAACTCCTTACTAAAGAGATAGAAAATAACTCTCGGATCTCGTACGACGATAAAGCAACAAAACGAGAAGAGTTTGCAAAAGTCTTTTAATCATGGTTTGTTTTTAATCAAAAAATTCCTTCACATCGCTTCTCCACTCAACAACAACGTAAACATTTCTACGTTATGTTGTTGAATCCTTGAATCCTTGTTGTGAACGCTTCACTTGAATGCTTTCCGCATGCATCCAGATTCGCTTCCTGAGCGGATTCAATTCATTCCACGAGCATCGTCGAATCGATCGAGCATGACTTTTCTTGTTTGTTCTGCGATTTTCATCGATGAGTGAAAATCGAACTCACTTAAAAATATTACATTTTACATTTCATAAAACATTTGATAGTAGAAAGAGTGTGGTGCTAACAATAGATTAAGACAGTATCAAGGAAAAGGGTAAGCTTCAGTATTTACGGATTGTTAGAATGAAGGGGATGGCTGGGTGATGGGGCGCAGCGGTGACCGTGGTGAGCGGCTGATTTTCAAGGAGGAGGATCGTTCAAGGAGGATTATCGTTTATTTATTAACACTCTTCTTTCGTTGTGGTTCTTCTGTGTTGATTCTTCAGTTGAAGATGTTCCACTGTTGTTGCTATTGATCCGTTGTTATTCTTGCTGTTTCTGATCTTTTTTCGTCCTCGTCCTCGTTGCTATTATTATTGTTGTTGTTGCTTTTTCTTGATAGTCTCTTTTCAACGCACTTCCAGTTCCTATTCTTGTCTTTCTCTCGCTTTTTCGTGTCTCTTCTCTTCTTTCGTCATGTTCTGCCCCCTCCTTCCATTGCCCCCTCTTCCTTCCACTCTATCCTTTTCATTATTATCTTGTATTCCTTATCATCGCGTTTCTCTTCTTTCCAGTCTATCAGATTTGCCCCTGCCCCGTCGTAAGCACCATCGATTAATCCTGAGTTCATGTCTGGGGCTTCAAATGCTTCGGTGACGCTTGCTTTCGTTGAGAGTGCGTCATCCTTCGATGATTCTTCCACGGTTCTCTTCCCAGACGCTGCTGCCGACCTCAGTAAAGCTCAGTTTAACTCAGCTCATTCATCGTTAAACACAAACACACAACAACAATAAAACAACAGAAGAAGCAGCAACGGCTTCCGCTGCTTCATCCCACCCCAACGCACACTTAAGTCTTCTCCTTGCTGAACCCCGCATCTCTCACGGACTCCGTGTCGCTCTCCTCCCTCCCTCTCCCCCTAACGACCATAAATTTTTCAGTTACGCTTCTGGTTTACGTTACTTCTGTGAGTTTGAAGCATGAACTCAAAAAATACTCAGAGCTCAGCATCGGGTGCATCGCCGCCATATTGGATTTATGGCAGGAACAGCAGAGCACCAGGTTATGTGAATGTGTGTGGATGGATATCGAGTGCCGGAAAGGGGAGGGGGCAGGTGTACGGACTTGCAAGTGCAGAGAGATCGACGCTGTTGCCTCTGCGTACATAAAAGTTGAGCATAAATATTTATGAGGAATCATTAAAAGTGGAAAGGTTGTTGTTGTTGTTGTCGTTAGTGTTGTCAATGGTACTCTCATTGCTGCTGCATTGTTGCCTCTGTTGTTACTCCTTGTCCTTTGTTGCTGTTGTTGTTTGTCATTTCTACAACACACGGAGATTTCGAGTTAAATTTTTAGTTGAAATGGCTATTCAAGGAAGGAAAACGGAACAAAAGATGCGATGTGATGATGATTTGATTACGATGAGATATCAAGGCTATAATGAAAGAAAAGGTTAGAGAGAAAGGGAATGATAGAGAAGAAGAGAGAGAGAGAAAGAGAGAAGGACAGAGAAGAAGAAGAAGAGAGAGAGAGGGAGAGAGAGAGAAGGACAGAGAAGAAGACAGAGAGAGAGAGAGAGAGAGAAAGTGTTATAAATACAAAGCAAATACAATTCAAAGGCTGAGAGAAACACAATTGAAAGATTTAATAAATTAAATAAAAATTTAATTGAACATAGAAAATAAGATGAAAGAAATAACAATGAAATGTAAAAATGAATTAATTATTTTCATTTTTTAATCTTTACACTTTTTAAAGTGTTTTAAATACTTTCGCAGTAAAATCGCGATGTTTTTATATTCAAAATATATTTAAACATACAAACGTAGAAAAAATGTATGCTTATTGTTACAATATAAATATTATTTAAATTTTTACAAAATTGAATGACCTTCAGTACGAAAAAATGCCAATTTAATAGCTTATGCGAAGACAAGCCTATTTTTCTATTAAGATTTTTATTCTGTTTTTTATAATAAACAAGTGTGTATAGCAAAATATACAGAAATAAATAAAATAAAACCATTTTAAAGTAGAATTTCTAAGTTTTTAATATAAATCATCCCAATAAATCATGTTTGACTAACTTGTTAACTTAACTTAGGTTAACTTGATAACCTAATTTTCTAACATAACCTTCTTACTAAACAAAGTTCTTTAAATATTGCAATGAATACTTATTTTGTGTTGTTTCATTTGAAGCATTTCTCAGCAAATCTTTATGAAATGTATAATAAAATTAACGCGTTAAATTAAATCTTTTCAATTTTAATTTATTTCATTCGATTTTCATTTCGTTGTACTTTAATTATTTTGATTTTTATATTTTTTGGCATTTTTAAGTTTCATGCATTCATTTATCAAAATAACTCTCTCGAATTTAATGACGCAACAGAGAGTTCATTAAAATGCGAAATCAGTCATTTTAGCAAACGTGCTGAAGTTCGTCTTCTCATCCTTTTTGTTCCGTTTTTGTTTTTGTTTTTTGAAAATCCTTCGTGAAACGCAGTCATTCATTCACCCATTCATTCTATGAGTGAGTTTCGGATGCTTCTTCAAAGTATGCCAGCGAAAATGCTTTCAACTTCATTTCTGCATAACAACGAAATGCCATTTAAACAAAAACAAAGAAAACAATCACAACAACAGCAGCAACAACAGCAAATGAAGAAGACGGAAAGCAACAACAACTAAATAACAGCTCCTGACGCGTTGATGCTATAAAATGCAACTATTTTGGAAAATGTTTTGGAATTCATTTGTTAGCTGTTTGTCGTTGTTGTTGTTGCTGTTTTGTTACTATCGCCGTGTCTCTGTGTTTGTTGTTGTTGTTTGATGACATGGTAGATCTCTGGTGAATTTGTGTTAAGAGTGGGTTTAAATAAGACAACAACGATACCATCAACAACAACAACAACACCAACAATTTCCTCGCTTGGTAGGTAAACTTTTATAAAACAAAAAGAAAATAAAAGAAGGAAAACAACAACAAAGACAATAAAAATGGCGTCTGCTGCATTACTTCGTGAAAGCATTGCGTTGCTTCACTTTTAATGATGGAGGTGCAGATAATAATAATGATGATGACGATGTCGATGATGATGATTCTTTTAGCAAACTTAATAAATTCTTTCAAAATAGTTTGACATCATTTAAGAGCTTGTTGAATGAAACCGACAGCGACAGTCGAGAAGGCAGTCACACACACACACACACACACACACACACACACACACACTCACACACAAACACATGACAAAAGATGCATTTCAAGGAAGAACTCAGCTTCAGAGTGCAGCCGAGTATTTTATTGCTGAGGTGAATACGTGGTCTTGTCTCTGTGTTAGTGTGTGTGAGTGTTTATAAGCGTTGTTGTTCTCATTTTCGTGTGGTTTGGAGTTTGCAGTAACACAAACATAGAAAACACACACACACTTACACAGGGGCTTCACACAACAAAGTGTTATTTATTTTGCTTACTTTGCTTTATTTATTAGCTTGGTTGCTGTGATTTTTCTGTCCACCTCTTTTCTACCTTGAGGACTCTCTCTCTCTCTCAACAACTGCAACAACAGTATATTTGTCGTTGATCCACGTCCTAATTCACTTATCTGCTTCTTCTTCTTCTTCTTCATCCTCTTCTTCTTTTGATCTATCTTCCTCTTTTGCTTCGTCTTTTTGCCTGCAACCAGAGTGTGTGTGGCAGAAATATTTTTGGTAACAAAACTGTTTAAATTGCATGGAGCCACAGCAACAACAACAACAACAGCTGCAGTTCTTGAATAAAAAGGAAATAAATAAGAGAGCAACAACAAAAAACACTTTGATATCCTTCCATATACACGCCGAAGAGCATCACCAGCAACCACAGCAACAACGTTTACAGCATCGACAAAAAGTTCTCATTTCACTTAACGAGCAGATTCCACTCTCTCTCTCACTCGCTCTCGCTCTCTCGATCACACTTCTATCTCCACAACCATGCATGCACATCGTATACAAGTAGAATACTTTATACTCAATACTTTATATTTACCCATCCTTCAGTTTCAGTCTTTCCCTCACCTCACCCCCCCCCCCCCACCTTCTCACTCCCATCTCCATGTTTGTATGTGTGCGTATGTATATGCTAATAAAATATGCGAGTGTGTATGTATTTCCACAATATGTATGTTGAACCGATCACACTTTTAAAACGAACATCTTTCCGTCGCTTTCGAAACAGATTTTAATAAATTTAGAAAATTTTTAAAATTCATGAATGTAACATAAGATAAAATAAAACTGGGAAAAACAACAAACACAGATTTTCTCCTTGATTTCTTCTTTATTAAGGTTCAAACTTCACATCAAAAGTATTGAAAAACCAAGCAACAAAAAACACTTGTTTCAACGTTTATGAACGTTAATACTATTAACGATTTATTGAATTTGTCAAATTAAAAACAACGCAATTCTTATTGAAACATTGAAATTGTTTAGGAAGTTTCCGAAATGAAAGAATAGGAAAGGAAGGAAAAGTTCTGTTTCAACTCTTTCTTCATTATTTCCGGTTTAGGTTTATTTTCATTTCTATTTTTCTTGTTTTGAAGCATTTTATACAGTATCTAAACTAAGACTCAAGCGTCTCCGCATCACTTGTTTTTCAATTCCTGTTATTCAACAGCGAGTTCAACATTATACGAGTAATCTATCGTGCGGCCCACATTAATGTCAACTATTCTATTGGAGGCCACTATTTGGATTCTCTTGAGCATATGGATGATCTTGGTATTACTATGGACCAAAAACTCAGATTTCATATACACATCAACCGCATAACTAATAAGGCTTATAGCATTTTGGGATTCATTAAACGGTGGGCCAAAGAATTTATGGAGCCACAAGTAACGCGTATTCTATATACCTCTTTGGTTCGTCCTATATTGGAATACGCCTCACCTGTGTGGTGTCCTAACTACAACTGTTATATTTCTCAAATCGAGTCAGTTCAAAAGCAATTTCTACTCTTTTGCTTACGAAATATCTACCGGAACGATTTGCAGAACTTACCATCTTATAATTATCGATTGGAACTCATTAATCTTCCGTCTTTAGCTCATCGGAGAATTATGTTGAATGCAATTTTTGTGCTGAAGCTACTTTATGGCCATATTGACAATCCTTATCTTCTGTCTAACATCAATATTAATGTAGCTCGCCGTGTAGCCAGAAGACCTCAATTTCTACAACTGAGTTTCTGTCGATCAAACTATCTCCAGCACGAACCACTTAGGAATGCTTGTGCCGACTTCAACTATGTTAATTGCAACATCACCTTCTCTGATTCAATTCATTTAACAAGAATCAAAATTCTTCAATTCCTAAAAAATCAACAGTAATATATTTACTTTGCTATGTATTTAATCATTTATTTATTATTTACCAAAATGTTATGTAAACTATAAAGCCTATGGCTTAGTTTTAATTTTTAAATAAATAAATAAATAAATAAATAAAATAAAATTATTTTGTACTCCACGACGTATGAAAAATTAAATTAAATTAAATTTGCTCTGCAGCCAGAACGTTGTTGTTACTGTTGTTAGTAATAAAAGTAAGTGCAACTTAGTAAAGTTCACCTTCCTTCAATGCATCTTTTAAGCAAAAACAAAAGCATTAATAAAAGAACCTTACGTGCTTCTGTATCTTTAAATCGACGGGACTTCAGTGCAGTTAATAGAATTTCAGTAGCTAAGCATTTGAGATGAAGCAGCAATAAAAGGAAATGTTTGAAGTTTTCCAAAGTACAGCAAAAATCAACTGAAGCTGCATTAAAACTTTTATCCTTCGTCGTGTCTCGAGCGATGAACGTCGCTTTCGTCGCTTATTCAATGGAAACAAAAGAGGACGAAGAAATGAGCCTGAAGTTCGTATGGAACAACAACAACACAACAGTTTTTCGTCTCAGTTATAAAAGTGTAAAATGTGCTAAAATTAAGAAACAACTACCAAAGATTTCGAAAAAGTTTAAATTTTTAATGGAGTTGAAAAGCAAAACTGCTAGTTTTAAAGCGAGAAAAGTAACAAAAAATAGTGTCTAGTGAAAAAGTAGCATGGTAACATTGTCATTATATTGAATTAAAATACTCCGCTCTGGTGCACTTTTTCTCTCTCTTTTATGTTGGTTCTCTTTTGGTCCGAGTTCCCTCCCTTGGATCCCCGCTCTTCTTATCTTTGATTTTTCTTTGTATTCTTTCGTAATTCCATCGTCGTCGTCATTCTCATCATCTCCATGTCGAAAATTGGCATTAAAATTTTTCTATGAGCTTGTTAACGGCACATTAGAAAGGCTTTCTTTTTGAAGTTTGAAGTTTAAACGCTCAAGAAAACTCGAAGTGAAAAACTTGGTGCATACTCATAAGAGAAAATTTTCAGAGAACGTTCTTAGGTTGTATTTGATTCTCACCCCCCCTCACCCAACCATTTGCCCTTCTTTTTTATAAAGCAATCGAGGATCTGACTAGAAGATCTGTAAAAAATATGCTCTAAAATTTGTTCGTTTGAAAAATAAGTTTTATAATAAAATTATTTCAGAGATTAAATTATTCGCAAGTAAAATTTAGAGATTTTTACTTTTTTCTTTTTTGTAACTAATCATGTTTCTTTAGAAAGTAAATTCAAACATAAGAAAAACTTCTCTAATAAAATTACTACGGAGAAAAATATTATATTTTCCATTCCAAAATCTAAGGATTTTCCATTCCAAAATCTAAGGATTTCTTTCACATTCTTTATTTCTTAAATTTTTTTATTATTATTATTATTTTATATTCTTTCCAGTATCGAGTTTAAATTGATATCAGAAGTTTTTGTAATGGAAGATCAAAAAAATCTTTAAAAACTTCTCTAGCTTTGATTTTGAATAAAAATCAATTGATTAAAAAAACAAACTTTTACATTGTCTATCAGCATTTTTCTTTACTTTTGCCAGTTTATTTAATCTATTCAAATATGATTCGGAAGAAATAATTGCTATTAATAAAAGAACAAATGCGATTATGTTAATAAAAAGCTATAAATAAATGTTAAAATATATTAAACTAAGAAAAATTAAACAACTTTTGACTTTTTGTTAATATATGTATATAATTTATATTATATGTACATTAATACACGTGCTAAAATATGAACATGGATAAAATTTGCCATCCTTGAATGCATTGCAAAACCAAGCAAACATTTCGTTGCTTCTCTCTTCTCCATCCAACATAGATTTTGGTCCCATTTCTGCTCCCCTTTTTACTCCCATTCCTACTCCCTTTTCTACTACCCTTTAACCAGAATACATTTTCGCAATTTCACGCTTAATTTTTAGTATCATTCTGTACTCGTTTGTATCTTGCGTCGACAGTGTTTGTTGTGTGATGGTGTTTATTTATGTACAAGGATCTGTGCAGAGCTTTATTGGTGTAGATGTATTGCATGTGTATGCGTATGTGTGTGTCATATTACAATATTGTGTATATTGTTGCATTGCATGCATACAGCAGACCGGCTCACTTCATTAGGTCAATATTTGCGTACAATTGATGCAGCAATTAATCGTTCGTTCATTTATTCATTCATTCAATCATTCACTCATTCAATCATTCGCTCGTTCCTTCATTCACTTCTTCGTCGTGTCAATCGTGCGTTCTTTCGTTCGCTCTCTCATTTATTCAAAATAAATTGTGTTTTCATTTTTGACAACGCGATGTTGCGCTTCATCGCTGTTGTAGTGTTGAGCAAATGCATGAACCACTCACACGAACACACACTGACACATGTACATTTGTACATGTACACAACCACTTAAACCAACTCTCCAGCTTACAACAACACCAACAACAAATTCTTGTATCGATTTATACTGTTTTTATTTATTTTTTTTTTTGTTTCATTTTTCGTTCATTATTTTTTTTTTTTTTGGATTTTTGCCAACACTCAACAATTTTAATTAATTGAAATGCATGAAAATAAAAGCAAAATTTTAAGCCTCAAGCATTTTTCGGGAAATTTTCATTTAACGCAGTTCGGAAACAACACTGAACAGGAAACGCACACAGAATCTCTTCTCTACTTCGTATATCACACTTTTTTAAAGTTCGATACTCCGTTTTGGTTCCTTTAATTGATGTTGTGATTGAAACTGTTTAATTTATCCTTTGCTTTACCTGTAACTGTTCTGGGACCTCGACATATTTCTGATTCTTCAACCTGTTCTCGGTCCTGTTTCTGTATCTCTTTCCTTAAGTTCAACTGTTATCGAACCTGGAAGTACTCCTGTATTATGACCTGTCATTGGACTCTGATTGTTTTCCTGGGACTGTCAACTGTGTCAATTAAAGCGAAACCTGCACCTGTTACTACAGCTTTTCCTTTATTTGTGCCTAATCTTGGACCTCTTTTACTCGTATGTGAATGTCCTCCATTTTTTCTTATCATCGTGCCGTATGATCCGATGCGTTGCCTTCATCTTCTTCTCTTCTGCACCGCATCTTCTCTTTTGGTTGTGGGGGGCTAAAATAATTAAATCCTTCATCCTATATTAAGATCTGTACATCAGCTTCAAATCCTTCACAAACATCTGACGAACCGCAGAGCTGTCAAAAATTTGAACATATTTTTTACTTCCTTTCCATCTTTCACCCTCTTCACATCCGCCAATATATTTCTTTTCCTTGTTTTTACCCTCTACAAATGAAATATATTTTTATTAAAAAGTCCACATGCTGTGTCGATGACTGTTTTATTTTATTTTGTTTTTTTATATTATTAATGACAGCATCAGAATCGTAAAATTAATAAAAGTGTTGACAACTTTAGACTCCGCTTTTCAATTACAACTTCCATCCCCTTTTCTGTCCACTTATTTTGGCAACACTTCGCATGCGACATCACATTTTTACTTTATTTGTTTGTGGCATATTTTACGTTATTCTTTTAAGCGAGCATTTTTAATAAAGTCGCGTCAACCGATTTGGCGTCAAATTTCTTGGATGTGGTCGCAATTCTTCTTTTCAATATCCTCCCACCCTAGATAAATTTCGCCCCAACCACCCCCCTCCCACAAAAAGTAAAAAAGAAGGAAAGACGAAAATCGAAAACTCTTAAGAGCTACGAGTAACAAACGATTTCTGTATGCCGAGTTCAAACTTTTTTGGCCAATTCTAATTTATACGCTCCACCAGACTCGCAGTTGGCAACACTTGCAGCTCAGAATCGTTGAGTTGAGATTTTCTCCAGTCTTCTGTCTCCCTTTGCTTTAATTTTACGCAAAATTATTTGAATTCATTTTCAGTGATCGTTTTTCTTCGATGAATAATTGTTTTATATATGTACTTTTTTGATACCCACCGAAAGTTCTTAAAATTCCATTGAAAACTTTCAAAGAGTTTTTTTCAAATTTATTGATTAACATCGAAACATTTAAAACTCTTTATAATTAAAATTTATTCAATAAAACGATAAATCTTGAAAACTTAGCGCTCAAGCGTAAAGAAACACGTTCAAAATATTGATTTCGATGAATGATGATTCTTCTTTATTTAAATTTGAATTCTATTTTCCTTTAGTCTTGATAGTCTCCCCCCCTTTGTTCCTAATGACGCCAGATGGCGCTAACAAAACATTTCTTGACCTTCGCTTTTAATGGCTGATGAACTTAAATTAATTCAGTAGCAGTTTAATGTAATGAAAAAGCTATATTTAATGTGCAAAACGTGCTCCGAAAGTTTTTTCCCCCTTCATACAGTTTTTACATCCTACACACAGTTTTTACAGTAACCCCCGTTGGATGTCTTTTTAACTTTCTATAAAATCGACAAACATTCCTACGCTATATTTTTATATTTTGACTGAAAAAATAAATCAAAAATTTGTTATTTTTTCTGAGTGTTTTTCTGTTAAACGAACACACAGACAGACATAAGAACAGAAGTGTACTTTTTTTATTCACCTTCCTTTTTATCGCCATTTTTATCGCTTTAATGACGTCAATCACGCGCTTGAATTATTTCCACACACGCACGCATTCCCAAATACACACAAACACATATGTTCATATACGAGATACACGCAGATAAAATACAACCACATAGATTAAGGGGGGGAGCTGAAGTGATCTGTGTCGCGAATTGAAAGCAACTAAAGAATCGATTTCGTGAATCAGGAGACGCCAGGTAACTCGCTACCACAAACTAGAGACGCTTAAAAATAGATCTAAGAAACAGAAACAGACGATATGAGAACAGAACGAGATCCGTCTCGTGAACGACGAAACCTTGGTATCGCGAAACGGAGACGCTTTAGAAAATTGGTCCTCATTTCGTAAACTACCAGACGGATACTGAGTGTACCTCTATCCCGAATCTAATTAATATCCGTATCCAGTTCGTGATACCCAGTTACTTGCCATCTGGTTGTTCACGAGACGGAGGCCTGAAACGGAGACAGAGACGACTTCCTCTCTGAATACCAACCCAACGGTCAGCGCTTCCCGAGATGGCGACCGGTTTTTTAAAGTGTCACAGAGTACGATACCGAACAAATTACCGTCTCGTTATTGGAGGGACCGAGAGCTGGAGTTTATTATCAGGGCTCCGTATCGCTCGCCCTAAAAGCCATCAATTTCCAGTCTTTTGTGTTTGAAGTGTATATCTTTCGTCTAACTACGAAAATGTCTGCTACAATACATTTTTGGATTTTGTTTTTAAATCTTTCCCTGATATACGAGTACCATATCCTATACGTATCCTCATACTCATGAGGATGAGTTCATTTTTATAATTTTATTTTTCATGTTATTTTAAATATCTGTAGGAAAAACAGATATTCCAATACATTAGCAGAATGTCAAAAGATAAGAGAAGTAAAAGAAGCGAAGATTACACAACGATTACATGGAAGAATGCGTATTCTAGTAGAGCAAAAGAGAAAACGAAGAGCAGGAGAGAAGGCGTCGTTTTGACGTAGATTGTGACATGATTTACGTGACTAACGGAACGTTAAGTGAGAGAGTTTTCTGAATTGTTCAAATGTGATAAGCAAAGAAATAGATTAGCGTGATTTCTTCTGGTGCCGAATATCAAATCATGCAGTAATTTATAAGAGCTTTAAGAGTCCCAATAAAATTTATTTGTTTACATATCCTTGAAAGAAAGAAGAAGCAGTATTCAGATGACGACGATGATGACGATGGTGATCATGGTAAAGACTCCTCTCCACCCTTTTCTTGTCTTCATAACCCATGATGATTCTCTCTTTTATAACCATCTCTCTGTATCTCTCATTTTTCTATCCCTTTCTATTGTTCCATTCCACTCTTTTTCACTTACAATCACAGCCTGAAAATAACTGTTATGGCAATGGCCTTGAGCAAAAAAGTCAACTTTTAACTTTTATTTTAAAAGTTAAAGTTAAAAGTTGAAAAAAGTCTTTTGAAGACTTTTATTTTTAAAAGTTTTTCATAAAAGTTATTTTGTGACTTTTATATTTAAAAGTCATTGAAGACAGCCTTTTGATGACTTTTATTTTTAAAAGTCTTTAATAAAAGTTATTTTGTGACTTTTATTTTTAAAAGTCTTGGGAAAAAGTCTTTCGAAGACTCTCTAACTTTTTTGAAATAAAAGTCTTTTTTAAAAGTCTTTTGAAGAAGAAATGCGCTGTGGCGGACGGTGGAGGAACATGAATGAATACATGTGGGATTCGTAGCACGGACGACACGCACTAGACAGAAGTACTGACAAAACAAGGTGGCAACACCAGACGAGCTTGACAGGACACATGAAAGTTGAAGACAAAAGAATAGACAGTTTGTAAGAAATCGTAGAAGAGAACAGAGCCACTACGCCAAGTAGAGAAATACGTGTAAAACTAAATAAGATCAAGAGAATGAAATAAATCTAATTTAAGTTAATTTGTTAAGTTAAACAGTGAGTTTCATTTAATAAGAACAATAGCACTCGGCGATCCTACATACATATATCGCTATAAATGCCTCAAGCTGATTTCTTTAGTTTGTGAAAAAGTAAAGAAGTAAAATTTATTTAGTATAATATAATTTTGCATTATACATAATTTGGTGGTACGTTATTTTTATTCTGCGTGCTCAGATTGCGTGCGAAGTAAAGAATATTTGCTTGAATCGTCACTCAGCGTGTGTGCATCAATATTTCGACCGAAGCCCTTATCGGCTGCGGGTACAGCGGCGACAATGCTTTAACTCTGTACCCGTGTGTGAATAACTGTGTTGTTATTGTTGATTGTTTACGTTATAGGGTTATAAAGGATTTAAAGCAGAACTACTAATGCAATGAATTTTGATCGAAAAATTGTTATTGGTATCAAAATCTTGTTAGTCGCATGTCACTTTAGAGTTAGTTAGTTAACTTAACTAACACTTTAGTTAGTTAACTCTCAAACGGCTGCCCCGATTTCGATGCGGTTTTCACCATTGTATTGCAAATTTTTAATTCAATCGTATTTATAGATGAGATTTTTTTGTCACTATAATTTTATACCTAAAAAATATCTATGATTTTAAATACTTTTGCGTGGCTGATTTGGAGCAAAGGCAAATTTTATAACCAAAACAGAAGGTACAGAATGCTGGGGATGCGTTGGCGTACCGTACGATTTTTTGGTGACAGGTATTGCAAACAGATATCGCATTTCAGCACACAAAACATGCCGGATATGTTTTGTGTGCTGGTACTTGATGTTGTTTTGCATTTTCACAATTTTTGTTGAAACAAATGCAATTAATGATGGGAATTTCCTTTCCCTTTCGTGTGATATACATATGTATGTACATATTTCTCCTTATAAAAATGGTGGACTGCAAAATTGATCAGAATATTGCAGAGCAATAAAAAAACAAAAGGACGGGAACAGAACTTTTCTTAGAAATATGGTAAGAAGATCTTACCATATTTGTCGGCTTTATGGGGTCCAGTAATCGGTGCACTGTCAGCGACATTTTTCAAAACTTATTTTTCATTTTCCATAATGCACAGCTAACGTAAAAACAAAGGAAAAATATTTCGTAATAAAGGGGAAGGTATGCCGTTAATAATGAAAAACAACATCAGCCAAATGGCCACCACGACCACGCTTACAGGATCATAGCTATTCAAAATTACACCTCTTATTGGAAAACCCTTTATTTTGACAGATAAAATCTCACGAATCTCATTTTTCAATGACAAATTTTTCTTTTATCATTAGAAAAAGAGGGGGGGGGGGGGTAAAAAATAGGAATAGGTATCATATTAGGATAAAACTGATTCTTAGAGGGAGAGAGAAAAAATAGAGAGGGAGGACTCAAAATAGGACTCAAATAGCTTCTTTTCATATATCATCAGCTTCATTTGACACATGTTGATGTTGTCACACTGATGTAATTTTTACCCCCACATTTTATTGTTTTCCCTTCTTTTTCTTCCTCTACTCCTCCCTTTAAGCTTATCCTTTGGGAGGTCCATAAAATGAAAGACCAACAAAGCTGAAGGGTATCGCGTTCGTCTGCATCATTGTTCATAGATAAATCTTAAGAGAGTGTTTGAGTGAATGTGAATGAGTATGCTTCTTTGGGTGTGTGTGTGTGTGTGTGTGTGTGTGTGTGCTTGTATGTGTTTATTTTTTGCTTATGTTTTTCTGTGAAATCTTCAACTTTTAGTATTTAATTGTCTGTGCTGTTAAATTCGTGAGTCCTGAGCAAATATTTTGAAATTCGAGTGAATCATCTAAATAGTTGCCATAAAGCGGATTAAAGTAGGAATTGAAACAAAACGAACACAACAACAACAACAGAAAAGGAGAGTTTACAAAAGCGTAATAAGTAATCATGTTAATCACAATCGAATAACGTCATTTAAATTTAATTTAGGTTAAAAAAAATGTAGCTTAAATAATTAACAAATTTCAAAATTTAAAAAATTATTTTAAAAATTTTAAAAAATTATTACAATTAAAAAATTTAAATTAAATTCAAAGCAGAAAGCTTTTATTGATACTATTTCATTTTCAGAGATATTTAATATGTTTTTAAATTATTTAATTGAAATTCATGAATCTTGGGAAATCATTAATATTTCGATCGTTTCTCCGCGTCACTCCCTCGCCCCTTTCTCACTTGTTTACCGCTTCCAGCAAACCTCTCCTTCTTACTCACTCTTTCCGACTATTCTCTCTCTCTCTCTCTCGTGATTAATCGTCCACCCGGAAGTGATTTTGCACAGCGATAAAATCTTAAACGTGTACCAACTCGTGTGCCAATCATGGCACAAATGTTGCTGTTGTTGTTGTTATTGCAGCTGCTTAGAAGCAAAACCCCTCAAGTGCACATGTGAGTGAAACCAAAATTGATTGAACGCAGTCTAAAGTGGTTCAATAAAATTAAATATCGTTGTCAGCAGTCACTATTTTTGAAGAAGAGGAAGCGAAGCAAATGAAAAGCAGAACAAAGAAAGGAAGAAAACCAAGTAAAAGAAAACGAAGAAGAAGAAGAAAAAGAATTACGTTCAGGGATGACCATAAAATCAAAGTAAGTACGTGTTTGTTGTGGACGTGTTGGTATAAAAAGCCGGCTCTTGCCCTCTTTTGTTGTCTCTCGCTCTCTATACTTCTTTGTATCACTCTTTTCTGTGCGTGTGATTAGAATGAGTTTTTCTCATACTCTTCTTTTCCCGGATTTTTCCCAAGACCGGATCGCGAGCGGACAGGCATCACCAAAAATTTAAGCGATCAACAAATCTCAATCCTGTGCCAATATTTTATTTTCCTCTCACTCACCGATTCACAAAAACCTTGAATGACATCTCGACAGCCGTGTCAATCAACACTGAATTTATACACAGATGAACCATGAACCATGAACCACGACCAGAACCATAGAATAGTTTTGTCATCGCTTGCAAAATGCTCCGGGTGAATAATTTTGCAGAATGGATTTCGAATTTTTGCGAACAACTAAAAAAATCGAACAGTGAAAACGTGTTCACTCATGATAAATGTTGGTGCATGGAAAAAGCGGGGAAGGAGGGGGTAAAAACACAAACCAACCACGAAAGTCAATCACATTCATTTACAACTTTGGGTTTCATCCATCTGGCAACGCTGACGGCCAGATTCAATGGCATCAAATCACAATATTATTCTACAAGTCCTCTAGTTTTTGGATAAACTTTCCGGATCGTGTTCAGGCAGGCGAACAGCGGAAGTAGCATCATATTTTTAGGTAAATCATGCGATGTCGTTGGAAAAACGCAAAATGAAATAATAAAAATTTTATTATAAAATATATATATGTTTTTATTATAAAATAAACAAAAAAAAAGTCTGCTTATTATAACAAAATAAGCAAACCGAAGCCCTAACCAAGCTACTGTCAGTGATTCAGTGATAAAACTTAGCGAAAAGAGAGGAAAAATTATGCAGAAAATTATACAGTTAAACAAAAATATTTGCCATCAACTTTCCACCATTTTTCACTCATTTTCATTATGATATTATTATGACTCATTTTTATTTTCATTATTATATTTATACATATTTTTATAAATGCACACAAATCCTCTGTGAAAAAGGAACAACTATCAACTAACTAGTTACCCACTAATTTGGCCACTTAACTGATTTGAAAAAAGGTGGCCACACTCCAACACACTCCATAAAATGGTTGCAAACATATTTACTCCATTCCTGGAATTCGGCAGAAAGTGCATCTAAAATATTTATCAATAGAAACCAGAAACAAAACGACTAAAAAGCGAATGAAGTAATGATTACAATGAGCATGGTAGAGTAGGTACACACATAAAATGTAAACGTGTCTGTGTGTGTGTTTGCATAAGCTTGTGATTGTGCACTTTAACTGATACAATAAACTTCGCGAATAATTATAATAAACAAAGCAGTTCACGGAAATTTAGCTAGAAATTAAATAAATGTGATTAAATGCATGTTCACTAAATTATCTAATATTAGAAACAAGAAACTACAGCAGTATCCCTAAAATACCAAAAACCGGACTCAACGCCATGAAATAAATGAAAATAGTAGCACCTGAATATTTAATTATTTATTTAAACCAATCGTTTTTAGCTTCCCTCTCATTTAAATGGAAAATATTTCTAAATTATAGTGTTTTAAGCTATAGTTTTCGTTAATAATCGCTATAATTATACCAACAGTTTTATTTTGCAATGTTTATCTGTAAAATGAACAGTTTCACTTACTTTCAAATTATTGAAAAATAAATATTTAATATTATTAATTGTAAAAAAGCGAAAGCGAATTTTTTAAGTGCTTCAAATTCAATAATGAATTTAATTTGGTTGGCATTTTAGAGTTATACTCGGACTTGGGTTATTATTATTATTTTATTAAAACATAGATTTTTAGTATTTATATCAAAGTCATTAGAATTAAAGGGTCCAAAACACGTGCTGGAAAAAACTCAATATTTTAACAGCACTTCAAAGGGAATTATATATGATTTCTATGCATAGCAATTACAATTTACATAATGTATGTAATGCAAAACGAATAACTGTAAAATGTATTTCATGTATTCGTAACTATTAGCAGAAATATACAACAATATTCAAATTCCTGAACTACAATTTTTAGGGTCCTTCAATAAATGCTCCCTGCTTCTCTCTCACTCTCTCTCACTCGCTCCTCGAGTTTTCCTAATTCAATCAACTAAATTGAATCCCAATCAAAGAACGATGCTTCTAACTTTACGAAGAAATATAATTAACGTAATAACTAAATGACGGAGTGTGTAACGTAACAACAACAAGAACAACAATAATAACAATTACATGTACCAGTACCACAGTAATGATTCGATTGTCCCCGGAGTCTACACAACTTCGCTTTCAAGCATCCAAGGCAAATAAATTAAATTTGCATCCTGGCGCCAAACACAGAAAACTTATCAACCACGCCCATTCTCAATACTAAAAGAAAGTAAGCAACGAAAGGAACGGAACTGAAACGCGTCATCCTCGCCATCATCCTCATCTTTGAAAGCGTTTTCATATATCGAGCAAGTGTAACGAATACCGCCGCCCTCTCGCCCAAAACACACACACACGCACGAATGTTTGTTTATACACAAATTTCTTAATATTACTGACCAAATTCTAAATTCGGAGAGTGTTTACAAAAACAACAGAAAAGAACAACAAGAAATGCTTCTCGGAAACACGAAAATGGCATCAACATCGAGGCGGCTCTTAAAACAATTTTGCCGACAGCATCCCCACGCGTCAAGCTCATCAGCTGAAGTGTGGATAAGTATGTGTGTGTGTTATTGAAAATAAATAATTGATTAGAAAGGAGGTCACAGGAGACGACGGAAGTCGAAGTCTGTCAGCCGCATTCACAATAAGCGAGGGTTGTCGCATGATGTCGCTGTCAACGTTGGCTTCGCAATTAACGCGGCACAAATGCGCACACACAAAGGCTCAGACATACACTCTCACACGCACACTCTCCAATACATAAACATACTAAATCAATTTACACATTTCCGAATGTTTCAGTAGATTTCCTATTTCCGTTTGCACTTTAGTTTTTTATATTTCTATACTAAACGAACAAAGTAACGTAACAACAACAACAGAAACATGTCACATCCTGAACTCTACCTCTTCGGTCAAGCAGAAAGATTAAATGAGTGGGAACTAACAACAGGAAGAAGAAAGAAAAATAATAAATTACCCTTGAAATACAATAATACAACTTTAATTCGATTTGGCTGAATCTGAACTACCCTGAACTACACCTTCGCGACCTCTGATGAAACATCCATTACAATGGGAGATTTATATTGGGCATTTATCGGAAATTCTGTGATGTTCCTGCGGGCCAGCCATTCATAGATAATAATATATTACATACTATACTAAGTAAAATTTAACTTGTGTTCGTAGAAATGCCATAGAAACTTTACATAAAAATATCTTTATAGTGCATGGAGTGGAAAAGTGGCATGTATGGCTGTCTGTATTTAAAAATCACTATACAAAAATAAGGATTCGACTGTAAATGGTTTAGACATGGATAACGAAGTTCGCAATCGTTAAGTTCGGATAGATTGAAGCTCAAGCTGAAAAGATTGAAGCTGAAAACAAGCACAGAAATTGTATTCCTAATACATACATGATATAAACAAGAGTATTTCCAGAAATACCCGATCCTGATGTATAAATTATTAAACACCAGATCAAACGATACATCATATTCACTTGCTGTTGTTTATCAACAAACTTTTTACTTTAATTTATCTTTATATAATGAATATAAAGAACAATTATATAATGAATATATAATGAATATATAATGAAGAATTTCTATTAGCATTCGTTTTAATTAATAAATAATAAATAAATTTTTCATATTGTTTATTGAAAGAATAAACCAAAAATGGACCAAAAAGCAATAATAAAAACCTTTCTTTTCTCGAAATGCACGCCTCAAATTATGATGAATTAAGTAGCGAAGCAAGAAAGAAAAAAAGAGGGCAGTAGAAAGAATGAAAGGAAGGACGTAGGAAGCAAGGACAGAAAAAGGAAGCAAATCATTATCAGGAGTGTAAGAAAACTCAACGAGAAGCTTCAATGACTGCGAGAGATGTATATAGATCTCTGCGAACAAAACTCATAAAATAGCAAATTTATTGGCCACGAATTCCCCCCCCCCCCCCTTCTGCCCTGCAGTCCTCTCCACTCCTACCAACAACTATTCTGTAATATTGTAGCTCCATCCACTTGGCGAGCGTTAAAGCGTCTTAATTAAAGCGCCGGTAGCGGATTTGGGCAGGATCTTCATTACACCAACTTCCGGTAGAGGAAACGGAAGTGTAAAGAAAACAGAATATAAGAAAAAAACACCGTAGTAATTCTAAAGACCGTCTAAGAGTAAAAACAAAGAAACGAGAAAGAAGAGCGGAGCAGCAACAACAACAAAAGGAGGGGAAAGAAAACAACAACAACGTTACAAAGAAATGTCGTAGCAAAAGTTAGTTT
The DNA here is from genome assembly GCA_949629155.1 of Myopa testacea. Lineage (NCBI taxonomy): Eukaryota > Metazoa > Arthropoda > Insecta > Diptera > Conopidae > Myopa > Myopa testacea. The sequence continues at coordinate 13,928,943 of OX451346.1, forward strand.
TGTGTCGCTTCGCAGCGTTGCCACCTGCAGTGTTTTTTGTGTGAACGAAAGGAGAAAATAGAAGAAAATAAAGTCCATTGCTTCGTTGTTGTTGTTGTTGGTATTTTCTTTTTGGCTTCGTTGTTGGTGCATTTCTGAGCTTGATTATCGCGCTTTAATTGTATTAAATTCTGTAGCTGTTGTTGTTGTTGTTGTTGGGCTTACGTCCTGCGCTTATAATAACTCTTCTCTTTTTCACTTTAAAACATCCATTTTTTTATTTTTAATTTGTTTTTGTTGTTATTTTTTTTTGTTTTACTTTATTTATTACCGTAAATTATATGTTCCGTTATTCTTAGTGCCACATCCTAGCTGTATCCTTTCCCTCATTTCACTCTCTTGAATATAATTTTAAATGCAATTTAAATGAGTCATAAATTTATTCATATCTTGATTCAACGACACTTAAAATTGAGTTCATCTGAAGTTCAGTTAAACTCGTCGCTCTTAATTTTTGTCATCCTTATTGTTGTTGTTGTTGTTTTTGTTGTTCGGCTTCACTTCCTTTTAATTGTGTCACATTTTCAGCTGCATTTCAATTTAAAACGCACTCAAATGATATTAAATAAAAGAAATTGTTTCATTTTTATTCAGGAAAACGTGGCAAAACCATCAGAGTCAACTGGCGGATAAGCGCGCTTTATCCATTTCTCTCTGTCTCTCTCTCCCTCTCTGTCTCTCTCTGTCTCTCTCTCTCGACTCGTAGCAATAACTACAGAAGCAGCTTAATTAATTGTTTCTCTCTTTTATCATAAAGAGTAAAATTTTTCCATTCATAAAATTGTTTCTTCTTTTATAAAGTACAGATAATAATTTAACCGTTTGTTTTCATACGATTTTTTTGGGGGCTGAGTGGTATGCGTTTAAGGAATCTAACATGAACTCGAAGTGTATTGAAGTGAGTTGAAGTGAGTTAACATGAATTCAGCTGAAGTTGCTTAGCTAACATTTTAAAATAAATAGAACACTTTTCTCTTGACTGAAGGTGAGAATGAAGAGTATCACTTTGAGTTTATGATTTATTCACCAAACTTGACAACTTTACACGTTCTCATTTTGTAAAATAGTTTTGAATATTTTCAAAATTTCGACTTCGATTCTCGACTTCAACAATAATCAATTAAAATGTTTGGTATTTCAAATAGAATGGGTGGGTGAAGCGGGGGGAAACAGACCATAGAATCTATGCTTTTAGTTTTTATGTTAAAATAAATCATGAAATAAAAAATACACAACAACAATAACGATAAAGATATTCAAACTGCAGAAAACAAAGAAATTAACCTCATTGTACCATTCGATTGATTTTGTATCAATTGAATCGAGTCCACTTGATTTGCAACAAATATTTAAATAATAATGGTAGATGATACAATAGTGAAAATATAACAGTAATAAAATAAAATATAAGAAATAAATACAAAAAATAAGTAGCAAAATTGTACGAAAAAAAAAAAAACATTTAACATTAACTCATCATTTATTTATTCGAGCAAAAACACAAAAAAGGAAAACAGACAACTGAAATAACAACACCAATACAATAAACGAACTGCTTTACTTTCACAATGATAACCTCAATTAAAATGCTTCTTCTGGTTTTTTTAATTGCCTGATTTTATAAGTAATTAATTAAAAAAATAAACAACAACAAAATAAAAAACAATTCAATAAACACAACGGCAACTATTGCAACAATGAGAAAACAACAACAGCAACGAATAATAATAATAATAATAAAATAACACCATCAACGCGAATAAACAATTAATTAAATCGAAGGAATCTCTATTTTATTGGTTTTTTGCTCTTTTGTAGCAATGAAATAACATTTTATTGTATCTCTTTATTGCGGTTAATTTTATTCGTTCATGGACTATAATATAATTGTTTCATTTAATTGTTTGATTCAAATCTGTTTTTGCTCTTCTATTTTTACAATAATTTAATGTGTTACCTTTTTTCAGTAAACTACAATTTATTTGGATTCTTTTGGTGTTAATTTTATTAACAGTTGGGATTTTTTGGGTTCTGATATCAGAAGATTTACGAAAATTAAGAAAACTTATTCAATCAGATAATCTTTCGGTTAAACACACACACATCAATACTCACCTACGCACACAGACAAACAACAATCTTATTTCACGCACATACACACAGACACACACACACACACGTCATACAAGAATGTCGCTTGCGCATGAATTACAATAATTATGAGACGATTAACTGCATGTGTGTGAGTATCTCAAACACGCTCTACAGACACACACACCCACACACACATTACTAAAGACAAGTGCAACGAAAAGCAACTAAACACTGAAGCTGACGACGACAAACGACGGCTACAAATTGAATTCATCCGCCGCTAATTAGTTTGGAGCGTGTCGCTGCTAAGAAAGTCACACAGACACACACACAGGGATACGTTCACACATACACATGCAGCTACTTAATCATTTTAATAATCATAATTTATTTGCTTGCATTTAAGTTGCTTGCGGCTGGCTGAATGGATGCTCTTCTTGTCTGGTTTTCTTGTCATGTTACTCGTCTCGTAAATTGTGTCTGTCGCTGTGCTCATGTTTGACACACGCTGAGCTGAATTTAATGCTGATGGCAAGAATATTATGAATCCTAAAGAAGAGGAAGAAAACAAGAAGAAGCAGACGAAATACAATACTAGAAGAGAAGAAGTGAGAAGAGATGCAAGGAGCAGCTCCTGTTTTAACCGAGCTCCAGCAAACAAAATAGAAAACTGAAGAGAAATAAATTTATAATCGTTGAAAAATAAAAATTGCAATAACTTAGTTTTTCATTCATTGTTTTTTTAACTAAATTGAAACCAAGTTCGAACTTCAACAGCAACAATACTCTGCCACAACGATCACCAAATAAACCAATAAAAAACTACAAACTAACAATAAAAGCTACAAAATGCCAAAAAATAAAAACCAAAACTACTAAAAAAAATTTGTTGTTGTTGTTGTTCAACACTCGTATTGTAACCACAACCAAGTAGAAAGAATAATAAAACAACAGCTACCCAAAAATGTCAACGACTGCAATAAAAAAGCGGGGAAAAACCATTAACTACATCTACAGAAAGGCCAAAAGGAACAAACAAAGTGAGAAAAAAGTAACTAAAAAATAAACAACAAAAAGAAAAGCAGAGAAAAACATCAAGAAGAAGCACTGGAACAAACTACATAAAAAATGTAGTTTAACAAAAATAATAAAACAAATTTTTCTCAGGTTTGAAAGTGGAAAAACAGTTTATTTAGTAAACCAGTCAACTTGATTTATTAACCGTTAAATCCGACCAAAATTGTTACCAAAACAAACACAGTACAGGCAAAAGCAACAACGATCTAAACGATGTACACAACTCTTCGTTTGGTTTTTTAATAATTTAATAATTTTCTACTACTTTTTTAATACTTATTACAACGACTTTCGTTTGCTACTCTTGCTGCGCTACTTTCGCGTGAAACTTCATTCTTTTCACATACATGTTTACATTTTTTACTCTGCAAGCAACGACAACGACGAGTATATTAAATGCATCAAAGGCATGACATCAATTCATATCATTCAAGTTCATAGTTGTTCTTATTTTTGTTGTTTTTATTGTTGTTGTTGGTTGTTGAAGCAACAAAGTTGCAATTAATCGCATGTGTTTTAAGTGAATCAGATAACGGAAAGAGAAGCACGAGCAAATTCTGAGCGAAAGAACATGAATACGTAGAAACATCAGAATGAGGAGAAGATGCGTGTGAATAGGGATAAAACAACAACACCAACATCACCATAGCATCGAAGTTTGGGTTGTTTTCTTCATATTCCGCAGAAACTTCTCGAGTCTTGAAAAATGTAATTACTTAAGTAACGCATTCACTTAATTTAAAACGTTCCTGAGATACTATTTTTTACTGACTAATAAGAAACACTTTTAAGCATTTTTATAACTGAATTCACTTGAATCAAGCTGATTATAATTCTTTAACTTTTATTAAACAAATATTTTGTGTTATATACAGATTTTTTGCTTATTTATTTTTATTATAAGTATTTTAATATTTAGTCTATGAATTTACTACGTTATTTTTAATTACATTATTTTTTTTATTTTTTTATATCATTTTTAATAATTTACAATAATATCGTTTATTGTTATTGTTCTTTATAATTAATCATATTTTCCCAGAAACCAAATCATAGAAACAACATATCAAAGAAGACTTTTCTGTCCAAAAGATCCTGCTCAGATTTACAGAGAAAATGAAAAAAATTATATTTTCTTTTTCTTCGTATTGTTCTTCTTCTTCTTTTTCTTCTGTTTCTTTCGTGCCGAAAGCTACAATTAAACTTCAGGTCGTTGACACGCATTGACACGTTTGCTGTTGTTGTTATATTTTTATTTCCCGTTTAATTTATCTGATTTTCTCTTCTTTTATTTTCACCGAGTTTTCTTGAAATCACCATTTTTTCACTCATGACTACAACACGATTTGTTCGAAAAAATACCATGAAGAAATAGAGAAAATCCGCTCGAATTTCTGGCGTCTTCATCTTTAAGCTGGCCTAAAATTATGTTATGCAATCCGATTCGCGTGTTGGTCCCAAAACTTTCATGAGGAATAAAGGAAATTTCATAACCTTGGGGGAGAACAGAAGACACAAAGAGAGAGAGGGAGAGAGAGAGAGAGGGAGAGAGAGAGAGAGAGAGAGAGAGAGAGGGAGAGAGAGAGAGAGAGAGAGAGAGACGGCCGCAAAGAATTATTGACATACATACTATATATGTATATATTGACTTTATATAAATCCTCAGGTTGTCAACGACATCCACGTTAAAGGAACCATTCAGGTATGCACATTAAATTGAATTCAAATTATCACTCGTAACGAAATTCAAATAATATATGCAGTTCCTTTTAGTAAAGAGAGTGAAAGGGATCAAAAATGAAGCAATAAATACAAATTCATGTACTTCGATAATACAGGGCAATTCTTCAGGATGTACTGAAAGCAACCTGAGCAACATCATTATCGAGCATTATCGATGAGCTCCCATCAGATACGCATTTGACAACCGAGCTGAGGGTGTGATTAGCAAATATATATCAAGAGGCAAATCTCGGGTTTATATGGGTTATAATGGGACCACTAACTTCACTAACTAAAATACGAAGACGTCACGTGCGATCAAATTTTATGTCGCTTGGATTTTCATCGATTTTAAGCATGAAAAAGCTGATATATTGACACATCAATCATGACATTGGAACTCACCCACATTAATTCAGGATTATTCGAAATGTTTTGGATATGAAAATTGCAGCCAAACCACTCCATGTGACGCGACTCACTTTGATGTGCCTGCTGTGGCGTTGTAGACCCCTCATCTCATGTGTTTTTGTTGTTATTACGTATTTTTACAGAACCGTGTTGTTGTTGATTTTGTTTGTTTGAAGTTTCCACCAAAGAAAAGAAACAAAGCAAAAGTTAAGACAGCGAAAAGATCAACAGCTGTTAAGAAAGAAAATTTATTTTATGCAGCCGTTTTATCAAGATTTTTGTGGCGACGGCGGTCTGCGAGTATGAGTGAGTGTCAATGTTTTATTTATTTTATTAATTCCTAAAATTCCTAAATATTCCTAAAAACTTTTAAAGTGTAGGGTATCTAAGATTCGGCCAGGCCGAATATAGCTTTCTTACTGGTTAAGATTACGTTTCTTCTTATGATTGCAATTTTATGTTACTTATTTGTGGTTTTTTGTTTCCCATCCATCAGCAAACAAATTCTGTTAAACCACAAAAAATGCGAAACAAATTCACCAGAAACCCCAGCAGGAAGAAGAAGAAGAGGAACAAATAATAATAATAAGAAGAAAATTAATACAAGCAACAGAAAAAAGAAGAAGAAGAAAACAATAGTAGGAAGCGGTGTTAAATAAATGCTATCCGATGGCTTTCAAGATTTTCATTAACGAGCCATAAAAATCGACAATAAGTTTTTTTACGACTTTTATTGGTACTTTTCTCCTGTTTTTTGTTTTGTTTCATTTATCTTCTTGGCTTCTTTCACTCTCTTTTGTATGCATTATATTCTTTTTTATGGCCTAGAATTTCTCCAAAAAGAGAAGTTCTTTCATTTGTTCGGCTGCGTTTTTAATACTTCCGCGATCTGTCTTGCGTTTCTCTCACTCTGTCTCTCTCATTCTCTTTATCATCCCCTACATTCGTCATATTTACTGTTCTTTATCCTCATTTATTCCACGTTCTACCTTTATATACGTTTTCTCATATCCTTTCCACCATATTTACCTCTCTCTCTCTCTCTCTCTCTCTCTCTCTCTCTCTCTCTCTTTCTCTCGCTCTTTGCTTCTCTTTGATCCGCTTGAGGTTTCCACAAGCATCTACTGCAAAGTGTGTCCTTTCATTTAATGTTAATTTTTAATGTGTTGCTGACTTTTTTCCACGGTTTTTTGATTATTTTTCTTTCGTTTAATTCTCCGCTGTTCTTAATTTTTGCACCCACTATAAACTTAATGTCTCGATTAAGCTTCTTTTTAATTTTTTGAAATCTTGGGAAAGCTGTAAAGATTTCATGCTCCCCTCAACTGATTGAAGTCACTTCAAGATGTCGACTTTATACTCGTAATCAAACATTTTAGCCACTAAGTTGTCGTTTTATATACAGAAAGAAACTCTGAGAGAGATATCGAAAAGGGGAAGAAGGGAAAAGGAGGGACAGTGGGAGCGGTCGTAACTTTCAAATTGCAATGACATAAATTCGAAAAGAAATACCAAAAGCTTTTACTTTTAGTTACAATAGCAAAAACAACTACAAGAACCGTTTTCTACGAAGAAAATTCAATTTATTAGAAACACAGCAACAACAAACACAGATTCGTTTATTTTTATTCTTTTCATTTAATACCAGTTTTTTACAGAGAAAAAATAGAAGAATAAAAACAAAATCCAAACCAATTTTTGACACATATAAAAACTATCAGAATTAACACAAAGTTTACATGTAATTCTAGTGTTTTTAATAATGGTACACAATTTATTGAGGCTTGAGAATTTTACAAAGTAGCTAAAAAGTAGTAAAAAGACGATAAGTTTTGGAAAACTTCGTAGAAACTAATTTATTAAAATTGCACTTACTTAAAACATTTGCAAATGAAACTGAAGAACTGAGGAATGAAGAATGAATAAAATTCTATAGAAAACATCTTCGATAAAAAGGGTGATAAAAACGTGTATGAAAAGCGTTATACTATAAAATTTAAATTTGTCTTTGAAAAGAGAGTAAAGATACAAAAATCAAACTCAGTTGAATTTAATTAATATTAATTTAGCTGTCCGTCTCTTCCTTCCGCTCTCTCTCACTCTTTATCCCTCTCACGATTCTCTCGATGTCTCTCTCTCTCTCTCTTTCTTCAATTTTGGTATGAATTTCAAAACCAAAAACGATTATTTATCCAATTAATAATTTTTGTTTCTGTGTCGGAGTTGCCAAGTTTCTTGGACTGTGATACAAGCACTTCATTAACTGAACAGAGTTCAATGACACACGACAAGGATTTCGATGACACGCATAATGAAAGTAAATGAAGTGTTCCATTGTTTGATTTTGTAAAATAAAAGTAAATAAACAACAACATTTCATGAAACAACATCTAAAGAAAGAAACATTGAACAAGACCAAGAAACCATCAATAATAACAACAACAAATTAACTACAATAATAACAGAAGAACCCTCGAGACATACGCTTCTTTTACATAATTTGTTGTTATTGCATAATTTGTTGTTGAATTATTTCAACCTCCTTCGCAGAATTTTCCTTCCTTTTTTGAGGACTGTTTCATCTTCATAAGCATAGCAATTATCATCATTATCATCTTCATTGTAATCATCGTATCCTCATCATTATAACCATCATTATAATCATCATTATCCTCACCATCATCATCATGAGGTTGGTCGGATGAAGAAAAACCACGCTTAACCTCGTTTAACCTCACTCAACATCGCTACGTTTCACGTTTTTCCCCACAACTCAAGCGTGTTACGTTGTCTGTTACACGTTGCGTGGAAGTTTCGCTGAATCAGCGTCGTTGTGGCAACCAGTGAATCACAACGCAACACTTTATCAACGAGTGTGAGTGAATATTTACGCCGTGTGTGTGAATATGTGTCTGTTAAAGTATGAGTGTAAGCTTCTTTGGAGTTTATATTGAATGTTAGTGCTTCTGTTGATATTCTTACAAATCTATATTCATATACTATACATATATTTATTTATATATATGTATATGCATTAGTATAGTATGTTTTTTTTAAACTCTATTGAAAAATCAGCTACGCGATTTATTTTGAACTTATAAACACATTTCTATTCATACAAAAGTCTTTCTGTCTTCAGCCTTGTCTGTCTGTTTTGCGCCTGTCTGCTTATTTGAGGTATGTCTGTCTGTCCACTTGTCTCTCCGTCTGGCTTCTGCTGCTGTCGTTATTGCATCAAAAAAGCATGTAAACCGTTTCAAAAGCCATGTTTATTGGCCGCAACATAATTTGAACAGGTTTCAAACACTTCTAAACAAGTTTCAGAATTTTTCTCTTTGTTTTTGTTTCTTAACAACATTCGTGTTTGAGTGAGCGATGGACAGACAGCTTGAGAATCAATTAAAAGTTAGACAATGAAATGTTATTAACATGGTTTTTTCAGCCTTTTTTCTTTGTCGTGCTGCTTTCTCGTTTTCCCTGTTCTTATTTTTATTATTATAGATACAATACTTGATGAAGAAAGCACTAAAAAAGTATTAGAAAATGGAGTGAAGATTCACGAAACGGATTAAAAGCAAAAGCAGAGCAAATAGTAACAAAAATATTACATAAGACGGTACAAAGGATCACAAAAGAAATTGCTGAAAAAATGAGTAAATTTCTCAAAACATTTCTTATTTACAAAAAACAAATAAATCTGGTGTGAATCCATGTGTGTATGTGTGTGTTTACTTGAGTGTATATGTTGTGTGTGTGGGCTTTTGTTACAGTTTCTGTGTTTCTCAAAAAAAATAACCTTCACAGACTGCGACCACGAAACCATGAACCCAGAAACCAATCCGTTTACGTGACGGTGTCCTGGCTGATGCCACAAACAGCTGTGCGCCGGCCATAATTTCCGCCGGAAGCGGAAGCTTATGAATATTAATGCCTTTCCAAATTAGCAAAACTTCGACATCAGCAGAAGTTGCTTGATAAAGCACACCGAACAGAGTGTTTCTCGCACTCGCATTCGTTCTCGTCCTGTTACTCTTCTTCCTCTTCCACTTCCACTTCCGGTGCACTGAAGATTGTATACTGAACACATTAAAAACAAACAAAAACAAATCGTAAATGAAAAATTATGGTTACGTTCACAAATGATTAAAAATTAATAAAATTAGATGAAAACAAAAAGAAAAAAGTACTATTACAGTATTATAATTATTTTCGTTATTATTATTTGTATTCTTATTATTGTATTATTATTCACTAATTTTGATAACTTCATTTTCATTCGCTCTTCATTTATAATTCGTAATTCGCAAGATTATATTACGTGATTTTACATAAATTCCTGGATTATTTTTGGTTATTTTATTGTTGTTGATCCAATTGTTGTTGTTGTTGACATGCAATTAAATTGCTATTTAGGAGATATCTGTTAGTGTGTGTATCGGTTAATAATTGAAATTAATTAATTACCTTGAGAGCTGGTTTCAAAGATGAGAGACCAAATAAATGCTTGGATAACAAATGCATAAACACACACACGCAAACGAACAAATACATCTGTATGTCTCTCTCTCTCTCTCTCTCTTCCCCTCTCACTCTCTTCCTCTCTATCTAATCAATTAAATAGATTAACTATGAACAATTAACTAGATGATAATAATTGCAGGATTATAATTGTACAGTGTTGTTGTTGGCACCACTTTTTTTATTTCTTATATCTTTTTATGAATATTTCTAAAAATCTGAAATTAAATTCTTACAATTAAATATTTTTCAATTTGTCTTAATGATTTTCTAATATAATCCCTTAGCTAAAATAGAATAAATAATTTGTATATTTTTCTGGAATTTTTATTTTAAAGGCAAAAAAGGATTTAATATTTGTTTTCGTTCTCTTATTATTGCTTTTACTAATTTCTTTCGTAGATTTTAATTATTATTTTTGTTATTTTTCATAATTCTATATACTAATAATTCACTTATTATGAATTTTGTTACATTATTGTTAAACATTATATTATAACTATTTAATCATTCTTTTATTTGTTTTTTCTTATGTTGTAAAATTATTGACTGAGTGTTTTTAAATACATCTCTCTCACCTCTTTTTCTTTCTCTCTATCTCTCTCTCTCTCTCTCTCTCTCTCTACCTCTACCTCTATCTCTCTCTCTGTCACTCTTATTACTTTGCTTATTTTGTATAAGTGAAGAGTGAATATGTGTCTCTCAGTCTCCGGTGCAGCTTTCATATGTGTGCACGTGTGTGTACATGTCTGTGTGCGTCTGTATGTGTGCATGTTACACGTTGTTTATATTTGAGTTGTGGTCAAACAGATGGCGCTGAGCTGTGCTCAAACTTCTGCTGTCGCAAGTGTTGAGTGTTTGATATGAGAGCCTTTCAGTTTTTATTTGCTTCTCTGTGGTCCTTTGTGAAAAACTGATATTCTTCCTGAATGAAAAGCCCCGTATAAACAGTAAAATTAATATTTTGAGCAGAGGAAGAAGTTAATAAATTTAACGCAAATAAAAAACAAATTTAATGTGAATATAAAAGTGTTAATCTTTACTCAAATGTTCTCAGTTTTGTGGTCTATTTTCGCTCTTCAAGTAGAATCTCCGGTGAATCTATAGCACTCAATTTTTAATGTTCACCGACATTTTTTCAGGTTCATCTACTTTATTTTGTTTTCTTTTTTGGAGGAATGGCAATAAAAAGTACAGAAGTGGTCTTAATTATGTAGCAAAATACATAAGCGGAAAATACGTGATAAAAATCAATGGCTATCAATAAAACCTGAACGAATCTCTATCTCTCTCTCTCTCTCAGTCTCTCTCCCTCTCTTTCTTTCTTGAACAGCGGTCTTGCTTTGCACTCATTCTACAAAAACTTCTCTTATCCTCCATTTTAAAGGTGGCGCTCCATTTTTTCGGTGGTGTTGTTGTAATGGTTGTTGTTGTTATTTTGGTATCTGCGTTTTTGTCTCGTCGGTTGTTTTGTTGTTGCACTCGACACTCCACGAAATAATTAAAGGAACCAGTCGAATGGTTATCATTATATGACACCCATGTAGCACAGTTGTTGTTGTTTTTCTTTCGATTTTTTTCCTTTGCTGCTTTTAGCAAATTTTGTTGCTTTCTGGAAAAAAAATCTCTGCAAGAACGGAAAAGAAACGACTTGTAAAAAATTGATAATGACCATAATTTGAAAAAAAAATAAAATTCAATAAATTACATGATATTATTTATAATACAAGAATGCTGAAACTTATTTCATCCCTCGCGCTCATTAACAATTGTTGTGGTGGATGGGCGCGGTCGGAATCAAAGTGTTCCACAGTTGAACAGAAGAGAAACATTTTTCGTTCATTATTGAGCGAGTTCACAATTGAAGCATTGGTGGATATTTATTATATTTTTTCAAATAATTTTTTAGCACTTTATAGCGGCTGCAACAGTGCCGCTTCAATTTGTAGGTTATTCCAAGAGCTTTACTCTACGTTATAAATGTCAAGAGTCACAAAAACACACACACGCATGCAGTCACGAAGGAGTGAGCGAGCAAAAGAATGCACCCGCTAAAAGTACAGACAGTCAACAGTCAGAAAGTGAAAATGATACGCAACGCGGCGAAATTAAATAAGAAAAGGAGCAAAAAACTCAAACACATGCAAGTCACGCATTCATTAAATTTCAAACTTTTAGGAAGAAGAGTGAAGGAGCGAGAGAAAAGGATATAGAAAGAAAGAGAGAGCGAGAAACTATGAGTGTAAATGATAGAAGTTAACTAAGCAATTGAAAAACTAGAGAAAACGAATTCACTTTTATCTTTCCCTCCACTCTACCTATAATGCTCTCTCTCTCTCTCTCTCTCTCGCTCTCTTCTCTCGCTCCTTACAAACTCATTTCAAAGAGCAGTTTGTGTAGTCTTCCTGTGAAAATGCAAATGCAATTGAAACGAAGACTTTCAAAACTATTTGAACAGCTCTTCATTGCTTCTCTTCTTTGTCTGTCTCTCTCTCTCTCTCTCTCTCTCTCTCTCTCTCTCTCTCTCTATCTCGTTGTAAGCACTTAGGAAGTACTGCCTAAGGGTAGAATTGGGGCTTAAATTGGGGGAAATACCCAAAACTCGTTTGTGCCCTGAAAACAATTAGAAGCAGAAATATTACTACGCTAAATAATTTACATTCATTTCAATGCATTTTTTCATTATTTTTTTTTTAACTAGTAGTTGCATCTCTCAGTTCTTTCCTTTTGCTTAACAAAATGCTATTATTTGCTAATTAGAGGAAGGAGAAGAAGCATTTTGAACCCTTGAATCACTGACAATCATTCACAAGCTGCTTTTTAAAAGTCATCCCATCTCATCAACTTATCTCATCATACATCATTTCACACTTTAGACTCACTTTTACATTATGTCGTGTCACGCCTCCCACCCTCCCTCCCTACCTCCCACTCCCTTCCCCCCTTCGGTGTATTCCTTCCCTTGGTTTGGCCTCCTTTCTAACCGCGGGCGTCACTCGGTTTGAAAGGACATAAAATCCAATCTTGATTCGTGTCGCTAATTTTATGGCGATGAATTTTACACATTTTGAACACTTCTTCACTTTTCCTTCTTCTTCAGTTTTCCTTCTTCTTCAGTTTTGCTTTTATTTGTTTCTCTAAAGCAACTGAAGTGAAGAAGTTCACTCAGAATTCAATTGCATCCCCCTCGAGAAATGTTGCTCTTACTACGTTAATTGATAGAGTTTTTGGTAAAACAACAAAAATTTGCATTTTCCTGCCCCTCAATTTTAATAATCTTCACTCTTGAAGAGCCCCAAGAAAGGGTTACTTTAAAGCGGGTTCTGTTTAAAGAAAAGAGTCTCTTACAAGAAACTGAAGAGTTCTTTCTTCCTCTTCTTCTTATGTAAAGAGGAAGAATGTTCTTGTCTTGTTTTCTTAAAAGAATTTATGTACAATGAAATTATGAATTACCTTTTAATAAAAGTTTTTTTACCAATTATGTAATATTTATTTTTGAAATTTTTATATTTTGGTTGTTAATAATGATTTAATTTTGTTTGCATTTTGTATTTGATTCAACGTAAACGAACGTTTAATCTTTTAATCTTTCTTCTTCTCGCAGAAGAGATTCGCAGTTTGAAGAAGATGTAAAGTCATAAAATACTAGCCTAAAAATATGAAACAAGGGAATCTTTGCTTAAATATTTGTTGTTGTTTGTATATGTAAGCTAACTTCTTTTTCTGCATATCTTAGGCTTTGTGAATGTGTATAATAATTATTAAAGAAAAATCGCAGCCTGCATAAAGAATATTTAATTGAAAATTATCAATGATTCGGACGAAATGTTATTTCCACAGGATGATGTTACGTGCCTATTGACCCCTCTGTTTCACTCTTTCTCTCTCTGTCACGTTCTTTCCACTACAAGTTACATGAGCCTACTGTAATTTAATGTAATAAAACGGAATGGAGTCGAAAAGCTTTTGACACTTCACCTGACAGGTTTACACTGAGCTTAGATCAACTATAAAAAGCACTCAGAGTCGATCACTCCGAGAGTCAATCATTTTGAAAATCGAGTGTCCGGAAGTCCGAAAATTCTCCAAAAGCCACCAGCGCCCGAGGAAAAACATTGGCGACGCTTTGTCATGCGATGGAATGCATTCGGTAATCGATTTTTGTGGCAAGGCGTAAATAAATTATTTTCCGCTGGTGGCTGCTAGCGTTTAATTAGCATCAGCATAAAATATTAACAACGAGTGGTGCAGCGATAAAAAATCGCCGTTTTGTTACTAAAGAATGCAATTATTTTTATGTCAACGCACACATCTACATACATGTACGCATAATCATGTCTGAAGTAGTGAAGTATACGTTTGATGCATTACACTTAGCATATTTATGTGTGTATGTGTGTGCAATTCGATTCGGTACGAAAATCAGGGGTTTGAGGCGGGATAAGCAACCATAACAACAAAAGCAGCACCAACATAAACTAAAACAACAACAACAACAACTACTCATTGCTCTTCATATGTAAATCCAACATAGCAAGCGAGATGGGCATTTTTAATTCATTCATTAGAATTCATATCCGTTGGATTTAATAGTCATAAAAATGGTTCATAATCTATCAATTATTTCTAGTACTAGTACTAAATTTCTAAATTTCTAGTTCTAGTACTAAAAGTCAACTCAATCAACGCGGAGACGCAGATGAATAAAGCTTCGTTGGACTTCGTTTGAGAATAGAATTTGTAATCATTATAAATTGAATGGATTCGAAATGCTGTGAAGTCGTTTTAATTACATTTATTTGACCAGAGAATGCTTCTTCTACTTCTGGTGCATCTGCTTCAAAGCAGAGTCTGCATTGCTAGCGAATTTGATTGAAATAACAATTAGTTACAATAATCAGCAATTAAATTAATTGATTTCATATACATAACATGAGCGTACATAAATGTGAAGATGTGTGATTGTGTGTGTGTGTGTGTAACATGTATATATAACATGTTTGTGCGTGTATGTGTGCCATGTTTGTTTGTGCGTTTATTTTAACAGCCATTCGGTGCACCATAATATTCATTAATAAATTATAACGATTTCACACTCGAAATAGTTCTCAATAATTGATTAGAAATTTACATCGATTTCAAGTGTTTATCAATAAACAATCAATTAGAAGATTTAATAAGATTTCATTGGAAATTGTGCGACAGAGAGATTTTTCAAATATTCGAGAAATCCCCCGAAACTGCCAGAGCAAATAACTACCATACTTTGCTTTATAATGTTATTCAAATATCTGCAACTAATTTAACTGCACTCGCAACATCTGCTCTGCTTCTTCCGCCCGCTCACTGTTCACCCATTTATTCATCCAGTCATCCATCTACACTGTAAACAGCCTTTGAACAACATCCGTCGCATAGAAGATTAGTTTTGCGTGCGTGTCACTCGAATGGAATGGAACGTGACGGGGACGCTTAATGCACGCATTGTTGCATCATCAGTCAGTCAGTCAGTCAGTCATGCAGTCCGGTTGTCAGTTAGCCTGTCTCTTTGACATGCTATGTTCCGTTAGGTTTCCAGCTTCTTCACTCCTGCAGATGGGTCACCTTCACCAGTCAGTCACGCGAACAGACACGCATTCGTTATTTCGAACTTGATTAACATTTCCTGTCGCCAGTAAGTTAGTCACTCGGTCACTCAGTCAGTTAGTCCGTGAAACATTTTCGAATTAATTCATTTGCGAATTTTGCCACTCAGTTCAATGTGTGTGTGCCGTAAAGGGCTAAAGTTAAACGCACGTCACACATTCATAAATCCTGACGACGACTTTTCACTCATTCATGATGCAGATTAGATGAGCACGCATCGAAGATTACAGTCGAGTATCACGTCGTCCGGATGTTGATAGCTGAATTGATGAACGATGAGGCGTTTGATCACTATGAGGTCCTTGGAAGAAAGCAGGCTTTGCGAATGAAATACGCGCAAATGATATAATTTTGATATACATAATAAAAGATGTTTTTAATAATAATAATGTAATGTATTACTTTATTTTCATTCTCTGTTTAAACGCTTCTCCGAAAGAATTTGTTTTCATTTTCAGTATAATCAGAAAAACGTTGGTTTTGATACTAAAAGATGGCTATTTAGAGTATGTTTGTGGTGTGTGTGATCGAATGAACAATGAACTGAATTTGCAATCATTTGTCACACTGCATTTCTACTTGAAAGCAATAATATTGTGTATAAATAACTGCAGGTTGTTGTCCTCGCTAGAAATACATGTACGTTTTCAATGTTTTTAATGGGGAAAAACATTTTCAACAACACACGTTTTTGATGTCATCAAAATTTTGATTAAATATCATAGTTATTTCGCATGAATGTTTAATATAAATCCTTCATAATTTATGATATAATATAATAAAAATAAAGATATATTATAGCTGAATAATTAGAATAAAAAATATTACAAATATACTAAATGTTTTGTTGTTGCTTTTCATTAGAAGTTCTTGCTCCAAAAATTCAAGATATCTTAAATTGCTTATTTAAAAGCATTTGAATTAAATGCGACAATCATTTATATTCATACAAAGTTTTCACAGTGCTTGTTAAACATCCAATCATCCGAAACACATTCATACGTCAGTCATTCATTAACCTCAATGTGGGTCTGTGTGTGCGTGTGTGTGTTTTATGACAGAACTCACTTAAGTCCGCCTCATAATAAAGCAATTAATATACTTTCTTGAAATAAAATTAATTTAAAAGGCTGTGTAGCTTAACCTTAAAATAAATAAAATTGCATTGAATTCAACTGTAATTCTAACTGTAAATTTAATCTATAGATCCGAATTGTTTAATTCAAAACTGTAAAAACGCAAATCTAACAGTAATTTAACTTTATTTTCAATTTTGATAAATTGCTTCGAATCAAATACTTGAATACTGTATTTAATACTTTGGAAATTTAACTAAATTTAATTTAATATCAAATACAATATATTTTACTTTTAAATATTATTTCTAGATATAAATAACTTCAAAACTATTACTTTTCACTAAAATACTAAACATTCCTGTAACACAGCCTTAAAGCAGTAAAACACGCCTTCATTCACGTAGCGTTTTTTTCTGGCTTAAGCATGAATGCATCGCACGTAACAAAACATGTGCATATGTGTATGTGTATGTGTATGTGTGTGCGAGATGCTTATTGATTGTGTGAGTGTATGCTACTCATAATAAATTCTGCATACGTCAAGAAACTCACAAATTCAATCAATTTAACGATTCTGAGTGCTGTCGCTATTCCGCTGCTGATGCACACTCTGCTACGATGCATCTTTCTGCTCTGTTGCTTCTCTTGTTCTTCTCCACTGATGTAGTTTCTGGTGGTTTTTAATGATGATGCTGTGGTCGCAGTTTGACGGGTTGCTGTTATCACTGATATTATTACTGTTGTTGTTATTGCTGCTGGCGTTAATGTTGCTGCTTTTTCTATTGAATGCCATTTTCAAGATGGTTACTGTTTACAGTAAAATGACATCAAATTGTGCATCATTTGAATATCAACATTTAATAAAATTTATAGACAAATTTATTTATATTTATTATATTTTGTAAATATTGTAATACATATTTCGTAAATATATTGATTAATTGAATTATTATTATTAAATTACATTATATATATAGATATATTTTTTATATGTATATATATGTACTTCAAATATTTATTTTACATAAATACTTATTTCGATATTTTATTTATCGAATGTTCAAATGTATCAGAAATAAAAACAGTTTGTTGTGAAGTCTTCGTATTCATATCGTGAATTTTGTCTTATTTCTGAAAAGTACATAAAAACTTAATATTTATTTAGGGAAAGATCACAAAATAGAATAATGGTACATTTTCAGATCCTAAAACAACAAAAAGGGGGAAATTCAAATGTGTTCCTTCGATTCGACGTAACTCGCGATAATAAAGAAAATGATTGGAAATGTTTTTGTTTTAATCGAAGATAAGGAATTGAAAGAATCCATCACAAACAAGTGAAGAGCCAAAAAAAGATTGTGAGAATATTTCGAGGCAGAAGTAGATCAAGAATTAAGGCGCACACAAGCGACGCTGGTACTCATCAAGCTGCCAGCAGATTCAGGTAAATTGTTAGCAATCGGGACCCGTGGAGCGGGGCGGGGAGAAGGATGAAGCGAAAGTGACGCAGCATGACAAGCGACCTGGCAGACACCCAATCAAGCGGAAGGACTTCAATTTACAATCCGCTGTTACGATGATGTTCTTGTAAACTTCTCCTTGTCAGTGTCTGTGCGTATTTGTTTATATGTATGTGTATGTGTTTATATGATTGACTGTTTTTTGTATTTGTTTGTTTGTTCGTATATTTATTTTTGTTTGTGCCTTTGTTTATTTTTAATTTCTTTTAGTATAAGATCAGAATCCATACTTTGTTGTCTTTCCACGCTTTTTATTTGCAAATTAATGCCACATACTTTTAGGATGAATAGTTTTTCGTGCTTTTTGGGGAGGATGATTTTTTCTATCAAACATTTTTTTATTATTATTATTAATATTTTATTATATTATCATTTATTTTTAATAATACTAAAAATTTAGAAATATAATAAAAAAGAATAGGATTTTCTGTTTCAAAGATTAAAAACATCTCCGGTTGGTGTTTAAAAGCTTATCTGATGCTGTACCACAGATAAACCAACCAACCATCGACTGAACCAACATTAAAACGATGAAAGGCCAAAATAAAGAACACAAAGCAAACAAAAAATGGGGGGAAAATTCGCCAAATGAAAGACAAACACTTAATAATTGCTTGCAAATGATGAAACTAAGAAAAATATAAGTTGAGAAGAACAAAAGAAAGGAATATAAGAGAATGAAAGACACTGAGAAAGTGTGCGAATGGGGAGAGGGATGGGAAACATGAAGGAACAAGAACTCATGACAAGCAACGTGTTTCACCGAAATCCAAACCTGTTGGCTCTACTGACCCATCAAACAATCCGGATCAAACACCTGGCGACCTACCAACATTTACCTCTCCTTCTCTCCTCTCTCTTTCTTTCCTTCTTTCTCTCTGTTTGACTGTGTTTTTAATTGGATTCCATTTTCTATAGCGCCGTTTCAATTTGATTTAATTTAATACATTCGTTTGCAGTTTATCTCTGCCTCTCTTTCACTTTCTCTCTACCGCTCTCCCTCTATTTTTATCAATCCTATCTTGTTATTTCTTTACAACCGATTCCTTTCCGGTGCAGTTTTCGTTTTCTTCATTTTTTATGTTCTTTTTTTTGCCTGAACAATTCTTTTGCTACTTGTTGGTTTTTTTCTCTTGCTCTCTTTTATTTAATTTATTTGCATTCACTTTAAATGCATTTGAGGCGATGAGGCAACAGAGCGAGCGTTAAAAGCATCGGGGAAATAAAAATAAAAGCTTCGGAGCCGGTGTTCGGTGCCCACGGGATTCGTGGTGCCCGTGCTTGTGGCGTTTTTGAACCCTTCCATATGCAAATGTTTTTCACTGCTGTCTGGAGTGCAGCGTGTAGGGGAGAGGGGCCGATGGAAGGGGAAGGAGAGGGGGAAGGTGCTAAGGGGAAAGGAAAAACAGTAGAATGGAATGAATGAACAGTAAAGAGTTCAAATGTGACGAAGAATTGACGCATGCTTTAGTTGTTTAGAGTTGCCAGAGTATTACAAGAGAAAAAAATAAAACCGAAAATAGAGTTGCCAATGTCTTAGCCTGTAAAGGAATTTAGTAATTTATAAAATAACGTAAAAGAATAATAGAAACAATTTAAAATTTATTTAAAAATAAACAATTTAAATTAAATAAAATTAACTTTTGGAATCTCTGTTATTTGGTTTGTTTTATTTGCTTATTTGGCATTATTTTTAATTTTTTTTTATACCGAAGAATCCAAGAAAGGCCAGAAATCCTACGTTCAAAGTTTGAATTTCAAACATTCATTTGAATAAAATATTTCATTAACACTAAATTTTTATTTTTTCATCAGCTGTTTTTGCAGGTTTTGTTGTTGTTTTTGTGCTTAAGCTAACCTAAAAAATAAAACTTTGTACAGAAAATCGAAAGCGGCTTAAACACCAGAGAAGTCTGTCTGCCTCTCCATCTGTTGGTCTGCGTGTCTGTCAGTCTATCTGTCTGCCTATCTTTGCTGTACTTTTGTACGTTCCCGTGATTATTTGTCTGTTTTGAATGCTGATTCTAATTATTTTAGCGCCGGGTTTCCCGCTCTAAACGCATCCCCCAAATTTATTATTAAACATTTAATAAGGAATAACATTATTAAGCATTAAACATTTAATTAAGGAAATTATGATCGAAGTAAACACAGCACACTATTAGCATCGCCGTCATTGTTATCATCACCATTATCATCATCAGCATCTTCAGAACATCATCTCTCTCATCATCACCATTATCGTCATCATCATCATTATCATCATTACCACTATCTTCAACGTATCTGTAGCATCTGTATTTCAATTCGAAGAAACCACAGCAAACTAATTATTTGCAACTCTTGCAGTGGCTTCAAAAATCAATATGCACCCTCTTTTTTTTCAAATAAAAGTTCAGGTTTTCTGGTTAAAAAAAGAAGAACAAGAAACTTTTTACTTTCAGATACCACGGTGAAAAGTTGCAAGAAATCTTGAAATAAGTGTGAATATTTTAGTAGTTTTTAATATCAAAACGAGCCAAGAAGACGTCAAGAAATGAAAAAAAAGAAGATAAGGAACATGACGAAAGAAGAATATGGAAATGGCAAAAACATCAAAGAAGAAGAAGAGCGAAATTCAGGTGGAAAATGTTGTCATTTTGAGTGTAGTTGGTCTTTTAGTTCTTTGTTTTTGTTGTTTGTAGGAGTATTTTTTGCTCCTTTATTTTATGTTATTATTGTTGTTGTTGCTTTCGTTCTTGTTCTTGGTCTTTTGAGAAATTTCTTTCAAAAGCTTTTGAATATCTCACATTTTAATGAAGCAGCTGCAAAAAATGGAAGAGAGAAAAACTTGCAAAATGTACTAAAGCGTCAGCAACAACAACAAAAATGGCAAAATTATGTTGTTGTGGGGGAGAGAGAAGGAGGTATTCTTAAATAAGTGTGAATTATAAAAAATTCAGTTTTGGATTCAGTTTCTTGAGATGCTGTCGATTTTATGGAAAACTAATAAGAAAAAAGAATATTAAATAAGAATATCGTAGATACTGAATTCTTTTTTGTTGTTGGTGGTGCAGAAATCTTGTGGTTACCGCGGAATTTTAGCAGATGATAGTATTTGTTGTTTGCGTTTCTTTTGTTGTTGTTGCTGTTGTTGTCAGTGTAACCATGCAACTAAACTGTTTTTAATTTCTTCTGAATTTCTTCGTTATGCAAAACTAATGAAATTTTTTTTACTAACTCTAGCAGAAGTTTAATTCGTAAACTTTTCTCTTTACTCAAAAAAATTTATGAGAAAAATAAAGAAAGCCAACATGGAGAAGGATTCTAAGTCCTTAATTGAAAGGATACATTTTTAATATTTTTTATTTTATCTTTATTTTTAGACATATTTCAGTCTTTAAATATTTACAATACAAAAACTTGCCATAGACTACTAAAAAACCCAACTTTATCACCCTTCATTTTCTTTTCCTCTCTTTCTTTCTCTATCTCTCCCCTTCTTTCTCTCTCTCTCTCTCTTCCTTTAATTCCTTTCAGGTTTAATTTCTTAATTTCAACTTTTGTTCTCGTTCTTCTCATTGGCATAGTTTTTTACTCTGGGTTCTTTTCGCTTCGTCGATGAACCACGTCCTTGCCAAAGTGTAGCCATAAGTTTCACTTAGAAAATTCGAAACTTTTGTGTTAAAACTTTGCCATAACTTTACATGCTTTTCGTTCCTACTGTACACGGCGATGTGCTGTGATGCTGCTGCACTCACTCGATACTGCGAGGCTGTACTGTACTCTAATGCTTGGGACTACAGAATCTACAGTGTAGATCATCATCAGCACAGAAAGAAGAAGAACTAAAAAAAGAAGAAGAAGTACAAGAAAATCACGAAGTACAAGAAGAGTGAGAAGACGCAGTAGAAATAGAGGAAGAAGAAGAAGAAGTAGTAGTAGTAGAAGAACAGAAACCGAAGACTGTAATGTCTTCTTCTTAAACTTCTTCTTCTTGCACTTTTTCTTAGCGGTATTCTTCTCGTTCTCACATCACCTGAACGTGTGTCCTTCATAGTTATAGAAAATTTTTCGAAAGAGATTATTTCAATAAATTCAGGACGGGAAAACTTGAAAACAACAAAAGTTTTACTGAAGTCGAATCAAGTAACGAATTGCATCGTAATTGTGGCTTTTGGTCGGTCAGGGAAGGAAGATGATGGAGAAAGTAAGCGGCACGTAAGAGAAGATCTAATGGCAGTGTGCATACATGCCACATTTCATATTGAAGAGTAGACGAAGATTTCAAAAAAAGTACGAACGAAATACTTTTTAAAAAATGTTTTTTTATACAAAACGTAAAATTTTATACAATTTTCAAATTTTTAGGTTTGTATATATATTGTATATAATATAAAATTCTGTTATTAATGAATTTGAACATAAAAAATAAAAGTGTAAATATAGAACAATAAAAAGAAAATGTAAACCAGCATTGAAGCTGTATGTGCAAATCTTTAGTTGCTGGTTTTGAACCCGACCGAAGTCTTGAAAAGCATCAATCACACAAACACAGAATTCCGTTCCCCTTAATGCTGTGTGGTTATCAAAAATATGCGACAACTTATACCAGGTATAAAAACATTCTGTTTCCCTATCAAGACTTTATTTCTAAGGTAACTAACATATACTTATTCTAATATGAATGCATTAATTATTGGGCCGAAATCCCGGCGGTACTGCAATACCGGGCCAACCCGCGACAGAGGTGGAGCAAGCCCTAAACACTCCGTCTATTTCCAAAAATCAGTTTAACATTTGTTGTCCTCCGATGGAGGATCTATCAGATGTTAAGCTGATAAGAACAGATACTACACTTTGATCTTAGCCATAAGGCCGAGAAGCGATAACTTCCAACTTCCCAACGTCCTCTATTCATGAAGCGGAGAGAACAAACACCACACGAATTATATAGGTAAGTAAAGCGAAAGAGAAAAAAATGCATTCTAAAAATAAGCACACAGCAAGAAAAAAACCAACCCTATATGTTAGAAAACAACAAACACATTGCGCAGGTACGGTATTTTTTGTTTAAGAATGACGTCACAGTCTCTTCGTTTCACAGTTTTCATAGTCTCCACACACTGCTTACATGTAATCAACCACTTTTGTTTGTTTACCTGCGTATTCTTGTTTTCTATCATTCTTGCTTACGCGATACGTCAGAGCAAGAAAATAAACTCGAAGAATATTATTCTTAATATAAATAACATAACATTTATTAATAAAATGCACTGCATAAGCTGCAGTTAAACAATTGTTGTTATAGTTGTGAATGCATTTGTTAGAAATATGTACATGTACATTTTATAATTTATGCCTAGAAAAGGCGTAAATTTACACAATTCATTTCCAAGTGCAAACATTTAAAGTCAAACGAGATAATATAATTTTAAAATACTATTAATATATTCAATTTTATGTTTTATTGTGTACACTGTACATACATATATCACTGAGAAAAATAAAGTTATTTTTTGCCATTTAGTGAAGGTTATTTTAAACGTTTCTTAATATTTGTTATTTTCTAGATTGTCATATATTGAAGATTTCGAATGGTTCTTGAAAATGTTATGAAGTTCTGATATCTTGAGATAAAAATGTTCAATCAATTTATAAAATTATTAAATTCAATTTATTAAATTAAAATTTATCCATACAATTTCTTGCATTTATAATTTTTAATTCAATCTTAATTAAATTATACATTTTACTTTAAGTTAATTAATTTAATTACACATTTTTTGGTAAAACTGAACTTTCAATAAATTCCAGAAATTCAAATAATCTATAAATTAAAGAATTCAAAAATTACAATGTACTCGTAATATTAAATAAAATATAAATAAAATAAATATAAAAAAATATTATTTTAATTAAATTTTATTAAATTGAATTGATTTGAATGAATGAAGAATATGAATCTAAATGAAAAGAAACTGTAAAATTTAATTGAATTTAAAATTACAACTAAATATAAAATATATTTAATAAAATTCAATATACATTAAATATATTTAATAAAATTCAATATACTTTTTGATTAAATTTAATTTTAATTTCAATAAATTTTCAGTTTTTAAAAAAACTTTAAATGTCTTTATAATAAATTGCTGTTGAGTTTTAAAAATAAATTTCTAATTTTAAATATTCAAAATGTATGTAAAATTTTATTTATTGTAATGTAACTTGTTCCTGTTCTGAATTCAATGAAGCAAATTAGAAGGTTCAGTGAAAGGGTCTGTGCGAAGATTTTATGACCTCCTAAAAAAACATCGCAGTGGCAATAAAAACTCACTCTCTATAAATATTCTGAAGGAACTCAAAGATGTGTCCATACACAGACAAATATGTATAGCTTGGGTAACATATACATACATAGTATGTATTACATACTGGGTATACATATATTATAGCACAAATTGTCCCTTCCTCTCTCTCTCTCTCTCTCTCTCTCTCTTTCTCTCTCTTCCTCTCACACTCTGTTTCCTTCTGTTGCCTTTTTGCTTCCGTTTTTATGTGTATTTGTTAAGTGTTTAAGACCTCATGTGTATGTGTGTGTGGAGGTTAATAAAAAAGTTAGCTGTTGACATGCTTTCCTTTGCGTAGAGTTGGTGTTAACAAATATTTATTTAATGTTTCTCTTCTGCTTGAGGTAAGTAGATAAACAAATACAACAACAACATCAACCAACACCAATTCCAACAACACAGTCAACACAAACATCCCCCACCATACACACCCCAAAACCACACTTCAAACTAACAAGAGCTCTCATTCATCGATCGTTCATCACTTAGGCTATCTCACTCGCAATGTTGTTGTTGTTAGGTCTCTTTTATTTCTTTTGGAGTCGTTTACTATTCTTGTTGTACTTTTTATTGGTCAACTTTGTTAATTTCCTAAAATGCTTAACCCTTTACACACTATACTAAGTCTTTCGTGGCCCAAATTTTAACTCCATCCAACTGTTTTTATATTGTTATGCTCTTTTCAATTGGATCTTCGGTTTTACTCTTCTTTTTTTATGTTTTTAGTTCAACTTTTAACATTTTTATGTGGCGAATTCATGTTGAATTTTAGGAGGAAAAGAAGAAGAGGAGAATTTATAGAGCTTTGCTGAACGTTTGGTGAGTGTATGAATGGATAGATGAATGGTATCTGGAGGGTTACAATGTCGGTTCAGAATGTTGCAAATATGAAAATATGATACACAGCCACAACAGCAACAACAACAACAATAATATGTCTTTCAAAGTTTTGCTATTAATTTTAATTGTTTGATTTCTTGCAAAACTTCTCCGAACTTCTTTCGAAGGGCAAGAAACGTGTTGATAGAATTGTAAATATAAATCACCAGGGAGTGAAAAATAGAGAGAAAGAGAGAGAGAGAGAGACAGAGGGAGAGAAGCAGAGAGAGAGAGGATGCGATGTTCGTGTGCGAAGACGTTGTGAAGAATTTTTTGCAATTTAACTATTATTAAAAGAGTGAAAAAATGTTGATAGAGGTTTTTTGGAATTAAATTTTATCGTCATTTTTCACACGGATGTACAATACATATACATATGTATACAATATTCTATGCTGTTATAAAAAAAAAGTTTCCTTCGGTTTTTTAGAAAAAGTAGGCGTGACCGTAAGCCGATTTCGCCCGTTTATAACACCACTCTGCTGAACGTTACAAAGGATGTCCGTGTACTCTTTCATTGAGTTATCTCCATACGTTTTCGCTTAATCGTAATTTCAACGCATTGACATACAGAGAGACTTTCATATGCCTGCCACGCCTCCTTCTATGTGTTAAAATGGGAAGGGCAGACCTCATGAACCCTTTGCTCTTGTTTTGCTTAGCAAGTGTTTTTGTAGAAAAATAAAATATTTTCGGGGTTTGCTTACACAACAAATACACAACTTCAACACAACCATAGACACATACACACAAAGAAATACTTACTTACTCACACATACTCACATTTTGTACACTATATTAAAAAAAAAACAGATACAAATCCAATTGAAATCTACACAAAACTCAAAGCAACAACATCTCGTCTATAGTAAATTCAGGATAGCTTTAGCCGGAAAGATCCTGTCCTCTTTTTCTAAGCAGCTTTTTTAACGTGAGCCGAAAAAAGGAAAAAGGATTTAAAAACAATCAAAAACGGATTCAGGCACTTCAGGACTGTGTAACTCTAACTGTAAGTGTACCTGTATGCGTAACTTTTATCTGCAAAAGTGAAGCATCTGGAATGGTTTCGGAAATAAGTTGAAAAAAAGCAATTTAAGTTGAGTACGTAAAAATCGCTTCCGATAAATCGATGTGGTTTATTTTAATAACTTCGATAAGATGTGGTTGTGGGAGGGGGGGGGGGTGTTGTAAGAGGAGTCTTTCCTTTAGTGGATTTCTTCTAAAATAATAAAAGAATAAAAGAAAATCTCATAGTTCATTTGTAGTTTAGTATACTCTTTTAAAGTTTATGCGAATAGAACAGAAATTATATGTGATTATTAATTGCATTCTTCACTAATACATCAATTAATCCACCCATCCATCGTATACTGATTACCCATGTCCTTGAAGTTCTATAAATCATTCAGCGGCTCAACCATTCATTCATTCATTCCGCGTTCAGTTTGTCTAAAAATGGTTTGCTTAAAATCTCATCGCCATCGTCATCGCCTGTTTTTGAACTCTGAACTGCTGACGCGATCTGTGCTCATCTCTTCTCGTTTTTCAGGCTCCGATTCGCTGTCTCTCTCTCTCTCTCTCTCTCTCTCTGGTCGGCTACTTTTATAGCCGGATGGTGATGACGATTTGTTTTCTCACGAGTGAAACATCACTCGACGTCATGCGTTTTGTTTTGATTTTTTGCTCGGAGTGAAATATTTGGTGTCGTTCAATTTGGTGCCTCGGTACCCAGGACATGACAAGTTGTTGTTCTTGTTGTTGTAGGTGGTGGTGGTCTTCTTCCTGTAACAACTTCATATGTTGCTTTTGCTGTTACTTTTCACTGCTTTTGCTTCTGCTTTGTAGCAGATGTGGATTTAAGGCTCTCTTTCTTATTTTTTACCACTTTTTCTGCTTATTCGATTCTTGCTTGTTGTTAATTTTCGTTGCTTTGTTGTTTTAGGCAACGACCAAAGACCAAACGTTCTTTACACTCCCCGTT
Source organism: Myopa testacea (assembly GCA_949629155.1). Classification (NCBI taxonomy): domain Eukaryota; kingdom Metazoa; phylum Arthropoda; class Insecta; order Diptera; family Conopidae; genus Myopa; species Myopa testacea. The sequence goes on from OX451346.1 coordinate 13,956,241, forward strand.
TCGCGTCTTTTCATCCGTTTTCACAGGACATCGAGTGCAGTTTTGGACGTTTTGACATTCGCATTGTGTTTGAATAATGCACCGCGTTGCCAACACATGCGGTGCAGTTGGCAACCCGAAGCTGTTCTTCATTTATTCTGAATTTCTTATCTGAATACACACAATATAATAAAACATATTTTAATTATTCAATTAGTTTAAATATTGTAGTTCTTTAGATCAGTGAAATTTAAAAGCTAATCAAATTCGGAAAAATTTGATTATTATTTAAGAATGCACATTTTTTTCCTTAAGAATATAGAATTAAAGTATCAATAAAAATTAGGGAATAACCTTAATTTCGAATTCGAATCTGGTTTCTTTCTTGTTATTCTTTAGAATTAAACTTGTGTGTGTGTGTGAAGGATTTTGTAAATCATGAGAGTGTGTTTGTGTTTAGTTCTATGTTGTGTCTGTGTGTGTGTGCATGTCTTCTGCCATGCGTGCATGATTGTGTGCGTTTTTCTGGACAAACACTTGCTGAATATTTTTAGTAGTCACTCATTGTTGTTGGTGGAACAACACTGAACCTGGAGATTTGTTTGTTGTTGGACGAATGTGAATTCTGTGCAGCAACCCCCACGACCTCTCCTTCCCTCTAGAACAGAAAGTCCGCTCCATCGGCTGCTCGGCTGCTCGGGTAACAAAACACGGACACTCCAGCATACACAGTATTCAAGCTTCGTTTACAAAGGAATGCATGATGCTACAACAACAACAACAATAAGGAGAGTAAAACAAAAAAAGAAACAATAAAGAACTAAAAAACCGACTACAAACTGGATGAAATGCAGCAAGAAAAAATGTGAGAAAGAGAAAGAAGAGTGTGCGTTAGAGTGAGAGGGGCATGAAAAATAAAAAAACAACAATAAAAAGAACAAATCAATGAAGTTTATATGTGGCAGGAGAGAGAAGAGGTGAGTAGCTGTTGTAGAGACATACAAAAAAGAGGCAAGAAAAAAAAAACTCTAAAGCGTTCGTCATCCGCCGAAGTGAACGTCTGCTTTGTTGTTGTTGTTCTTTTCCACGCAGCCATTTAGTTGCTTTGTGTGTGAGCAAGAGTGAGAGAGAGATAGAGAGAGAAAGGATGATAGTAGGTGAGCCCAGGAGACTGTTTTGGATGTGTGTGTGTGTGTGCGAATGTGTAAAAATGCGTGTTGGTGTGGGTGTTTGAGCTTTCGTTCTTTTGTCGCGCTGCTCGTTTGTGGGCAAGCAACCGACTGACAGACGGACAGACAGACGGACGGATGCATGCTGAGAGTTCATTTCTTTGTCACACGAGATGTTTTTTGTTCGTCGCCGTTGTTGATGGGTTTTTGCTCCAAAAAGACACATCAAAAGCTGTCAAAAGCGCATGGAATTTCTTGCGATTTTCCTAACTGTTTCTAAGTCCTCGCCTTTTTTCCAGCCACCTTCAATGAATGAATTCTTTAATCTAGTTTCTAAGTCAGACATATTTTTGTGTTTTTTAAATTTGTTACAGGAAACTTTCGGATGTGTGTGAGTAAATGTAACATTTTTGAATAAATCGATTTCGATATTTCCACCAATTAATTTTCACATAATTTGCGCTAAATTAATTTATATAATTTATCGATACATTCCACAAGTGATGCTTTAATTTTTATCGTTTAATTTACATAAAAGCGATGCGTAAACAGAGCGCAGCAGTGACAACAACAGCACAGCAACTGAAACAGCATTAAAAACAACAACAATGAAGCGAACATCGCCATCGTGGACAACAACTACAACGGCAACAACAATTGTAAGAGCAATTAAAAGAACCACCACCGACAACAACAACAACAACACCAACAGCAGCGGACAAAAGTGTCTCTTGGCCTGCTTTTGTTGTTGTTGTTGTTGTTGCTGCTGCTACAGTGCACTCCAAATAATTGAAAACAATTACGCACGCGGTTCCCTCATTTCTTTAAATTTTGTTTTATTTTTCGTTTGTGCTTTTAATGATATTCTTCTGTTGTTGATATTCTACGATATGCATTTCATTTGTACATACTATAAATCGTGATGTTGGCTTTGTTGTTGTTTTTATTGCTGTTTAACTTCTGGCTCATAATTAAGCGCGACCAGCAGCTCATGAGAGCGCTAGAGAGGGACAGAAGCAGCGTGAGGATATGCGTTTCATTATTTAATCCATGCTGCGAAGTATGCAACGCATTTTCCTTGTTTTTCTCCCCACCAGAAAATGCAACAATTTAATGAACTGCATTAACTTTGAGAGCTGGCCGAGAGCTTTTAATTTAACAATTTTTATTCACATAAGAAATGCCTGAAGTTTCTCTTTGATGTGTGTGTATATGAACGAATGAAACATGCTTTCATTTTGAGGAATATTACAATGAAGAAGAGCAAGAGAAGCTGAGAGACAGATTGAGCGGATGCAGAGAATCATAAAAGATCATTTAAAGGTTCAGGTTCGCTCTTTACTGAAGACTTACTATAAAATGCTTTTAGAAAATGAAATGTTTACCTTTTGTCCGTAGACTTTTCAGAGAGAAGAGCGAGATAGAGACAACTGTGGGAGCAGTCTATTCAGCTCACGATTCAGCTCCTGCATTTGTGGTTGTGTTATTGGGGATCGTAATTTAATGTATAAGAAGTTATGCGCTATACTTAGAAGCCACAGAAGAAAAACCAATCAGAAATCCTTGCTTTAGGACTCAATTCAATATTCATCGCTTAGAGAGAAAGTGTACCGTTATCGCCATCGTCATTGTGTGTCAAATAATCGTACCTTGCAATCGAATCTGACGCTTGGGTTCACAGATGATACAAACGCAAACGCTAAAGGAGATGCTTTTGAGATCAAAGGATGTCTTAATGACTTCCAGTTGAGGTTATACAAACTACACTCACATTAACACGCATCTTGACAAGCGCACATCTCAAATATCAATAATATTAAGTGTAGCGCAATTTAAAGACTCCTGACCAGGCCAAAGGATGTGTGCATTGTTCCAGCATTAATTGAAATTTCTGGGATGCTCCGCACAAAGCCACCAAAATGCAAATCTAACGTGAAGTGCATCGTACAGAGCATTCATTCAAATAACTTTCATTGGCATTGTTTTCTTCAAGACACTCCATGCAAACATTGAAGTAGACACGAATATCGACTGAGTGCGGCAGAAGGAGGCAATTAAATTCGGATTAATGGATTGTTTGGCAAATTATTTAAAAATCCTCCAGAAATGAATTGAATTCGAAGGTTATTAATTCAAGTAAATCTCTCCACGAAAGTCTTCTGTGGTTCCTTTTTACAATATGTACATAAAATATTCAGTTACGAACAGGAACTGTCTTTAACATAACTTTAACGGACTTTATTATAGAAGATACTCAAATGAATGTGCGATGTTAAAAAAAGAAAGAATTGATAAACAGAAAATAAAAATCAAAGTACAATAGGATGACGTTTTTCAGCAAGGAGCAACCTTTAAACATCTTTTAAATGCTTTTTCCATGATCTTAAAAAACTTTAAAGACCTTTAAAAGTAGGACGCAGCCCGAAAGAATTCGATACTCAATGATTTAAACACCTACAAAGATACCATTTTTGCATTATTAATTATTTTTATTTTTTCCCTGTTTATTTAAATTTCATTATTTAATTAGGTGGAACATTTTAATCAATAATATCTGTTGATATTCTCTGTTAATTAACTCTGTTGTTTTACTCAATTCAAATAAAATGTCGTGTGAATGAATTGAAATGGCAGCAATGTTAAAGTAATGAATTCGACAGAAATGTCAAATGAATATGATGTAATCGTGAAAAGAAATAAATTCTAGTGATAAAATCGATCGTAAGTTCCGAATGAATTCACATTTCAATGCCGGGAAATTTTATCTCAGCGAACACGAACTGTTCACGGAACTCGCTTTTATTGGAAGAGGAAGGAATTTAATAAGGAAAAACGTCAACAGCAAGTCGCAAACGTTGCTAATAAAAGTGACGAGTGATAAAAGGACAGCAACAAAGCACAAAACAACAAAAAGCAATAAAAGAGCAAGGAGAAGAAGCTAATAAAATTGGACGAAGCAGTGAAGGAACGAGAAGAAGAAGAAGAAGAAAGAACGAAGCAAAGGAATTTAGTTCCTTTCGCAAAATTTCTCGCAAAAACACAACCAAACGAACAAATAAACCAACGAAGAGGTACGAATGCAGACAATAATACATCCTTTCACACACACACACACACACACACGCACACACACACACGCACACACACGCACACACACATACACACAGGCACACACTCTCACACACCAATTCAAGCAGTCAGTGTGACGAATTTGCGTTGGTATGCGGCTCATTTGCATGCTTGTTTGTTGCTCGCATGCGTTTCTGTGAGTGTGTTAAAGTTTCTGCGTACCTTCGTAAACATTTTTGTGGGTGCTTCTTTTTTAAAACAACAACAGCAACTGCAACAACATCAAACTAGCGATTTTGTCGAAAGAAGAGTTCGGGGCGAAGAATTTTATTATGTGACACTGAGAGTTGACACGCGATTTGAACGAGCAACAAATAAAATTAAGAATAAAAACACACCATCGAAGGTAACAGGATTTGATAACAGTACAAAAGGAAGCACACACACATATAACTGAATGTTATTAAAATACTTTTGAGGATGTTTGTGTTTACTCGGAGTGAGTAACATTAAACTTTGGAAGTTTCATAGCGCTCTCCAGCTGTTATTCACGTCATGGTGTATTAAATTTTATTTGCCTCTTTCTTCAATTTTGGTACTTTCGTTAATATTTTGAACTTTCGTTAAATTTTCGCACTTTGCGAATTTTCGTTGAATTTTTTAAGTCTCCTTAAATTTCTGCAAACCCGATATTTCATTAAGTTCTATAATAATCAACGTTATTTGAATTTTTTTTTTTGTATTTTCTGGAATAAAGGCTTAAAGGGTTAAGGATATTCCAACAATCTTCGTTTAGCCACACTTCACACAACTCAAATAACTTTACGTAAAAATTTTAAGTCTTATTTCCGGTTCGCTACCTTTGACTTTCTTTTCTCCCTCTCTCACCCTCCCTCAACCACTCCTCGTTGCATTCCATTCACTCCACGCCTCACGCTTCCGCTGTCATTTGTTCCTTCTCACCTCTTCTAATCGCTTCGCTCTTCTTCATGGGTTTCGTGTCTTTTCTTCATAATTCCAAAGCAAGGACGTTCGAGAAATACGAATAAAATTGTGTGGAAACACTGTCGCAATAATACTAAATGTTAAAAATAACAAATTTATTGCCCTCGTTTTTATTTATTGCAATTTTTTGCATATCTCAAGGCGCAAAAATAAAGAAACGCAAAGAAATCAAAATGGAAAAAAGACACAAAACCCTGAAAATGAAAAAGAAAACTTCACAAAACAGAAAAAGAACACATTTCTTTTAAAACTCACAATATTTTGTTGCACTACTCTTTTAGTAGTTTTTTCCTGATTCACTTGCTTTCTACTACTTTTCTCGCTGCTTCCTTTTCACGTAGAAAGTAAAACTTTACAAATAGAATCATATTGTTTTTCTTCTTCCTCTTCGCCATCCTCTTCTTCTTCTTCCACTCTGCTTCATGAAGTACATACTTTGCACCCATACAAACTTTGCATTACTTTGTGCTACTTTTTATCTGCAACGAGTGCATTATTTTGCAATTTTGAGCATATGAAGCGCTCTGCGTCACGAGAGCGAGACATCTTTTTTGCTTCGAAACGATTGAGTTGTCGACGATGGCAACAACAACCACAACAACAACAAGAATTTGTCATCAATTCAAGTGTAAAATCAGATCATCGATATCACGACAACTTTTTATTTTGTTGTTGTTGTTTTTTGCTTTCGATGCACCGACGAGTTTCAATGTTTTTTAAGCTGCTTCTAGCAAAAATGTAGTCAATGAAATGCATCGAAATTGGAGATTTAAATAAATTGAAAAATTTGGTTGTTACCTAGAAATTTCTTAAAAGCTTGAAATATTGAATACACTGAAAAAATAGTGAAATAAACCACGTAAAAAATTGTAACAAAAAACCTTATTTTATGTCATCAAATAAAAGCAAAGGCAATTTTAAAGGAATTTCTAATGTTTTTGAAAATTTAAAAGTCGCATTTTTCTGTAGACACCATAAAAAAAAAAAAGATGGTGAAGAAGGAATCCTGGCAAATTTTCCGTGCGACATGCAAACGAAGAACATAAACTTATGTATTTATTAGTTTGGCTACAAAGTTGAGCCATTCACGTACACACACGCTCACATTGAAATGCAGTCCCATACTCACAGATACACACGTCGATTTGTAGCAAGCAGACGCTACTCGAAGCGGGGCCGCATGAATGCCGCGTGGTGTCGCTTCGCTCTCCCAAGACACATCGTAGTTTATACACACATTTAAATGACATCAAATTTAGCAAATTTTGTTATTTCCACACTTTGTCATTTTTTCACCTTTGATGCGGAAACGACAACAGAGTAAAAAGGATGTGCAATGAAAAATTTGCAAAGCATAGAAACACTCACTTCCACACACGTGCACACACATGCAATCTAGCCAAATACACAGACACAAATTACGAATGTACACTCACATGACGAAGCAATAAAACACATGAACGTTGCATGCTTCGAGGGCCAAAAAGTATGCAGTGGCATCATATCTAGTTTCATCTCTGAATGCTAAGGAATGCGTTGCCTGTTCGTGTGTGTGTGTGTGCACTTTTATCAGCTGTCAAAGCGAGGGTTTTCATTGCGTTTTGATCTTCGTATCTACTCTCGAGAATTCATTCATTCATTCGTTCCTTCATTCCTTCATTTATTCAATCGCTACGTAGCAATAACAAAATGCTCGCCAAATTTTATTTTCGCTATTCAAATATTTCGTACGCCAAAAAGTATGCAGCAATAAATTGTTGTATTGCTCCGATTTCGCTCGGATGCTTCATTCAATTATTGTTGTTGTAGGTTTGACAATTTTTACGCCTTTTCATGGGGTCTATTTGTTGCTGGGATGCAATGTTCTAAGGATGCAATATTCTCTTATGGTTTAACTCATGTGTTGGCTTGCACTTTCACAAATAGTCACATTTTCGTTGAATATTTTGTAGAGCTGTCAGAAAATCCTCAGCAAAATCAAAAATAGGAATCAGTAGGCGTGGCGTACACACACACATACATACATAGAGACACACCTATTCTCAGGCAAAACCAAACATCCACAACAAAGTAATATTTTGACAAACATTTTGCACGTCGCTACGTACAAATAATCTGTTTGACGGCGAAACAGAAACAACGTATTAACAGGAGTCGTCCAACCAACAATTCTATGAACCAACCAACCAACCATCCATCCAACCAACCATCCAACGAACCCAGCGATCCAGCCTGATCCTGTAAGTTATCCAGTCTGCCTGTCTGCCTCTGCCAGCCCCGTTCGCTTGTTGCCCCGCACTTCTTCACTTCTGGCGAGGCTCCCGTCGCATTCCCTTCCACGCAGACTGTTAAACATCAGGTCAGGATCCGTTCAGGTCTCTTTTCCTTGCTGCTGCTTGTCTTCACTTCCGGACCAGAAGCGTCAAACTGTTCTACATCTCGTTAGTGTTGTTGTAGTTGTTAATTCTTTCCGTTTTACAAAATGCAATTTTCTTTGTTTCCGTATCCGCTCGTGATGTTGTTGTGGATGCTGTTGTTGTTGTTATCATTACGGTTGTTGGTAATCATGTAACAACTTGTTATATCCAGCTACAAGAGCAACAATAACAACAACAAATACAAGAACCCATTTTCGATATTTTTTTGCTTTCAAATTCTTAATGTTTATTTTTTTGATTTTCTTCCAGTTAAAAGATGTTGAAACTTTTCAACTTTAAGTGAATAAAGGACAGGAAAATAATGCAACTACAACAACAATAATAAAAGTTGGCAACAGAATGGGTTAAAAAATCATGAAGAGGGCAGGTTAAAAAATAGTGTTGTTTCTCTATGAAACTTAAAGTTTATAATATTAATAAAAAATAACAATTGAATTATTGGTGTTGATGATGCTTTGCTGTTGCTGCAATTGTTGTTGTTGTTGTTGTTTTTGTTGGTGGTTAGTTCGGTTTTTTATTGTTATTGTAAAAGTTGTTCTCGGAGTCATCGTTGTTGTTGTTTTTCCCGTGAGTTTTTCTCTTTGTTCATACAAAATAACCATAAGTACTCAATATACTGCAAAATATGTATGGAGTAATTTTATCTAAATTAAAGTATTTTTATCTAAATTATAACATAAGCATAAAATGTTTAAATTTAAATAAATTTAAATAAATAAAATTTAATAAATTTAAATAAATTTGTTTATTGAATGTTTATATTAAAATATTTTAAATACTTCTTGTAGATCTTTTTAAATATTGAATATGAATTTAAATGAAATATTCATTTATTTATCTTCTATTTAATTTGTTTTAAAACAAGGAAGCTTTTTGTTTTTGTATAAATACTTGTTTATAATTTACTTAATTTTTTTCAATTTTAATTTTATTTACACCTGCTTTAATAAAGAAATAGAAATGAATAAATTAAATAAGAATTGAAAACAATGTAATTTGAAAAATATTAACAAATATAAATGTAATGATTTTTTATAAAATTCATGTAAATTAAATTTGTTTGCGTTTTCTTACAATATTTAAACTCGGTCGCGATTCAAGAGCCGGGAGCTCGTTGCGATTTCTTTGTCGCCAGAAATTCCGTGCATCCTTTCTTGCATCCCTTCTTCAGGCCTTCTGGGATGCCTTCCATTCCTACACCGAATTTTCACAAACGGAAAAACTTGGAAACTCACGAATCCACTCAACAGAAGCACAGTTTATTTGCTTGACAACCACTTGTTTTTGCTTTTGTTTTTGTGTTTATTGTTTTAACCAATGTTGCCAACGAGTAACAAAATAAGTTCACTCAGCAAAGACGATGTTTGAAGTGAGAGACAAAATCTGCAATTCAATGAAGCCGCAAAGCCAAATCACACACACACACACACATACATCCAACTACATGGATACGTACAAAAACAAGAAATACAACAACAAATATGAGGAATATTTCTGAAGCAAAGATTTCGATTGAAATCAATGCAATAACAACAACAAAATTTCTTTTCGTTGTATTATTAAAATACCGAAAGCGAAGAACAACAAAAACTAGTGGGTGGATAAGGGAGGAAGGAAGGGGTGGGGGGGGGGGGACGCTGAAGGAATGAACGATGATTTACAAACATGCTCAGGGTAACACTGGCGATAAAACGAATTCGCGGCAACTCTGCTGGTAGAGTTCAATTTTCACTGAGATCACTTTTCTCTGCATTGTTCTTGATTTTGTCGCAAAACCTATTTATACTGTGATAATATTTATAGAGTTGCCACACTTTGTTTTTCCCGCATTGGTTACCCAACAACAGAGAACAGAAGCGGAAGAGTATCTCTGCAATAATAAAGACATGCTGCATGCTGAAAATAGCAGATGTTATCGAAGAGCATTAAAAGCAAGTGACATTAAAACGGCTCAATATTATAATATTGTCAATATTATCTGTTAAATCCTACGGAAATGCAAGAAACCTGTGCGAAAGAAACCTTTATACGAAATACGAGTGGCCCATAAATTTACAGAGCCACGCTATGGAACGAGAATGTAGAGTACGGTGAGGACGAAGACGAAGACGAGGACGAGAATCGGCACAATGAACGGTGAAAAGCAAAGCTGCTCCTGGTCCATAATTTATGAATGTCCTTGCAAATGGGTAGCCCATTCAGCTGCTTCCTGTATATACTTGTACGTATGTATGTGTGTATGTATGTCATACTTATGGACACGCATGCAAGTGAAGCACTGAAAGCAGACAAAAGCTAAAAGGGATACACAAACAACCGTTTGAAGCTTTCGGGATGAGCATGAGGATGAGAAAGAGAGAGAGAGGGTCAGACAGACAGAGTGAATGGTTTGCTATGGAATGTGGGAGGAGGTGCGGGAGGTACTCAGGACCAACCGTGCAGTTGAATGCTGCACAATGCAGTTGAATGTTGCCAACGAAAGTCTCGGGTATAAAGAACTAAATTCACATTATAAAGCGCATGTCGAACAATCCACTTTCCGAGCTTAGAATCAAGGGATTATGTTCCTCTTTCATTCCATTGCGCAGTAAGCACCGCTTCCCTACGTATCTATCTGTCTTTGATACTCGTATTAATAAATGTGGTCAAGAAATTTCTTAGAATGTTCAACAAACCGTAGTTATTTGTTTGGTTGTTCTTTCGACCTTTTGTCGTGTTCAACATGCCTGGGACCAGTTGGACAGACAAATGAATGGATGGATCTCCATAACCTCCTCTCACTTATCTCTGAGTAGAGGGAGAGAACGAGAGCGAGAGAGAGGAGAAGAGATAGGTTACATTTCTTGGAACCAGTTTATAGCTAACTATGTACATAAATCTATAAATTCCCAGAACATCGAAGGTGATCGTAAGAGCGGAGTACACAGAGAGAAATACTTAACTTATATTCTTGTAGTTGAAAATAATCAAAAAATAACTTTAATGATTTAGACGAAACGAATAAACAGAGACGAACAAACTACTCAAAATTGCCTTCTATTATTGTATTGTGGACAAATGAAAGAACCACGCCATCTTCATATCTCAACTTGGATGGTACTTCTGCAAATAGGCGTGGTTTTGGTCTTTATAATCTTCCTTCCTTATGTATGAATTTTTCCCAAGTTTTATATTTTTATCATATTTATCAAGACTTTTATATTTAAAAGTCATTGATAAGAGTTATCCACATGACTTTTTGAAAAAAGTTTCAGAGTCTGACAAAATCAAAAACAGTTAACATGTTAAATTATTAATTATTAATATATAGTACTATATATGTTGTGTGTATTTTTTAAATTATTTATTTGGAAATAAAAATTAAAATTCAATATAATGAAAATATCTCCACGATTCATTTTATATAAAAATTTATTAGAATAAATTATATTTTTTTGAAATTTAAGCAGCATGTCAATCAATCATTCGCAGCTGTCTACAAAGAGGCTGAAGATATGCATGACATGAGCACAAGGATGACTGAGTGATTGCCGGACTGACAGAATGACGGACAAACTGGCTAATTGAGTGACTGACTGCTTATTTGGTTGGTTGGTTGGTTGGTTGTAATGGAAGCACGAACTGCTGCTCGTACGATTGCTGTTGTTGTTCTTCTTTCTGCCTAGAAAAAGAGTGCCTCTGATGAAGTGGCACCACTGGTTACAAGGCGCCACCAGCACCGCGGCGATTTGCGGCCAACAGAAACTCGAATTTTCTTTCCTTGAATGCTGAAAAGGCAACCTTTTATGAAAATTTATGCTACTGACAAATTATACACCAAAAAAGAGAACAAAAGATACTATGCGATGCTAATTATGCAAATAAATCTGTGAAAAGCACCATCAATGTATTTGTGTGTGTGAATGTGTGTGTGTGTGTTTACGTGTTGGTCTGTTCCTTTGTGGTGATGTGGTCATCACCACAAAGTGATCATAAAAAATGAGTGATGACCAGGTTTCAACTTTAGAAAGACTTAAAAAGCTTTGAAGTTATAATAATTAAATTATAAATCACAATGACAATTGATAAAAAAATATACCTGCTTTTTAATGAAAACCAAGTTTTATTTACGATTTCAAATTTTCAAATTTTTATTTATTTTCTCACTCATCTCCGGGTGGGCCATCGTTTGGTTTCTTTTTAGCGTTTCTTTCCTTTGCAAAAAAAAAGCGTTTTAAAAAGAAGCCAACCGATGGCCCACACTATATAGTCGTATGTACATAAATATGTTTGAATTGAAAAAGGTAAACAAATACGCGATTTAATGTTTCTGTATTTCCCGCAAACAATTTCTGCCAGTGATGCCAGATCTTAGTACTTGTAACTCACCGGGTAGTGAAAAATCAATCAAACTCTGTTCGCAACAGGAATTTTGTTATTCTTGTAGCTGTTGTTATCAGAAATTCCATCAAAGACAAAGAGAAAGGAAAAAAAATATATAAATTTCAATCCGAGCAGGGAACCAAAAAATAATCAATTTTTTCATTTGTTTTAAAAACACTTTTTCACGTTTTCTTGATTATTTTTGGCAAAACTCTAAACTCACCAAAAGAACAAGAATAACAAAAGCAACAACAAAAGCATCAACAGTTGATTCTGATTCATATTCACACTCTGTTGTTTGTTTAATTGATAGTCTGGCATCATTCACTCATCCATTCAATCATTCACCATTCAATATTTTATCCATCGAACCGTATTTTCGTTCACCTGTTTTCAATTTCCTGTCAAAAATTTCTTTTAGTTCTATTTTTCTAGTTTTTGTTTTTAGTTTTTATAGAAAATTTTTAATTGTTTGTTTCTGCTTCTTATTTTCGAATCACAAAACACAAAAAATGCAATCATCACTTTACAGCTTTGGCAATCACTTCACTCCATTCATCCATCCATCCGACCATCCGTAAATCAGATACTTTAGTATTTTTTTCCGTAAATTCAATTAGATTAGAGTTTTTTAAAATTTTAAACAAAATTAATTTTTCTGCATTGCAACTGAAACTGCAATAACAACAATAGTGTTGTTTTCCTTCGTATTTTCTTTAATACATGACGAAATATACACGAAGATGTCGCATCACTATTTTATTAGTTTTTTGTTGTTGTTGTTGCAATAACAACCAGTGTTGCCGCTAACCTAAAATCAAATGGGTCCATATAATAGATGGTGCATGTGATGCTCGCTTTTGCAGTCCATGTTCATGTGTGACTGTATTTGTGTGTGTGTGTGTCTGTCAAAGCATTAGGGTCAACTAAGCTCAGGTCTAAACTACTTATTGCTAAATTGAGGGTTGGTTGGTGTTTAATTTAGAAATCATTTTTTATTTAAAGAAAAAATTTCACAAAATTGAAAACGTTTTGTTAAACTTTAAAAAGATTTTATTTTTCATTATGTTAGAATACGAAGAAACGTTTATTTAAAATTGAATCAATAAAATAACAACAAAATAAAATATTTTTTAATGTTTTCATCATTTCAGCTCGTTACGTTAATTAATTAAATGCAAGTGATTTTCCAATAAATTAATACAGCGAAAGAAAATCAATAACAGATAATCATATTGTCAAAGGATATCGGGGGAATTAATGGCAAATGTGAAGAAAATATTTTGTACCTGAGCAACTTCCAAGGGCACCAAAAACCAAACCATTCAAGGACATCAATATTTAATACTGTCAAAATAGCTAAAAGTAGTTTTACGATCATCTTGAAATCGTCTTATTGGCCAAATACATAAGTACAACGTAATAGATTTACATATTAGTCTATGTTGATATTAAAACCGGACTTAAATACAGGCTCATAAACACTCGAACTTGAAGTGCATCCAGGTTGAATAGTTTTTGTCCTTTAGGAAACCTTTAAATAAAGACTACGGCGGATTTTTCTATTATTTACAAGAGTGCTCCTGAGATAAACTGACATCTTTAACACTTAATTTGTTTAGAATATTATTAACAAACATTATTTATTCTTGTTTCGCGTTCGGCTACTTATACAGGTTTTTGCTCACTGCTCTTTTAATTTTTTTTTTTGGTTAAATCATTTGTCGCATTTTACATTTTTATTTAGTGCGTTTAGCTTCTTTTCGAAATGAATCCGTGAATGAGCTCTAAGATCCGTGGAATGCTACGATCCGGGTGAGAATACTTGGAGATCCAAGGCACCCATGAAAGTGGAACGCTGGTCACATTATGTAAATAAGTTAAAAATGTGTATAAGGTCTGCAAATGATTTAAATTAATTCTTCCGTGCAGTTCGCAGCTCACAACGGTTAATGTATTTCATTTGGCGTTTTATAAACAAGTCAATATATCCTTCAGATTACCTATTCGCCGAACATTGATGGTTTTACTAGGTGCGGTTCTCTTGGATCTGAACTATTTATTTATAGTAAATCCAAATTTTATACGATAAGCAGTGAAGGCAGCTGTAACAACCTGAAGCTTCAGGTACTTCCCACACCCTCAGATACTTCTATTGCTTCCAGTTGCATAGAGTTGATTGCCATTCCATAAGAATGCAGTTACACATGAAGTTCGATTAAAGCTTTTTCATTTTGAACTCTGTTATTTAATTTGATTCATTTTAAAGTGGATCAGTATTAATATTTAATTATAAAGATTATTTTAAATATATTAATTCGCTTTTGCAAATTTTTACTTTTTTACTATAATAACTAAATAAATCGGAAAAGAAATACGAAATCATAAGAAATTTTGGTCGGGTCGGTGAATTAAATTGAAATTCGGGTACTTTTGAATCTGTAAAATATACATGGCAGCCTTGACTAATCCGGAATAATGTGTCCACGTGTTAACTTGGACAGTTTTATTGTCCATGTGGACAGATTGTGATGTGCGGCAACACTGATAACAACGAATGCATGACACACACACACACACACACACACAATTGAAATACGTTGTTTTTGGAACCGCAGCTGAAACACTTGAAAAAATATGACGATAAATTATTCGCAAATTGAGGTAATTTTAAAAAACAACACTCTATCTTGTTCATGTACATATGTATTTATATTTCAATATCTGAAATAAAATTTAAACCAGAAGATCTGAATTTTTGGACTGCAATTTGTAGGCTTATTTTAAACAATTTCATGCACACACAGAAAATTAATGAATGCAAAAAATGTATTTGATTGCTTCAAGGCACTTTTATGTGTTTTATACATTTTTTACCTTTATAAAAAGAGAGGAAGATATGATTAAGTATATTTTAATTCAAAACAGATTATGTGATTACTTTATGTTTCTTTAAAGTCAGCTTTAAGACAGTTCAAAACACAAATCGTGACGTATAAGTTATTATAATTTAGAAAATCTTTCTTAAATAATTTTAGTAATTTTATTATTACAACAAAAATACAACAAATTAACGCATTTCTAAGTCAAGTCTAATTTTTATTATCGGCGGTATGCAAGGGAACAAGTTTCTTGCTAATGAATCTTTTGAAATGATTTCAGTTGTTCAATTTAATTATTAATTAAACACTCAATTTCAGCGAAGATTTTCCTATTCAGAGCGACTTTTTTTCCTTCCAAGTTTTTAATCCTTCTGTATTCCTAATTTATTTCCCTCATTTAAATTAAATCCTTGGCTAAAGTCGAAATCCGTAAAAGCTCAACACTTGGGACAACGCTCTCAGTTTGATGAGGTGAAAGTTTATACAACGAATAAAATAACAGTTTCTTTGTGGCAAATGATAGATCAATACAATAATGACAATAAGAACAACAACAATAAAAATAACAACAGGAATATGATAAACAATACAATACAAAAACAAAGAAACTAAGACTCTATAACTGTCGAAACTACAGCAGACAACCAAGTAGCAGTGTATCACAGGAATACAAAAGCAACAAGAATGCACCGAATTCGAGTACAACAAACGAAATTTAAATTCTTTTCTTGAACTGAGTTTTTGAAGAACAATAAAATGGAGAATTTTGATGAGAGAAGTCAAGGAAATACAATAAAACAAGAGCATAGAAGAGAAGAAGAAGAAGAATAGGAGGAAGAATAAGCAATAGAATTCAACAATTTGTTCCATTTTATGACCCAAATCTTTAAAAGCTAGGTTAAGCCAACTCTAATCGATTACCATGATTTCTTAGAAGCTTACGAAGAAATACTGAATAATAGTCAAGGAACAAAGATAACAAAAGCATGAATAAATAACAATGAAATGAAAGAGGTGAAGAGTAAGTAAAGGAAAACGAAATGAGGAAACTGAGTGAGGAAAACTTTATCAATTAAAATTGTTGCCATGTAGCGTGAACATCGTAGAGTAAATAAGGAACACGACATGAATTTAAAAATGATTCATTTAAGGATAAATATTTACCAGAGTTGAAAGGTAGAAAGAAAGGACATTTTTCACATCAGAAGTTTTGAGTATTTAATTTCAAAAATGAGAAATGATCGTTTTGATAAATTTAGAAAATCATTGGGCGGGAAAAATATATAAGTTGAAATTAAGCACGTAGAATATATAAATCCATGAGCCAGCCACGCATGATGGCCAAAGGGGCCTCCTCTACCCAAAATCCATTTATTTGCCAGCCTAGAAATATGCAGCAATTTGTTATAAACTCAATGGAATTGAACGGTGGTGGGTTGCTTATTTTATTTCAAAAATACACACACATACTTACACATTCACACCGATACACATTAATCACAGACAACAGCCAGAAATCGTGCCAACGCAAAGTCGAGTTCAGTCAACCTGCCTGTCTGTCTGGCTTCATTCATGCGAGACACCTGAATGAAGGACCTGAAAGTATGCACGCTTTCTGATGCTTTCTGATGAAGTAATAATAAATTACGAAAAACGTAGGCTAAGCGCACGAAAATCCCTCTCATCCACGGATTATATTTCTATACATTCTCTGGAATCTAGAGAGATCGATGACAGCTACTCCGACTTGCTCCCTGTTCTCCACTCCCTCTCTTCACCGCTTTCCCCCTTCCCCCCCCCCTCCTCCCTACTCCACCCCGCCACCCCTCCTCCCCCCCCCGTCATTTGACCTTCTACACTGTGTGACCTTGTTTCTTTTGCTCCCCTTCTAAAACTTTACCACTGAATCGTTAAAAATCGTGTAATAAAAGTTTTCTTTGGTTCTTTCGTTGTAGAGTTTTTCATGTCACGTCTGATTGTTTGTCACCACTTTGTTTTTAATCTCAAATTTTAGTGTTCTTGTTGTTGCTGTTGTTGTTTTTGTTTTCCCTTCCGACACATGATGACATCGTCTTCGTTCGTGTCCATGAACAACTGACATACTTGTTAATACTTATTTCCAAGGAGCAAGTTACAAAAACTTATGCTCGGTGCCATGTGCCAGACAAAGAGGGAAAGAGGGAGAGACAGTAAAAGAGAGAGAGAGAGAAAGAGACAGACAGTCAGAGAGAGGAAGGGATCAATTTCTCTGTGTCACTTGTAGACAAATGAAAGTGTTATCAAACTGAACTGACAAATGAATGTGAATTGTTGTCAAAGATAATAATACGAGAAGGTACGGTTTTTTAATATTTTCGTCATTGTGTATTTTGGGTCTTCTTCTTCCTCTTCTTATTTATTTTGCCAATTGAACTGAAAGTGGTCATTATTATACAGTCCAATTGAATGAGTTCTATGTTGTTAGTTGTTATTGTTAAACGTAATTCGATTCCAAAATTCTTTACTACAATCTATCATTAAGTCTATTTAGGGTTTTAGCAAACTTTTCATTGACTCCCCTTAAGAAAAAGAAGAAGAATTGAGAGTAATACACCCTCTTAATTCGTTGTTAGTGTGTTTCAAGGAACATTTTCGAGGGTTTTATTAAGGCTGGGTTGAAAATCTTAATAAGTGTGAAACCCTCATTTAAGGGTATTGATTATGATCTTGTATTGATTAATGTTTTGCTCAGAATGATTTGAAGTGTGTCGAATTGTTTGAATTCTTCAAAGAACACAGAACCTTTATTATTTATATTATTATATAATAAATAAAAAGAAAAGACATTTTGTCCGCTCGACATTATTAATCGCTATGATTCAAATCCGAAAGTCTGTTGAATTAGAGTAGGAAAAAGAAATATAAATCAAACGCTTGCTAAACGAATACTTAAAATTTCATACACGTTTACATAGCAATCAAAATAATTGCATACTTACGAGCGCAGCTAGAAATTTATTCTTATACCTCTTCCAACAGCATTTCTTCCAGTGGAATCTAAACGGACTCTAATTGAACACGGAAGCAGCATTAAACAGTTTATAGCAGAAACGTGAATGTCAAGCGAAAGCATTAATAGCGAGCAAAGACAAGAGAGCAGTCGGAGGGAGAGAGAGAGAGATATCAGAAAAAAGATATATACTATAAAGAAAATCAAATAGAAATGATATTTACTCTTACAAATATTTGTAAAAGCGGAACGATGCAGAGATTCATCTTGAATTGCTCGTTGAAGATGAGCAACCAAAATCGAAACAAAAAAAAAGGAAACTCAACCAACAAAATTGCTGTTAAAAAACGCGGTTGCTGTGGTTTTCCCCGCAATTTCCATCGAGATCCAGAAATAGCGGAATTTATTAAACCTCTTGCTCTGAGCCCGCTGAAGTGCTGCTAACCGCCAAATCGAATTCAATCCCGATCCAATTTTCAAATCGATCGCAGCTGAACACGCAGAGCGCGCAAACAAATCATCGAAGAGGGCTCACGAATGCTCTGCTCACTCCATCGTATGCTTGCAGATTCGTAGATTGGAAATCAGCAGCGTCGGATGCCCAAAAGCATGCAATGAAGAATTACGACATCCGATGCGTCGAGTTACGGTTGCCGTGCGTACAGGAGCCTCAAGTTTGAGTCCATATGAATGTATGCGAATGAGAGGGAATGTAATGATGCTGTGTATGTGTGTGTATGTGTAAAAACCCGTTATTTATTTGGCTTCCTGCTGCCCACAACCTTGAGTTATGTTTTTGTAAAAAAATAAAATCGAATTTCTCTCTGCACGTAGAAAAAATTACAAAAACTTTTACACAGAAAACTTCACTCGCATCTCTCTCTTCTTCCCCTTCTGTCACTCCATATTTTAGGTGAACTTGTGGACGATTTTGTAGTTAAATTTGTTACTTCTAGATACGCGTATTTCGAGGGTCTTCCAATTTAGTGCTTCATTTTTATGAACCACTAAAAGGGAAAGAAAATTACGAGCTTCTTACAGCATTTACACTCTTTAAATAGAATAGAATGAAAGCAAATACTAGAGAAGAAATAAAGTTTGGGAGAGAAATTAACAAGAAACAAATAATTATGATGACTATGAAATTATTAAAAACTCCAAATAAAACAACAAAATTAATGGGAAAAATGGAAGACGATGGATTGAAAGTTGTTTATAAATTCTTATCCGCAAATATTCAACGGATCGAGAGAACAAAAATATAACTAATCGCCGCATCACACCAAATTAATTGATATCTCGCTCTTGCGCGCTCATTTCAATATCCACGCCTTTCAATTTACTGAATTTCAATCACATTTGGCGGAATTTTGTGTAAATTTTGCAATTTGATTGCATTCGTCCACACTCGATGTCAATCAGTCAGTGGATCAGTTGGACCGTCAGTCAGTCAGTCAATCGCGATGTCCTGTTGACCCAGAAAATCGCACTCAATTGGTTTGAAGCGCGTTGCAATTTTTATATCCTCGCTTTTTACCAACAAAGCCCAAAAATAATTTCATTTTCATGTCGATTGTGTTGAACTTGAGCTGCAAGGGAGGAATTGAAAGAGGAGTGAATGCGAATTATTGGATCAGAACGTACTGAAAAAAAATATATCTTGGCACGTTGCAGCTAATGAAATATCAAAATCAATATCTGAATATTGAATGAAGAAGAATTGATTGCATGCGACGGATTGCAACTGATTCTCCCACAAGGAACGAAAGGACGAAAGGAGAACAGATGCTTTACCTGCATGCACTCTTCTAGCGTTCCGATTTGCGATTTCTGCGCAAAGTTTTCATTACAAAGAAAGAAAGAAAGAGTAGCGCGATGAACTTTTTGATTTGATTGAAAGTCGCGGAAAGGGAAATGAAATGGAAATAGTGATAATCGCGTTCAGTATTGTATTGTATTTAACTGCATATAAATACAATTGACGGGACTCGGGCTCAATGATCACTGAACAAAGAAGCCTTGAAACTTTGACGAGCTTTCCAACAAGTCGATGCCTTAAACTATGCAACAGTTTTTGCTGCGCGACAGAAATAAAGTCAAAATTGATAAAAAATAAATTTAAAAATAAAGTAAATATATTATACCTAATATGTAATAAAAAAAAATTACTAATATTAAGCAATAAATGCTTGCTTAAAGCGAATGCTCTCAGGAACAACTGAACCGATTTTAATGCGGTTTTCGACATTGAAAATGTCAAATAGAAAAAAGTGTAAATGTAAAAATGAAATGAATGATGAAAATGTAAAATACAAATACAGACAAAGCTATGAAAATAAGCTTATCGAAATAAATATGAATTTAAATTCTCAATTAAATTAAATTGTAAATTTTGATTAAGGTGAAATTTTAATCATAGTATAATTAAATAATCCTTAAACTTAAAAAAATTAAATTGTAAAGAAGTAAAAATTTAGAAATGGTTAAACCAAAATTAAACTGAAACATTAAATTAACTGAAACTTAAATGAGACAAAAGCTAAACAATATAATTTGTACAATAAATAAAGGCATATTTTACTGAAATATTTAAAAATAAATAATGAAATAATAATACTTTCGTTAATTTGTTTTCATTCGTTTTTTATTTAATTCACGAAATGGTCATGAAATGTGTAACGAATAGAAATAGAAAAGATAGATATCATATAGAAAAGTATATATATTCTTGCCCCACTTTTAGGTTACATAGGTAATAGACCTTTACAATACTTATACAGTATAGCCCATTAAAACAAATTTATTACCACGGAAATAAAGTTTAAATTTGAACACAATAATAAAACAACTAAGCTAGTTATTTTGTTTTGAAAACAGGTTACGACCACGCCTACTGTTTATACAGTGGCGTAGCTAGAACTCATAGAGAGAGAGGGCGTTTAATCAACTCTTTACACAAAAATGAATTCATTTATTATTTTGTGTGTGTTTCTTTGTATAGTATAATATTTTTATATGGGTTCACTTTATAAAGGGGACACTATAACGTACAGTGCTGCCATATTATATTATGATATCATTCAGTTATATCTACATGATGATGTGCGCAAACATTTTGCCATCCACGAATAAAAACACATGTTTTCTCGGCAAATTAAACGATTTAAAGCTATAAATTTTATCGATTATCAAAGGTTTTAATAAAAAATGTCAGACCTTTTTTAAAAAACCAAATTCAAATGCAATGCATATGCTATGATATACCATATATATTATATAAATGATAATCGACGTATCTTTTTTGATTTGTTGTTTATTCGTTTTACATCGCATATAAATTAAAATTTTAATCACTCTTCGATTTAAATGAATGCTCGCAACTGTTGTTGATATTGTTGTTGCTGTTGCTTTCCTTCGTGTTGTTTCTGTGTACTTCTTATTGTCGTTATGATTTAAAATAGTTACTATTTATGTTAAATAATCGCTGAAGAAGCTTCAACATTTGTTGCTTCTTCTTGACTACATTTCATTTAATGCTGTACTGTTTTATTATATATTAAAATACACACTGATAGAAAAAACATGGTTGATGCAAGTTTGCAGCAACCATTTTATGGTTACTCTCATTATATTTGCAAGTAAATGTTTGTAGTAATTATTGATATATTCATATGAATCGTATTATGAATACCACCACTATATGGCATGTTTATTCCAATCATAAAAAGTGGATTCATGATATCTGCATCAAGAATAGTTCGCTGTATCATAAAACTATGATTACACCTAAAATTGTGTACGGTTGCTGGAAACATAATGTGGTGAAAACTAAACATGTGCTCGTATCCAAAAAGATGTATGATTACTAGAAAAATGGTATGATTAAATCTAACCATAGCATGTTTGCTGGGATCATAATGTGGTGAAATCTAGCCTTAAATGTGCTCTTTTGGTTCTTTTTGACATTTGTAGTACTACCTTCATTCAGTGCAGACGAATTAAAAGTTATTAATAAAAGTTATATTAAATAAATCTTAAAAGTGCTAAACAATATTAATTTTCTAGTTTTGGAAATTGGGTAAGTACCACTGTTATTTATATATGTATATGAATGCTTTAATGTTTAAAAAAGTAAAGATTATATTTATAATTTTATACAGTCACAATGCTTTCAGGAAAAAGTTAAGGAATTTGGGGATTCAGTGGACATATTATACTTGCCCCTTTTCATATATTTCGATGGTTTTGAAGTGAACAATCGTTTGGGCTGGTGTTAGAAAAATTGGAGGGATCTATGTTAAAATGCCTTGCTTATCTACAAGATGAGGGTACATTCCATTCAATTATACTTGAAGTTACCACTATAATGTACTATTTTTACAGGTAAAACAACTTATGTTTGCTGCAATAAAACAATGATTGCGAATAACAAAATTTTCGATTTATATAATCATGGTTTTAATTGCCTCCATCAAAAGATTTTTGTGGGAAACATACAACATATTTGCTGCAATATAAAAATAATACCAATAAATATAATTTTGTTCCATCCACCATGAATTTTTGTTGTGTTACCCAAAATTATTTCTTTCGCAACTATAATTATTGTGGATCTAAAAATGTTACATATTTGAATTAACCATCAAATCCAACCATAGTATTGTTCTCTAAAATTATGATTATGAGAACCATATTTTTTCTTTGAGTGCACCATTTAAATGCTGTTCTTTTGCTTTAATTAAATGAGAATATTTTATATGAAATATGAAAATATTTTACGTGTTTCATTGTTAAACATCTCAGCGTAAAAATATATATAATATTTTTCCTTCTGCTCAGTTGAAATGGAATTAAACTGAAAAACTGAATGCAAATAAAAGCGAAAGACAAACGAAACCGAACCAAAGAGAAATCGTTTATAATCGTTCGTAATCGTTCGTTTTTCCTTGCCAATTGATATCGGAATCTACCGTTATATAACTTTTCCCCATAGCAAACGGTTAGATCAAGCTGTAGTTACAACGTTCCAAAAAATAAAGATCTGGTTAGGGATTGAGGGGCAGGACGACGACCATGACGGCGACGGCTCCTAAGAAGACGGCTTCAAGTGCCACTTGATCAATGTCAGAACTCTCGAAGTTTCAAAATTGCATTCAAAGTATGGCGCATAAATTATTTCCGGAGAAAAAGGCAACACGAAAAAACCTAAAGAAAAAATGCCAAAAAAAATGTGAAATGGAAAAAAATACGAAAATGAAGAAAAATCACCGTAACGAAAAAACTCAAACAACAAAAAAGTATAAAATGGTTAAAATTTACAGGGAAATGAAGTGGAGAGGGAGAGGGAAGGAGAAGAATAACAGAAATCCTAAATGATTTAAGAAAAAACTTTCTTGTTTTACGCTTAAAGAACTTTCAGACAAAAAAAATAACAAACTTCCTTAAAATTCATAGCAGAGAAAAGCTTTAAAATAATATTATTTCAATTTTTCCGGCGAATCGAGAGTCATTTTCTGCCTCCCCAGAAGTAGTTTGAAGGTCGTGTTAATTGAAGAATTTTTAAAATAAGTGCTTAAGTACATTATTATATGTATGAGAGTATCCTGAATACATAAAAAATTTAAACAATAATGGAGAAACTGCAGAAGTTATAAGACAGGCTTTATACTATATTTCGCTAATTTTATTCATGTTTTATTTATAAGTTATTTATTTTATAAATGCTCATAGATATTTTTTTATGTTTGTTTGAGAAAGAAATAGATAAAATATCCGCCATTATTTTTGTTTTGAGTACTGTTCATCGTGTCCAGTTTTCCTTCTTCTATTTCCACCGTCCGTCCCTTTAATTCAATGAGTTTCTCTTCTATTTTTAAACTTGCACTCCGACCAGATTCTTACTTTTTCTAATAAAGCAGGAAAGTTAAGAACGTTTATGATAATCATGTGTTTTTAAGAAAACTTACCAGTATTTCGTGAACAGATTTTTCATTTTTGACCCGATTCGGAGCTGAATTTATAGCCATGACGAGCTACCACAACCGCCACCCCTATATACGATTATACGTGAGTTCGCCCTTCTTGGACCTTCTTCTCAGTCCCTCAACAATTTGGACCCACAGCTCAAGCAGCAATCCTTCAGCGCCAGAGGTCCAGACTATCCGCTTCGATTTTTCCATCTGAAACGAGTTTTTTAATTATACTTTTATTAACCTCCACAGTATACTGCTTAATAATTTTATTTATATTGTATTATATAATAAACAATTTCAAGCGAATTCTCGCAATACATTTTGATTATTTGCTTTGATTTGAATTTCATTATTTTTTAGGTATTTCGAACTTCTATACAGGGTTGAAAACCAGAAACTTCTATACAGGGTTGAAACCAGAATATTGGTTATAACCACAACAACAATTTCAATGGAGTTAAACCTGTTTATGATTGATCTTGGCCGCTAAAACCTGTGAATTAACGAATGAATCAAGGAAATCGAAATTAATTTAATCAATGGAATAGAATTGGTTAGAATATAAAACGGATTATTATACATGTTTATTACGCGAAACTTCTGACTGCATTCTAAATGGAATAAACTGGAATTTATATTATAATATAATTGCGAAAGTTTGACATCTTCAATTTAAATGGCATTTTCAGGTTAGACGCATTCATGGAATTTTGCTTTATTCATTAAAACCCTCTCGCAGTTAATTAAGCTTTCATAGCTTCGATGACTGACTGACATACTGACGCGCTGTCTGGCTGTCTAACTGATGGCTGAAATCATTTTCTTTTTCATTTCCGTTTTGGTCACAAATTAAATGATGGATTTGAAGTTGAATCTCGAAAGCAGACGAGTCGAAATGTCAATAGATTGATTTATTAAAATCTGGTTTAAATATCTGTGGTTTGCAGAGAGGGAGGGAGGGAGGGGATGAGTTTAGATGCAGGCGTGAGGTTGAATGGTTTCCAACCTTTTTGATTATGATGTTGATGATAAATTGACATTTTTGTTGATTATTTTCACTTAATTTTGATTCGGTTTCAAAATTAATTTTTCGAATTCAACGCAATATATTAAAAGTTAAATTATTGAAATCTAAATTAAAATATGTATATTCACAAATGAATTAAATGCAATAAATTTAAACTAATTTCTTGAAAATTGTAAAAATTATAATATTTCGTAAAAATAAGAAAAAAGAAATTTATAAAATAGTTAGTGTGTATTAGGGTGGACCTCATTTTTCGACCATAACATTTTTACCACGCCGCCCTCTAAACTTTTACTATTTCATGAAAAAGTAATTTGTACAAAATCTCAGATCGATTTGACGTCGGGAAGACGTGGCACATCGAACACCAAGTTTTGAAATAGAAATAATTGCGTTTCTATGTTATTTTATATCACAAAGCGTTTTTATATTTCTCCGAAAATCATGGTTAGATCAATTTAACTTTTGCTTGCAGATTTTCAAAGCCAAATGTTCGCTTCTTAATATCCTTTAGGTTATTGCGTCAAACAGTTTTTGAGAAAATTAATGCCAAAATTTAAATTTGGAATAAAAATTCCGAAGAAAATATTTCGTCGCACTTTGCTTTTAAATACGGTATTAAGTATAAATTTTTTCCAGAGAGAATACTTGAAACCGGAAGGATCTATGTTTTGTAGTTTCCGAGAAAAGTGGAAATTACGAACTAAACTCCTTCCGCAGAGCGATCTTCTTCCATATTTTTGCACCAGTAATAAAACACAAGTAGCCAAAAAATTGGTATTTGAAAGGAAAGTATGCTTCGTAATTTTCACTTTTCTCGGAAACTACAAAACATAGATCCTTCCGGTTTCAAGTATTCTCTCTAGAATTGATTAGAGAATTTTATGGTCGAACAAAAATTTATACTTAATACCGTATTTTAACGAAAAAATTGCGACCAACCATTTTTTTTTTTGGAATTTTTATTCTAAATTTTAATTTTGGCAATAATTTTCTCAAAAACTGTTTGACGTAGGAACCTAATTTAAGAAGGATGTTAAGAGGCCGATATTTGGCTTTCAAACCCAATAACGAAAGTGATCCAGATATCGCCGTTATTTTTTAATATTTTTTTTTTCCGGTTTTTAGTCGAATTTTTAGAAAATGTCCCCTCCCTCCTAAACGGGGGGAAATGCACCACCCCTCCCATATGATTTTGTTCTTGTCTCGACCCAACCTACATGCCCTAGCCTTTTGTCTACTCTTATGCGAAACATCCTGTATAACTAAAAATAAAAAAAAAAAGGAAACTCACAATAAGATGCATACAATTTAATATCTATAATTTAAAAAAATGCAGGTAT
This sequence comes from Myopa testacea, assembly GCA_949629155.1. Classification (NCBI taxonomy): domain Eukaryota; kingdom Metazoa; phylum Arthropoda; class Insecta; order Diptera; family Conopidae; genus Myopa; species Myopa testacea. The sequence goes on from OX451346.1 coordinate 13,982,476, forward strand.
TAGTTAATTATTATGCTGAAAAAACTATACTGTATCACTAATGTTATGCATATTCTTGAATATGAAGAACATTTAACCATTATTAAAAATGTTTGCTTCATTCCTTTTCGTTGATACAAATTTCGCATTTTTTGCAAGTTTCATATGAATGTGCCACGTCTTTCTGTTATCCGATCAACTTCATATTTTACAGAAATTATTTCTTTATCCAATGGAACAATTTTAGGGGGCGGCGTAAAAGAATGCTGCAAAAAATTTTCGCCCAGTACAGCTAAGATCCACCCTAGTGTGTATTTATCTGTACTTTTATTTATAATATTTCAAAGAAGCAAATTAAATTCCAGATTTCAATATTTTCGTACTATAACTAAGAATTGTTCAAATAGAAGCTAGTTTTAAGTATTTTAATAAAGATTTAATCACGTTTGAAGAACACTAAAAATAAATTTAGGGCCAGATTTCAATAAACGATCAGCGTGATCATCGCTGCTTCTGCTTTGTTATTTTCGCGTTGTCGTTACTTAGCGATTTTCAATGAGCGAGCAACTCGTTCAATAAAAACACAACAACACTTCCCATACTACTTACGAGATCACGCTCGTTTAATTGTATTTTCAATCGTTCTTGGAATGATAAAGAAGCGATATGGACTGTCATAGGGAACGATAGCTAAAAGGCTGTCGTTACTGCACTCGTTCGGTGACTAGAGTGAAGTGTTTCTAAAAAACATTAAAATAGTTGCATTCATTTATTATTTACTTTATTGAAACTTGTATGTGTTACAAAAACGAATTTCGTAACACAATTATTAACACAAAAATTAATTAAATACTAAAAAAATATGACAAAATTAAAATCGGGATATATTTCGGTTCAAAACCATTGCAATTTCCACTCCTAAAAACATCTTCTTTTTTTATGTATTTATTATTTCACCAATTCACATTCACAGTTTTAAAATGTTCACTTCACAATTTTCAGCAGTTGTCAAAACAAACATATAAGAAACTCAGCGAAATTACAAAGCAATAAAGTTATTCCGTTATTCTTGTGAAGTGAAGGTGAAATACAAAAAAATTGTTCAAAAAAGAATACATACTAAAAGGTAAAAACATAAAAAAGTAAGTGAACTTTGTAAAATATAAAATAAATATAATATAAATAAACACATTTTCACATCAACAGAAAAAAGTCATGGAAAACTCACAGAGAACAGAGAAAAGTAAAAATAAAGTACACACCGCGTATGTACTTTTTGTTAAAATAATTATTTAATATTTATTTCTTCCAAGAATAACGAATAGCAAACAATTTTAATTGATTCTGCGGGAGTTGGAGAAGGACCCCAACTTGGCACGGAGTGTTCCTGTCTTCGGTCGCAACCGGTCAGTCAGTGATGACAAATGGGAGAGAATTCGGGGTATGCTGACCGCCGAATGGAAAAAGATGAGTTAAACTTGTGTTGTTTTTAATGTGTTAATAATTTCTATAAATGTTAGGTTTGGAATGATTTGAAAAAGAAATTAGCGGACAATGCACCGGAGCTGAAAAAGACGGGGGCAGACCGTTTTTTACTCTACAGTTCAGCCCGCAGCAGCAAGAAACGATTAAAATTATGGAATTTACAGCACACTGCTCTACCCAGTGGACAACATTTTGGTATTCCTTTGGAGAGTACTGGTAAGTATTTACTAGCAATTGTAATACATTTTTAATAAAATTTCTTTTGCTCATTCCAGAATTACAGGATTATGTATTTGAGGAGAACACCTTCACTAACGCTGCTGTTTCATCTGCTGTCTGTTCGTCCCGTGCTGCTGCTTTTTCTGCTGCTGGCTATTCGGATGGTGCTGCTTGTTCCAGTGGAACTGCTGCAACTCCCAGGCTGTTTGAAATATTTCGGTCAACTTCAAAAAGACCGCCGAGTAAGAAAAGAAAAGAGCCTGAAGAAAATGTGACTTTGCCCCGCAGCAAGTAGAGCAGCAGGTTGAAAACCAAAAAAAGAATACCTCAGCTCTGGAGGAGCAAACGAAGGTTATGAAACTGTAGAACGAAATTTTGTCACGAATAGCCACAGCATTAGAAGAGTCAGTGGAAGAACGTAGGCAGAAGGAAGCAGTAGACGCTCTCCTTTCCTTATAAATTATAAATGATCTCATATTAATTAATTAGTAGTTTTTATGCCTTGCCACTTTTAACTTGTTTATTTTTATGCTTTAGCAAAAACGTGCATATGTATGATATTAAATTAAATTTTGTTTATTTATGTTTGTACTTTTATATTTTGTTATACTTTATACAAGATTATACACTTTAATATAAAATGTTCAATAAATACATTCATTTAATGAAATCAATCGATATTGTAACGAACTTTCGGCCGGGATAATCTCAGCAGCCTCCAGGGTTCAAATTACAAGACTCGGATTCGGTTGTATTTTATTTTAATTATTTATTTATTTATTCAATTTTTGTTCACTTATTAGTTGGTATACTTCCCTTGTTACAGCGAACTGTGAAGTTTTGGTTCCGGTTCGCCGGTCACTGGACGTTTTGGTTTGTTGTTGCACTGCTTGATCGCTCCTTGGTTCTCACTATGCCTCCTGATTGACTGATTCGTGTGTTTCCTTGATCTTCGATGTTCACTCACTGATCGCCTGATCTAACTTCTGTTGCGCGGATGCGATATTCCCTAGAACTTGACTGCTCGGTGACTGATCCGCGTATGCGATGTGCACTCTAGCTCGACTGCTAGCTGACTGATCTTTGTGTTTGTCCTCGGTGCGCGTGGTGACTGGAACGCTGGAACGCTGACGTTTCGACTTTCGAAAATTATCGTCACACTCCCTTCTTACTTCAGGTGGCGCGGCCAGAAGCTGTGTGTTTTCTTTTCCTTTAGGTGTTTTTTCTTCTCCCCCCTTTTCCTCCTAGTACCTTCTCCTGTCTTTCGTCTCTTTAGTCTTCGTTTTGCTTATTGGCACCTTTCCATTCTGGCGGATCCGAATCCTCGCCGGCCGCTGGTCGGTGCTGTGGTGCACCCTTTGTTGGTTCTGCGTTTGTATCTTTGAAGAAGCTCCCAGGCTACTTTATTGGCACTCCTGTTCGTCGTTGGTACATGTTGTTCTGTTTGTGGTCCCCTCTCTTGTGTGTCCCTCTGTACTGGAGCCGTTTTCCGTACGTGTATCACCCTCATCTCGTCCGTGTAACGTAGTGTCCTTTGGGACATCTCTGCCAGTTTTCTTTGTTCTCGTTCCGCCTTTTCCCTTTGTTGGTTCGCTCGTTCTCTCCACTCTTCCATCTTCACCTCAGTATCGCCCAGTTCCCTTTTCGTGTTGTGCATTATTTGGGCACTGCATCCATTTTCGATTTGTAGCTCGTTTAATTCTTCCTGTTGTCGTTGGTGTCCTTCCCGGTGTTGTTGTATTTCGTCTTTGAGTCGTTGTAGTTCTTGGCCCGTCCTCTCTGTTTCCCTCTCCGTGTTCCCCATTTCACATGTTTACGATCTCAGCGCAACACAGCCAACCCGTTGTTCTGTTTGTGTTGTATAATACTTAGTTCGCAAACATGTTCCCGTTGTTCTTCGTTGCTCTGTTTGTGAGTTTTTCCCACAATCGGGGTTGCGTCTTTGGCGAACTGGTGAAGCAGTATTGTTGTGCGGTAATTTTCGACTTTTGAAAATTGTCGTCACAATATTCATTGCCAACTCATCACGAATATTTGTGGCGGAACTTGCTGGCACGTCCTCTTCGAATATGTCTTGAATTTCGTCATCAACGTAATCCTCGTATTACCACAGACTCTTATAATAAATGCAGGGGTTGTGAATTGCACAACATGCATTTACTATTTTCACTGCCATTTCGGGTAAGTAATGGAGACCTCTTTCACCTATGATACACCTAAACCAATTTTTCAAAACCCAAAAACAGCGCCCGATGACATTTCGACCTCTGCAGAGCTTTGTTTTAAATTTAACCTCATGGCAAATTTGGGGTGTCCGGTATGGCGTCATTAAATATGGCAATAGTTGGTATCCGGAATCTCCTATAGATGAAATTATAGAATTGAGAAAAGTTTAAAGTAAATTATTGTAGAATCTTACGCAGAAGCTAAGTGTTACGCTTTCCGGAATTGTACTGATTCCGAAAATATTGTTCAGCCGCACTCATTCGCCAAACGAAGGAATCATGGTTTGATCCAGGAAATCTGGCGTCGATAAACAGGATCATCATATTTATATCACAAATCTATTACAGAACAAACATGAAAATAGATATATAAAAATGCTCTGAATTACCATCATCGAATTTGTACTATAGAATCCTTTCCTGTTATAGTACAAATGTTTAAGGTCATTTCCTGGGGACTTTATCCGTATGTGTGTTCCATCAATACATCCAATAATCCCAGCAATTCCAAAAAATGTTTGTTTCATTTCGGATTCTTCGTCTGACGTCATGGCAAGGCATCCACTTGGGGCATAGATGTTGTTCGAAAATGTCCAAGCATTCTGCAATGTTTCGTGACACTCGTCCTTGCGACGTAGTTGCGCAATGTTCGTTTCTCTCTGGTAGCTTCCGGTTGCCAGGAAACACAAAAAGGAAGCCAATTTCAGTATTCGAGGAATTGTCGTCGGCTTCTTAACGAGCTTCATCTTGGGCGCTACTTCATCCAGAAGTTTGGTGAAACAAGTTTTATTCATCCTGAAATTCTTAATAAATCTAAAATGTTTTTGAAAAGTTAGAATGTTTATAACAAAATTAAATGTATTAAGACAAAGAAGCCCAATGTTGTTGTTGTTTTGTACTGTGTCTTAAGCACATTTAATTCTATATAAAATACATATATTTATATAATTATTGACGAATCGCTCCCCAATAACTCCATTGCAAATTCGACTCCCGTTAATATTTTTTTTTAATTTTGTGAAATTTTATTCCACAAATCAATTTCAAGTTTTTCGAATTATATTCGCGGCACAATTTAATTCACTTCAAAAGACTTTCTTTACTTGTCAAAACAAATATGTATATGAGAAAATTATAAAGTAATGGGAAGGAAACGGAAAATCCTATCAGAAATTCATATTAAAAATGTAAAGCAATGAAACAATGTGAAGAAAATAGAAATCCGAGTATACCTTAAAGAAATTAAACTGCTCCTCTAAAGTGCACAGAAGAAGAGAACGAGAAGCTCCGTAAGAGATTAGAAATCGAATTTTCAGCTCACGGTGATCAGTAACGTGTTCTCGCTTCTCAATCACGGTGATCATTGAAAATCTGGCCCTGATTATAAGATGAGCAGCAGGATAACGGTATCCATTTACTGAGGACTAGTTTTGTTTGTTTGTCTATGAAAGTCCATATCGCTTCTTTATCATTCCAAGAACGATTGAAAATACAATTAAACGAGCGTGATCTCGTAAGTAGTATGGGAAGTGTTGTTGTGTTTTTATTGAACGAGCTCTTCGTTCATTGAAAATCGCTAATGGGGTCATTCTGTATCTTTCAACGGAAACGTCGGTGCACGTTCCCAACAGAATTCCGTGTTCTTAAATTTCTATTTACTATCTTTTCCAATGGATTACGTTGAGCGAACTCGGTTTCGTTCAACTTTCCAGGCTACTTCAACGGACGAACGGTTGGCTGTGCATACATATTCTACACTCGTGTATGTTATACAGACAGTTTGCTCTTTTCATCTTATAAGTAATTGTATGCATTCAATAATTTTGTTTTGTGCTCTCTTTTTCTCGCGTCATTATACAAGCATCGTGAATGTTATAACTTATAGTTTGCTTAAATAGTTATAAATAGTGATCTATTGAAAATAAATATTGATAATAATTGAAAATAAAAATTGAAATTGAAAATTTTTTTATAGGTTCCATAATAATCATACAAAAAACAAATATAACAAAAAAACAGCACACCTTCTGCTCCGATCGTAGGCAAACGTTTGATTTTTTCTGTACGTTGGATTTGACAAAGAAACACGGCCGAATTTCCATTCTTAAAAGATACTGAATTCCGTTTTCCAGGGCAAACACACAAACAGCGTGGAAAGTATTGTTGTAAATTGGAAGGAACTGCGATTGCCGCTTCAAAATAGATAAGAACCGTCGGCGTACGTTGAGCAGCATTTCGATCAGCTGTTTTACGAAAAACACAAAGCAAAACGGGTGTAAACGTTTCCGTTGAAAGATACAGAATGACCCCATAATTGTTATTATTTACTCGGTACTGCTTAAAATTATTTGTCCCCTGAAACCTCTTTATGCAGAACCATTATGCAGTTCTACTCGTTTTTTTGCAGTATACTTTACCTTTATGCAGTATACTCGTTACTTCTGTGTCTTCTATACTCGTTTCTTCTTCTTCTTTGTCTTTTTCAAAATACACTCCAAAACAATTAAGTATTTGTTTTTGGTTCGTTAACCTCACTCACCGGCTGAAGCGATTTGAAGAGAGGAAAAGATAAAAAAATAAGTTCAAAACTCGCGCTGAACTCTTCAGTGATTCACTCTGATTCAGAGTGTGGTGAAAATCTTTGATAAGGGTAGGGATGGGGGGATGGTGGAAGGGTAAGGCGAATGCCGCTGTGATAATGTGGCGAACGCCGTCGTTGCTGTCACCAAGTTTTACGGGATTAACGCATCAGGAAGTCCTTCTTTATTCTTTATTTCGCTGCAAGTAGGCTCAGGAAACGTCAGCTGTAAGCCGCTCGACTTACTTCATCGCTCAGTATTTCGAACTTCCGGTTTAAAATGGTGGACTCAATGACTGGCCAATGATATTTTAACGACCTGGCAAGGACTGGCAGGAAAAAAACATACAGACAGACAAACAAACACTGAAAAATACAATACTGCGGCACACTTTCAATTCATCTGACCATTCGTTGGTTCATTACTCTTCTGCACTACCTCCTCTCTTCTTCCCTCTCCTTATCCAACTCTGCCGTCTTTTCAAAATGAATATAAAGTTTAATTGCTGAGAGTTTCACCTTTAATTTCGTTTAGCTTCGTAAGCCAAAGCGAATGTTAATGAGTGTGAAAAAGGAATGGCCTGTGGAAGGGCGGGGAAAGGGTGGAAGGGTGCAGTGCACCGAATGAAAGAGGAGGCAAATCTATTTGATTGCAGAAAAAATTGCAGTGGATTGTAATTGCTTGGGTAGGTTTTAAATTTAAAAAGAGTAACAAATTTAAAATCAAATGAAGAATGACCAAGAATGAACATAATTTGAATGAAATTAAATATTTTATAAAGTAAAACTAACAAAAGTAACTACAAAACTATGTAAAAAATAATGTTTTAAAAATATTAATGCACCATAACTAAACAAAATTAAAAATTTATTACATTTTTTATGGAAAGAGCTGGAATCAAATAAAGAGAACCGTTCAAATATCGTGTTACATTTTTTATACGTATCTCGGCAAAGAGTTCGATTAATAAAATTCATATAAAACATATTTTTTTTATTTAAATTCATACAAAACATAAAAACACATTTTTTGCTATTTCATTTTTACTCCTATAATATCCTAATAAAATATTATATTATTCTTTTTATGCACAGAATCAGTTTTTATTTGTACAATTTTAAAGACAATAAAGATAAATTTGTATACAATGTTTTCTTCATATCGACTCTCATTAAAATCCGGCTAACCCCATAGTTTCTTTAACCCTTCTGTCAACAGATATTTTTTCCACCTTCCGTCAACAGATAGGTCTGGCCAGACCTACAGTATGATTTGCATGCTAGGCAAGGCAATATCCCCATAAAAGTAAGAAAAAACATCAAATTTGTTGTGAAATTATAAAAAGGCACAGTCTATTAAATACCTTTGGCTTTAATTTAAAAATTTTGGCATTTATATAAAGCTTGGCTATGTTGTAAGCATACAGGATCATTGACAAATATGACAACTAAATCTTTTTTTACGCTGTCTTCTATCATTCGCTCTGTATATAGAGCAAGATTTTTTATTGTTTGATACTGTAATCCCAGTGCTAGTTGTTGGTTGTGCAATTTTTACGATGAGAGGTATTTCGAAAAATGACTAGTGCATTTTTAACTGGAAAGTTTCCAACTATTTGCGCATTTCTCAGTCGGTCTTCAATATATGGAGTCACAAGCTCCTCTGCGAGAGCTCTCCAAAAAGTCCTGCGAGCATTCGCTTTTTGTGTGCATTCAGACTGATGTGAAATATTATATATGATGAATACAGCCAGTGCAAATATATCCAGCATATTGTAGAAAAAGGCTAGTGGCCACCGCCACGTTTGCCTCTTGCCTTTATCCTTGATTATATTCCCGTTCTTGGTCTCGTTCTTTTCCGGTGTACAGAATTCCTTTGCTCGGATAAACATTCGATGAGTCGCAGGCCCACCATACTTACATCAGCTAGCAGTACTCCAAAATATGCATACAGTTCTTTATCTGTAACCACTGTCTACTGCCGAGGATATTACTTATTGAATTTTCTCGTTTCCGTTCTAGCTTTTACATTTGTTTGCATTACAATAATGTCAACAATTTCAGGTGTAATGACAGATATGAAAATACCGCTTCCAATTTGACTGAGACGTTTTTATGGAATGCTGATATATTTCTTGTGAAAATGTTCACAATCTAAAGAATTTTTTATACAATTATCACTTGTTGAATGATACACATATATCGTGAACCATCTTTTGCTTTTATATTTTCAACAAAAGCTCATGCATTCGCAAATAATGTTAGATGTCATAATCCTTTCGCACAGGTAACAGACATACAGATTTCTGCAGTCTTCCTATTCAATAGTAGGAAATATTCGCCCACAATATTATCACGTAACCCTTTTTGGTAAAACAGGTAAAAAAGTATTTGTTTTAACAACATTTTTTATACATTTTTTATTATCGGAAATATCCATCCAAAAACCCTTTACTTTTTTACTACTAAGCATAATGAGGGGTTTTCTTATATTGACCTCAGTCATCTGCACCGATCCTGATTTTATTTTCTACCCTTATGTGAAGGAAAAACCTACATCCATAGCTACTTAAATAAAAAATAAGTTTTTCTGCCATATTTCGCCTGAACTTATATGTAGGTCTGGTCAGACCTATCTGTTGACGAAAGGTATAAAGTTGAAAAAATAGTTAGAACTCCCGTTCTATTCAATATATCTTCATGATTCTTAAAAATTTAGGCAGATAATTAGTTAATTGACAAAGTCAGGAAGTTTCATGGGGATACCCCTAACAGTTTTTTTACAACTCGCTCTCAAAGTTGGAAAAGGTCTGGCCAGACCTATCCGTTGACAGAAGGGTTAATTTAAATGTTTGTGTTTAACCTTGAAGTGCGAACTAAAAATTAGCAAAGGTCAAAAGAACAGGATGAAAGAAATATTGAAAGGTTTTCAGAGTGAAATAGAGAAGAATGCGACACAAGAATCAAGAAGTGAAAAATCAAATCTTCACACACAAAAGCAATTAACCGGAATCCTTTTTTGGTGCATGTGTCGTTGATAAGAGCCGCTCAGCGGGAGTCTAATTAGCAAAAGTCATCGGAGCAGGAGAACAGCAACGTTTGTAGGTAGTCAAACACTCTTCTAGTCTAGAGAAGCGATACGTTTAGAAAAACTAGAAAGAAAGAAAACACACCAGAAGAAATTCCTACCAACAACAACAGAAACTACAAGAGCAACATTATTTGTTCTGCGTGGCAATGGTTTAAATTACCATCATTCGGAAACTGAAGGGCTTAGGAAGCAAAAATCTTGCATCTGGATTGGTTTTGCAATCTTGAGGTTCACTACAAATTTTTGGAAAGTTCCGCCATAAGTTTGCTTGGGATACTCAGAACAATGACGGTAAATAGAAGGTGGCCGAGCAACGCCGGGCAACGGGCAGCTAGTTTCATATAAAAATGGAAATTAAAATATATTTCTTTCTTTGTCTCTTTCTTTAGCAGTTCAGTATAGTTCGAACAATAACACAAATAAATAAATGGCCATATATTAAAATAAACTAATAATAATAGTGTAAT